>CM053580.1:470088608-470109688 GCA_028627135.1 Pseudochirops cupreus
CACACAACTCTTCTTAAAGTGAGCCCCAAACCAAAACCTCACATCAAGGCATATATATAGCCTTCTCCTGGCTTGGAGAATATCACAGCCCTCTAGACCCACTGCCCAATCACAACAGTACAAGGCACGGGCATTCCTGGAAAACAAGCCTGGTGCCACAAGCTCCACGTGACCACATTCAGCCTATTAGGGAACAGAGTATACTTTCAAATATCCAAGGATCCTCAGAGTCACGTAGCCACTTTAGCAAAGGGCCTAGGGGCAGGGAAGATCTTCAGATTCCCATAACACCTAGTCACTGGATTCAGATGACTCTGGAGGAGAAAGTGAGGCTGGTGTCCTTGCACAGCCCTCCCTCATTCAAACCAAAGTCAATTGCAAGTCATATCACCATTTCCGTGATGCCATGGCCCTCTGAAAACAGAGGACAAACACAACAACAACTGAGCTATGCATTGAAAGAAGTTAGAGATTCTAAGAGGTGGAAGTGAGAAAGGAATATATTCCAGAGAAGGAAAGTGAAAGAACCACTTATATAAAGGTACAATGGTAGGAGACGAAATCATTCATGCATAAATGCTATAGTTTCTACAAAATTAGGCAGGAAGAGTAAGTGGGAGCCAGATTATGCCACATTGAAGATTTAATATTTTTTTTTCCCAGAGTCAATAGGTTGCTACTGAAGATTTCTAGGTAGATAGGTAAGTAACAGTCAGTAGTAGCATTTTGGTCACTATGTGGGATACACAGACAAAAATTAGACAATTCTTGCCCCTAAGGAATTTATGCTATATTGTGGAAAACAACATGTAGGAATTTAAGTAGATACAGAAGATATACAAAGTAATAGGAATGATGAGGAAGAAGGATGGGGACCCAATCAGAAAAGGCTTCATGTAAGAGGTAACTCTTAAGGTAAGCATCCTGATAGAAATTGGAACCATGCAAGAGAGCATTGAATCAGACACCCACCATTTCTCCATAAGGTACAAGGAGGTGCTACCTAAGGTCTATCTATCCATAGCAATGAAAATGTGCCTTCATGCTTTAAGACCTTGGGTCAAGAGAGAACTCCAGAGTTGGTATGGAGCAGGTTTTATTGGTCTAAGACATGAGCAGTTGTATTTAAGAAGTGTGAACCCTGACCCCAATGTGTTCAACACTTTGTCTGCCTTCAAATAGCCCATGGAGCTGCCTTCTGCGTCCAAGGGAAAGCACAAAGCAATGTGTTCAACACTGAGTTCAAGTCTCATACTTATTATTCACTACTCAGATAATATCAAATGCCATCTTCTAGTTTGTGTAGAATTGTTCAATTATAATTAGATTTGTTCAAGTATAACACAGTGTTCAATTGCATGGTTCCAACTTTTGCTATTACTTAAATGTCGAGGCATTCACTGTGATATCCTGAGAATCACACTGCTTTTTCTTGGCCAATATGGCTTCTTACAGACACATATCCTGCAACGGAGCCCACCATCAAGGACAATCTGAAGTTGGCAGAAGGTGGCACAAGATGTGCTCCTTCAGTGCTTCTCCTCTGGATGACACATATTCTGGGAGAAGTCCAAGACTCTCAGTTGCAACTTTTGGAACATTTATAAAGAGAATGTCCACATTATTTATTATTTAGCTCATGACATTGTATCTTTAGAGTGAGAAAAGACGTTAGGTGCCATCTAGTCAAACCCCTTCATTTTACATATGAGGAAACTGAGGGCTAGCTAGGGAGGTTAAGTGATTGGCCCAAAGTCACATATCTAGCAAGGTGACAGAAGCAGGATCCCTTATCTCCTGGTTCCAGGCAGTCACAAAGCATATATTAACGATTTGCTATGTGCAAAGCACCGGAAAGACAAAGATAGGACTAACCAATCAGCCCTGATCTCAAGGACCTTACGAGGAGACAGTGTATAAACACACAGGAACATACAATACATATAGAGTATATGATGGTAATCTGATAATACCATTTTAAATTTGTAAGCATTTCATAGCTATTGGAGAAATAGAATTTAGTAAGATGATACTCATATGCTGGTCTGTGTAGTATAGTAGAAAGAGTACTGGAGTTAAGGATCCTATCTGTAGATGTTTGGTAACATAACTCTAACTCTTAATTATTTTGCCACTCTAGGTCTCAGTTTCTTCATCTATAAAATAAGAGAGCTAGATTAGATCATGCATTCTTAACCTTTTTTGTGTGTTCTGGACACCTTTGACAAGGGGTTAAGCCTATGAGTTTTTTCTCCAAATAATGCTTTTAAATGCATAAGTGAAAATACATAGGATTACAAAGTTCTCTGACCCTACTTTCTGAGCACTGAGTGTCTTACATTTTACTAGATTCTCTAGTACCCTGAGGTGGTTTAGGATCCTCTGTTCTCTGCCATTAGCTTACCCTCCTCTCATACCCACCCCCACTTCGGTTGTCTTTTAATTTATTTGGTGTTAGCATAGGAGAGTCAGGGAATCTAAAAGCCATGATACTCAGCACATTCTGCCACCATCACTATGGACACAGAAGGGGGTTGCTCAAGTTTAAAGTCTATTTTACATTTTTCTTTGTTTCATGAGTTACCATTGCCAAAAAAGTCATCACTTATTGATCAATTTGCTCAAATAAACTTCTTGGTAATAGTAATAACAACTCTCTGTCTCTCTTTCTCTGTCTCTGATATATCTACTGTATATATATGTGTGTATATATACTGTATATATATATATATACGTATATATATATAAAACATTTCTATAGTGCTTATAAAGAGTTTTACATACAGTATCTTCATCTTATAATCAAACTAGGAGTTAGAGTAAATGCTGATATTATCCACACTTTACAGATAAGGAAATTGAGGCTCACAAAGTTTAGCTCAGAGTGTTTAAGTGACTTCTTCAGAGCCAGATAATTTGTAAACAGCTTAATCTGAGTTAGGACCAAATCTGCCTGATTCAAAAGTCCAGAATTCTATGTCACATTGCCTCTACTTAATTACCTAGGGCCTAGATAGCAAACTCAGTCTGTTGTTGGATTTGTACATAAAAGCCTTACCCCTACTAAACTTGGACTGCTCTGAGATAAGTTTCAAAAACTTTGGGCTGGGGCGGCTAGGTGGCACAGTGAATAGAGGACCAGCCCTGGAGTCAGGAGGACCTAAGTTCAAATTTGACCTCAGACACTTAACACTTACTAGCTGTGTGACCTTGGGCAAGTCACTTAACCCCAATTGCCCTGCTCTCCCCCCTCCCAAAAACAAAACTTTGGGACATCTTTATGTCATAATTAAGTGACATTTCTGGGAGCTGGATACATAAACAATAACTAAATCTTTATGTGACAATCACAATTCTTTTAGGGTTTCAGGTTCATCATTCTTAATGTCTATTTTTTTTTTGAAAATGGAATTAAAAGGAATACCAGAAGACATTTAGAGTAACTCCAAAATCTAAGTAGTAAGCAACAGAATAAGGAGTGAAATCTAGGTATTCTGACTTGAAAGCAAATGTTTTTCCAACTCTGTTGTGGTCTCCATCGGCTCTAGACTTGACATCCCAGTTGATAATCTGAAGAATGGCCAGCAGAGGGCAGCCAAGATGGTGAAAGGCTTTTACTCCATGTCATAGAAGGATCACTTGGAGTAAATGGCCATGTTTACCCTTGAAGAAGAGAAGACTTGGGTAGGGGGCATAATGGCTATGTCCAAATATGTGAAGGGCCATTATAGATAAGAGGGATTAAGTGTGTTCTGCTTAGTCCCAGAGGACAGAACTAGGAGCAATAGATACAGGGCACAGAGAGGCAAATTTAGACTTTTTGTCAGGAAAAAAATTTGCTATTAGACCAGTCTCAAAGTGGAGTGGGCTGCCTCAGGAGGTAGTGTGTTTTCTTTCATTAGAAATCTTCAAGTAGGATGAACACTTCTCTGCTAGGATGTAGAGGGATTCCTATTTGGATATGGGTTGGACTAGTGGCAGATAACATTCACTGCAACTCCGAAGTTCTGAGGTTCTGTGAGTCTTTGAGTAAAGGACCTATTTCTATGATACTTGATGAAAAAAGTTCCATCCTTCAATGATACCAAATCCTTCAGTTCCTCATGGAAATGAATATAATATGGCTCTTGTGGAGAAGCAGCCGACATTGGATGAGGTTGTTCTCAGTCTCAAATAGATAGTGGCCAATTACAACTTATTATCATTCTCAGAGCAGCAAGAAGTGCCCAAATCATACAGATCACATGGGTTAGTTTTTGTTCAGGATATTAATGAGGTTTATTTTTATTTGTTCTTTTAAAACAACACAGCAGAATTCCTATATCAACCTTATAAAAGTCTGTATCCACCTCCCCTCCCCTTTCTCCAATTTTTTTCAATTACCTAAAAGAGTGGGCAGGTCTGAAATTCCACTCATTTTTTAAAAGAGAGATGTAATGTCATTTGTATGACATAAAAAGGTGAACTTGAGAAAAAATGCAGAGTTTCCATGAATACTTCCTGTTTAAAATTTTTTTTATAATTTTGTGTTTTTGTTTCAATTCATTATTTATTTATTTATTTATTTATTTATTTTTGCTTTTTAGAGGCCGATTGGGGTTAAGTGACTTGCCCAAGATCACATGACTAGTTTTTGTGTTGTGTCTGAGGCCGGATTTGAACTCAGGTCCTCCTGACTCCAGGGCCGGTACTCTATTCATTGCGCCACCTAGCCACCCAATTATTTATTTTTAAACATCCTTTTTTTTTCTCCTTTTTGCCCCCAAGAATACTTTTCCCAAAGCAAACTTGGGTAGTGAGAGTTTTTAGAGGATCAAAGAGATGAGATGGTATAGCCTTCCTTTCTTACTCTTATCACCTGAACTTCCCAACCCAATGTCAAGAGGAGAGTTCAGTTGCTTTGATGTTGGAAGATTAGAGACAAAATGGACTTTTGAGATTCCAGATCCTTAATTTTGCAGAAGAATTTGATGTTCAGAAGTCAAGTGACCCATAGAAGTAAAAGTGGCAGAGTTAGGATGTCAATTCAGGGCTTTTGACTCTAAATTAAGTGATTTTGAAACTAAACTCTGGTAACTTTTAGCTTTTTTTCTCCTCTCCTTTTGCTCCTGGGAGCAGCTTATAGTAAATTTTCCACACTACTACATACCTCTTCACTATTTCCTCTGTTCCTAGTTATTCTTCCCCCTTTTCAATAGTTCAATAAAGGTAGATCTCCATTCCCTTCCCCAAAATGACCCTTCAGAGTACTTTATTTCTTCTGGAGCTTCCTAGATGTCTAGCTTGTTATTTTTTTAAAAAAGTAGTTCATACTTGGGTATTAAAGGTTGATGATATTCGTGTTTGTTACCCCTCCCACTGGCATGTGCATTCCAACTGGGAATACTTTTTAAACCAAAGAAATTAATCCCTAATAGTGAAATTTAGATTCCATGGCAAGCTGGTGTATGCACATGTATGCATACACATATATGCACACACAGAGACACCCACATACATATATGTATCCATCATCTATATGTTGGGGAGGATTCTTCAGTGGCCCCTCAAATCAAATTTAGGTTTATAAGAGGCTGGACCTGTCTATACTATCAATATAAGGACATCTAGAATAGAGGCAGAAGATTAGTGAAAGGGCACCCTTCCTAACTCCCCATCACAAATAGAGAGAAAAGAAGGCTGTTGTTAATTAAAACAAGGAGGAAAGAGGAAAAAAAAGACACATTCTAGAGATCAGCATTGACCTCATTCAGTTTTCCGCTTACGATCTTGTCACCTAGTCATGTAGTCATCTAAGAAACAGTAATTTTTCTATTTGCCAGTGTCTTAACAAGATTAGTTCTATGTGTGGATGGGGTAGAGGATTTAGAGCGAAGGCTTCTCTATGAAATTATATCATTGATGGTTTGTTCTTGTGCAAATCTGCCTCGAACATATTCTGTGCCTTGACTTCTACACTTAGACTAAAACAAGCCATTTATAAAGCACTTAGAGATTTTTCAGAGGTCATGAATCACTTTACATTCAAACTAATGACAATAGTATTAGTCAATAGGGAAATAAGTTATCTACAATGTTAGAGTGTCACTGACCTAGCATAGCAGTTGACCTTTAAAATTCAGAGGACACTCCATAAAGAAGAGAAATAAACTCAAGGGAACCATTTGACTAACTCTCTAATTCATATTTGACTAGGGAATGTTAAGTGCTTTCTTTGGCCCAACTGACTTAAAGTTCAAAGGTATGGAACAGGTATGATCAGCATATGTTTTCAGATTAGGAAAGAAAGAGCCAAAAGTGTTAATATGAAACTGAAGCAGCAAATAAAAGAGGAGATGATAAGAGACCAGCTAATTATTCTAAATGAGCTCCTCACCAGACTGAAAAGAACTATATCTGAGGATGCTGAAAGAACTGGCCAATGAAATTGCTGGGCTGATATTGATGATTTTTGAAAAACTAAACAATAGGAAAGATGGCACAGGATTGAAAATGGGCAAAAGTCTCATTTATTAAAAGGAAGAAGGTAGATTTTTTAAACCATAAGACTTTAGTTTCTGATACAATTTTAGAGTATATTATTAATGAGATGATGGTATATGAGCACTTGAAAAGGAAAGTGGTAATATGAACCATCCTGGATTCATCTAGAACAAGATATACCCAACTAAATTCATTCATTCATTCTTTGTTTCTTTCTCTGTCTTTTTTTTCCCCTTCTTTTCTTCTTTCCCTCCCTCCCTTTCTCTTTCCTCTCTTTCACCCTTCCTTCCTCCATACCCATTTTTCTTCCTTCTCTCTTTATTTACTTCCTTTCTTTTTTCCTCTCTCTTTCTTCCTTTCTTCCTTCTTTCATTCCTCTCTTCCTCCCTCCCTTCCTTTCTCCATGCACTCTTCTTTTCCCTTTCCTTTCTTTTTCCTTCGTTCCTTCATTCCTTCATTCCTTCCTTCCTTCCTCCCTTCCTTTTTTCCTTCCTTCCCTCTTTTCTTTCTTCCAGTGTCCAGAAGTGCTCTGTTAACATCACATCTGGAATATTCTTTTTTGCTTTATATGCTACAGTTTATGAGGGATGTTGGTGAACAGGAGCATGTCCAAAGAAAGGAAACCAAAATGTGAGTCAAGGGAGACCATTCTTTATAAAGATTGGCTAAAGTCATTGGGAATGTTTAGCCTTAAGCAAAAGAAAACTTAGAGGAGCCATAAATATTGTTTTCCAATAATTTTGTGGGCTGTAACATAGATGAAGAATTAGACTTCTTTTGTTTAGGTCTAGAGGGAAGAACTATGTGGAAGTTACATAGAGGCATGAATATAATGAAGAACATCCTTATAATTAGTCATCCCAATTCAGAATAGGCCTTCCTTGGGAGGTCATGAGATGACCATTACTTGAGGTCTTTAAGCAAAAATTTGATGATGGCTTATCAGCAGTATCATAGAGGGAATTCCCGTTCAATTATGATTCACAAAACCTCCGAGGTTCCATCTAACTCTGTGTTTCAGTGATTTGTTATTAGAGCTTCCTGTTAAACACTTCCTGGATTGTGCCAATTCTGGAAAGGATCTTATTGGTAGAATTGAATTTTGTCCTCTGACATTTACTCTTATTATTAACTTAATACTCCTTCAAAGCTTCATGAGACTGATGATTTCATCATCAAGACACAATGAATAAATGTTTCATAGTAGTTTTATCCAACAGTCTGAAAGCCTCGCTATAGGTCTTTTAATATCTTTTGGCTATTGGCATAAAAGTTACAAATGTGGGAGAAGATATGGAAAAACTGAGACACTAATTCATTGTTGGTAGAATTGTGAACTGATCCAACCATTTTGGAGAGAAACCTGGAATTATTCCCAAAGAATTTTTAAACTACCTATACCCTTTGACCCAAGAATACCACTACTTAGTTTATTTCCAAAGATAATTAGAGAAAAAGGAAAAGAACCTATGTGTTCTAAAATGTTTATAGCAGCTCTCTTTGTAGTGGCAAAGAACTGGAAATTGTATGGATGCCCATCAACTGGGAATGTGTGAATAGGTTGTGGTATATGATTATGATGGAATAGTATTGTGATATAAGAAATGATGAGCCCAATGATTATAGAAAAACGTGGAAAGACTTGCATGAAATAATGAAGAGTGAAATGAGCAGAACCAAGAGAACATTGTATACATTGTTTTAAGAATGACTTTGAGCAAATAAGTTATTTTGACTATTATAAATACCCAAATTAACTATGAAGGACATATGAAGAAAGATGCTGTCTGCATCCATAGAAAGAATCGACAAATAGAAATATATAGAGCAACTTTACATATATATGTATATTTGTATGTGTATATATGTATACACACATATATAAATATATGATGTATACATATACACATACATACACACATATATCAACATATACACTTATTTGTGTCTGATAGGAGCCATCTCTGGAGCAGAGAGTGGGGGAGGGGGGAGGAAAACATTTACATGATACTTTTGTTGTATATCTGAAGGAATAGCAAATTATTCATAGTTGACTTGCAGTTTCATGTGCAATCATCTTTTTTTATTGTACCATGTTATGGAAATGCTTGTTTTATTCTATAAATTAAAGATAAAATAAAAAAAAGAAAAATGAGTTCAATAAAAAAAAAATCTTATGTCCATTGATGTGACCCTCAAGGTATTTACCTCTCTTCAATTGCCCTACCTTCATGACTGACTCATCATTTTTTCTAATTGTACATATCCTTAATGATAGCTTTTATGTTATGTGCCAGATGGAAGGCATCTCTAGTTATATGTTGTAATCTGTCTACATTTTTTCACCTCTATCATCCTCACCATCAATAAACTTGGTTTTGTTTGTTTCTTTGTTTGTTTACTATGTGCTAAATGCTGGGGATACAAAGATAGTAAAAAATATGATCCTTGCCCCTAAGAAGCTCACATTCTAATTGGGGACACACTATGCAAAACCATATACGTGTGCAGTGTAAATGGCAGATAATCTCAAGAGGGAATTCGTTAGCAGATAGAGAAGAGGCATGTTGTAGAAGGTGGGATTTTAGCTGAATATTGAAGGAAGCAGAGGTGAGAAGGGAGTGCAGACATGAGGGACAGTCAGTGAAAAAACACACAGTTGGGAGGTATAGTGTCTTGACAAGGAAGAACAAGTAGAATAGTGTCTCTTGATGGTAGAATATGGGGAGGGGAGTAAAGTGTAAGAAGACTGGAAAGGTAAGAAGAGGCAAGGTTATAAAAGGCTTTAAAAGTCTAATAGAGGATTTTATATTTGCTCCTGTAAGTGATAGGGAACCACTGGTTATATATGGAGTAGGAGACTGACATATACAGACCTGTGCTTTAGAAAGATCACTTTGTTAGCTAAGTGAAGGATGGACTAGAATGGGAAGAGAACTGATTCAGAGAGACCAACTACCAAGCTATTTTAATGGTTCAGGGTTGAGGTAATGAGGGCCTATATAAAGTGGTAGCTATTTGAGATGAGGAGAGACATATGTGAGAGATGTTGTGAAGGTAGAAATATCAAGACTTAGCAACAAATTAGATATGTGATTATGAAGGAGAGGAGTAGAGGATGACAATATGGTAGTGAGCCTGGGTGACTGGGAGGATAGTAGTGCCCTCAACAGTAATAGAGAAATTTGGAAAATGGGAACATTTGAATAGGGGAAGAGAACAAGTGTTATTTTGGATGTGTTGAGTTGGAGATGATTATGAGACATCCATTGTGAGATATCCAAGAGACAGTTGGTAATGTGAGATTTAGGTCAAGAGAGTGATTAAGGCTGGATAAATAGAACTGAGAGTCATGTGCATAAAGCTGTTAATTGAATCTATAGGACCTGATGAGATCTCCAAGTGAGATAATATAGAAGGAGAATGAAAGATAGTCAAGGAGAAAATCTTGGAGGACACAAACAGTTAGTGAATGTGACCTGGATGAAGAAACAGTAAACATGACTGAGAAGGAATTGGCAGATAGGTAGGAAGAGCATCAGGAGGCGGCAGTGTAATGAAATACTAGAACAGAAAGATTTTCCAGGAGAAGGATCAACAGGATGAGCATCAACAGTGCCAAAGGCTGCAGAAAGGTCAAGAAGAATGAGGATTGAGAAAAAAAAGCAAACCACATGATTGGGCAATTAAGAGATCACTGGCAAGTTTGGAGAGAGGAGTTTCAGAGGAATGAAGAGGTCAGAAACCAAACTACAGAAGGTTTCAAAGGGAGAGGAAATGAAGTTATTGATTAAAAAATGGCTTTTTTAAAGTTTTTTCATGAGTAGGAAGTGAAATATAGTAAAAGCTAGCAAGGATGATTGTATTGTCAGGGTTTTTTTTAAGAATGGGTAGGCACAAATAGTGAGAGATTGAAGATTAGTGAAAGAGTGAGGATTATATAGGAGACATTCTATTGGATGGGACAGGACAAAATGGAATCAAGAATACATATAGAAGGGCTTGCCTTGGGAAAGAGAAGGACCACTGCTCTGTGTGATACAGGGGGTGAAGAAGGAAATGATTGGGGAATATATTTGAGCTATGTGAGATAAAGAAGAAGAATGTATAGGGAGTTCTCCCTGAATGCTCTCAGTTTTTTCAGTGAAGTTTGAGGCAAAGTCTTAATTTGAAAGGGGGTGCCATAGGAGGCATGAAAAGATTTGAAATAGATTCTGTGGCGAGTAGAAGAGTGAATCAATTAGAGAGGTGTAAAAAAAGATCGCCTTTCTGCTGTGAGGACCCAACTGAGATTATGCTATATAAATTTCTAGTGGACTTAGTTAGCATAAGGTTATGATTTTCTTCAGCTCCATTTAACAGCAGCCTGTATAGCAGCCAAGGAAACAGATGGTGGAAGTAATCCAAAATTGGGATTTGGCCCAAAAGGCAATCAAACTGTGCATAATCTTTGATCTAGCAATACCAATACTAGGTCTGTAACCCAATGAGATCCAAAAGAGGGAAAATAATCTATTGTACAAAAATATTTATAGCAACTGTTTTTGTGGTGGCAAAAAATAGGAAATTGAGGGAATGCCCATCGACTGAGGAATGGCTGAACAAGTCGTGGTAAATGAATTTACATGAAATACTATTGTGCTATTAGAAATAACAAACAGGCTGATTTCAGAAAAGTCTAGAAAAGACTTACATGAACTGATGCAAAGCGAAGTGAGCAGAACAAGGAGAACAATGTATATGGTAATAGCAATATTGTACTACGATCAACTGTGGAAGACTTAGCTATTCTCAACGATACAGTGATCTAATGCAATTCCAAAGAACTCATGATGAAAAAGGCCACCCAAACACAGAGAAAGAACTGATGACGTCTGGATGCAGATCAAACCATACTATTTTTCATTCTTTATTCTGTTCATGGTTTTTTTTTTTTTGGTATGTTTCTTCTTTTACAACATGACTTAATATTTAAAAAAAAAATGTTGAATTTTGTCAAGACATGTTTGGTGATAGAATAAGAGGATATGAAACTTGAATATCAAGGATAGGATAGAATTGAAATGATTCACTAAGGGGTTGATATAGGAAAGGAAAGGGACCATAGCCATTGCAGGAGTGATTGCCTGGGAAAGAACTAAAGGACCAAGGCATTGGGGGTCATAGTAAGGATAAAGACTGAGATTAGAATCCATAAGGCAAAGGAAAAGCTGTAAAAACAAAGACTGTAATCAGATAAAGGAATTTCAGAGCTCATGGACATGAAAGGAGAGAGAAAGCAGGGTGGGGTTGAAATAATTCTGGGAATACAAAAACAAGACAACAAAAACAGTCTTTTTTTCTAAGAAGCTTACATTCTAAAAGGGGAAGACAAAATATAAAGGGGAATTGGAAGTTGGGGTAGTGAGGGAAGAAGAGGTGGGAGATAAAGCATCTAGCATAGTGCCTGGCTCATAGTAGCTACTTAATAAATGCATTTCATTGCTATATCCTGGCCAGGGCAGAGTTTAGATGAACTGTCATCTCTTTATTTCTGGATACTATCTATCTTTTAATACAGCCTAGAGATTTAATTAGGTTTTTTTTTTTGGGCAGCTACATCATATTGTTGACTCATAGTAAACAAGCAGTCCACTAAAACCCTTATTTGTTTCTCTGATGAATGGTTGTCTTACCACATTTCCCCATATCTTGTACTTTTGAATCTTATTTTTTGAACTTGTGACTTGACATTTGTCTCTCTTACATTTCGTCCCAATCGGTTTGAGCCCAGGTCCTAAGATCTTTCTGATTCTGTCATCTGGTATGATTTTGTCACATGGAAATTTGGTAAGCATGTGGTTATGACTAAGTAAGTCATTGGGGAAAACAGTTCAGTAGCATAGAACCAAATACATATAGCTAAGGCATATCACTGGAGACTTCCTTGTATATTGGTATCAAAACAATAATGACTACTCTTTGCAACAAGCCATTAAGTCAGTTTTAAATCTACCCAACTACATGATCATATAAAGGAGTTCATATTCTGTGATGAAACCAACTTCACCAACACCTTCATTTGTTTCTCTCAGGAGAATCAGTGCACCGTTCTTCCATTTAACTGCATGACTTCTTTTTTTCTTCTGGCTTTATTTATAACCAGAGTGTCAGTATTAATACGGTTTAGTTCCTTCAGTGGTATATCAACTTTCTGGATGTTGGACAAATCAGCTAATAAACATTTGTTAAGCACTTACTATCTAACAAGCACTGTCCCAGTATTTGGCATTTATAACACCAACAATGCTGAATTTCAGAATTTGAGATTTGGAAGAGAGCTTAGCAGTCATCTAGTCCAACTTATACATGGAAGAGATGCTCATTTTAACACACACACAAGTGGTTGTCAAGACTCTTCTTGAAAATCTCCAAGGTTGGAGAGAGCCTCCTTCTTCATGAGACAAAATAATGCTTGTAGAAAGTCTAAAATTGTGTTTATTATCACCTTTCATCTCTCACCATTTTGTCACCATAAATGTACAAATGGAGAAAGAGAGGGCTAAATTAAGTTATAGGACTTTTGTACTTTTCTTTGTTTCATGTGTGGTAATGGCCAAAGAATTCATCAACTAGTGGCCAGACTACTGGTAATGAATTTCTTGATTTAGCTTCTCTGGTACTTGGACAGCAGAGAATGCATTGCTGGGAAGAGACTTACAATAACTATTTGGGCAATTTAAAACATGATACAAAATATGTGAAGAGTCAAACCAAATTTTTTCTCCTTAGTTGATCCTGGGAAAGTTTCAGTGAAAGATGTATGAAATTAACAATTGAGTATGATTTTTTTTTCAGCTGTCACATGCTAGTTAGTGGGCAAAATTTCCTAGGTCATAGTCATTATTTTTCATTTGGTAGATATTTTCAAGTTCTCCAAACTGTTCTAGTAGAGGATTATTTGAATTGGTTTATGGAATGAAATATTTTTCAAGAGGCAGCCCAGTAGTCTCATGATATGAAATATAAATACCTCAGAACCAACTTTGTCTTCAGTTTATGGACATGACTAAAACTGTAGACAAGAATACCATCAATCACAGCATCATCACTTTATAATTTATTTTTGTCTTTGTTTTTTACTCCTTATGGGGCCCCCTCCCCCATCTTTTTGCAGTGTCCCCTGAGTATTAAGGTATGATATCACCAGGTGGCAGTAGTGTGCCATCGTCATGGGACTTTAGCTTTAAGGCTTCGGCTTTTCCAGAGATTCAACATGGTGGCTCTTCCTTAAACTCCAGCCAGATTTAGTCATCAATTTTTATGATTATATATAAAAATGTCTTTTAAAATTTGAATTTAGTTGCTACCTTTTGTTTTCACATCAACTCCATTTCTCTATATATGTAAACATGGCTCAGTTATGTTTACATTATATATTTATATATGTATATATAATAATATCTTTGATGAACTAATTCCATGTTATCAAAACAAAGTCATTAGTTTGCCTCTCCAGCACTCCTATTTATTTCCAGTATGGCATTCTCTGTTTTGCTATTCTAAGAACTCTTCTTCCTTTCTCTCTACAAATAAAGCAAAAAACATTTTTTCTGCATATGAAGATTAGTCTAGTATTCCAGAAGTTTATTAAATATAGAGTTGAAAGAACTTCAGGGATCATATAACCTCACCCTCACATTTTACAAATGCTAAAACTAAGCCATAGAGAGGCGAGGTGAATGATTAGTCCAAGATTGCACAGGTAGGTCTTGCAGTTCAACAATTTTCTATTCATCTAGTTGTATTATGATCTAGTTCACATTTCTCCATCTCTTCCTCAAGAACGACATAAGATACTTTCAAATGCTTCACTAAAATCTAGGTAAACTATCAACAGCAATTTCTTAATCTACCAGGTTAAGGTTAGTCTTCATGAGGCCATGCTGATTCAGTACTCACTACTTCCTTTTCTATATATTCACTATTATTTTAAATGTTCATTCAAGAATTTCCCAGGATTTGAAGTCAAATTCACCCAGCTATAATTTTCATACTCTATTTTCTTCCTGCATCTAAAAATCAGGATAACACACATCCTTGTCAATTTGTTTTTTGTGATTCCTTGGTCACTTTTTGCTGATTTTCCAATTTCCTTGACCTTTGCTCAGCAATCAAAACCATTGGTTCTTTTAGTTATGAATGATGTAGTTTGTATCAGCCAGATAAATTTCATCCATCAAAGGCAGTTAGGTACTCTTTTATTATCTCTTTACCCCCTTTGGATGCTAACACCCCCATCCCTACCCTGTCTCCCCACACCTGCGGCCGATTTTGTTTTGTTGTTTCCATTGTGCAGGGTCTTCTCCTTGACAGATAATACAAAAGCAAAGTAAATTAAATAACTGCCTTTTCTCTCTTGTCAGGTAAAGGCATCTTTCCAAACTATCTCTGATCCTCTTTCCCCATGTGTAGTTTAAAACACTACCACCATTAATAACAACAGCAACAACACTTTTTGTTATCCCCATCTTTCCTTCAATTTTGAGATTGAACACATTTAACATTTTATTCTTCTTTTGTTATGTGCCCTTGCTCCTATCACCTGTATGCATATTTTTAAAAAACGTAATTTTATGGGTGAGTTTTCTCTACACCAACAGTCTCTTTATCCTGCATGCAGTTTTCTTCCTCATTGGAATCATTTCCCTTTGTGCAGTCAGAATTATACACTTAAAAGTTTTCTATCCATGACTTCTTTTGTTCACGGTATCTTCTGAATTCTTCCTCTGAACCTCTGAAAACTACTCTTCCCAAATCTTGAGCACAGGTCAGACTATGCCCAGCTTTCCTCTCTTTCTAATCATAGACTCTAAGAAGTGGTCATTTCTACCCAAGGTACCAAACTTTTCCATCCTGGCTTCTAGTGCCTCCTTGTTAATGAGAATTAAATCTAGAGTAGAATTTCCTCTTATCAGTTTTTTTCTTATTTTTCCCACCAGCTACACTCTTTGGGCTTGGACTTCATCATCCTTATGTTCCCAGGAAATCTCTTCTCCACTCAATTCATCATCCTGTGAGATTATATCAGCTTTCATACTCATACTCTTCAGTGTCCTCAGTACCCTCTGACCTTCTGATTGAAGGGTTGGAGGGTGAGCAATGAGCTCCTGTGAAAGCCTCCATTTAGAGAAGGTTCACGAACCATTCAACTCTTCATTTCCCACCAAGTTGCATTTCTTAGACTAGACTCCACCATACTCCTGTTCTGGGTACATTCCTCCGTCCCCATCACTTTTTTGTGTGTTGTCTTCCTTCATTACATTATAAACTCTTTGATCACAGGAACTGTTTTTCTATTTTTTATTTGTATCCCCAGTGTTTCACACAGTGCTTGGCCCATAGTAGGTGCTTAATAGATGGTTAAAGACTTTCAGACTGAAAGAAGATATTATATTATGGTAAAGTCAAAATGTTATTGGCTCTACTGCTTTTGACAGAGAGAATACTATGGCAGGTATCTGTACAATGAAGTTCCCATCATTGCTGTCTTGACACTATGACAGATCTGTGATGAGTTTTCTGAACTCCTTTGGGCATTTTGTAATCTCTTTTGGGTGTTTCTTCTTTAGATGTTCTGTAGTATGCTCCACTGATAAAAAGGCTTCTGTTTTCCTCACTATTAAACATTACCTAAATCCTCTCCATCATATTTCTGTAGTCTGCATATCCTAGAATTTTCTCACATGAGAATGACTTCATAATATACAATGCTAGCCCCCTAAATCCCTTGCTTCATCTAGCCTATTTATTTTAGGCATACTTAACCAGATTATTTTTCTAGCCCTAGTTCTCATTTAACGTTTCTACATTCCTGACAGATTCTAATCTTTAATATTCAGGAATGAGAAATCATAATTCCCTGGACTTATTGGGAATTCCTGAAATTGTATTATTCTGTAGTTTTCATAACATCTTATTCACATATTTTAAATAATAATGAATGATCATATTATAAACAATTAATCATTTTTCTTTGATAGGGTAGACTAAAAATTTCAGGGGTTTTGTATGAAAAAAGATAATAAATGCACAGTTTGTTTTTATTTTGAACAAGTATATTATAACAATGATTTAAAACATCTGATAATAAAGTAACTGATTTATCTCTCAAAATATTTTCAACATTTTTCATACTCATTACCTTATTACTATGGATATTTAAAATCGTTAGTTTAAGAAATATGAAATATTAAGTTTAATAGTATTTACAAGTAATTGCAGCCTATAGTGAATATTCAAACAACTTAGAAAAACACCAGTGAATATTATTGGGAAATTTTCAAATAACGTAGCATTCAGATCTCCTATCAAGGTTAACAGTAAAATCATGTTGAAATGACCAATTTAAGGACTTATTTTGTTTCCAAAACGTGTTACATCTTGGAACAGCACCCCAAGATCTGAATGAAGTATACTGTACATATAAACTTGTTAATATTTATTTTATTTGTAAAAATGACTCCTGTTAGCAACAGAGCCATGAACACATACTTATAACATGGCAACAGTTACAAACAACAAGCCTGGATCATGACCATTTCACTCATGTATTTCTGTCCTGGTTCCCAGAAATGTCATTTTTAACCTTCGACTCTGCATTTTAGTGTTCCCTGTTCATGCTTTTTGATGTAACATCAGTGGATTCCTTTGAGTCAGTGACATTTGCATGTTTTTTTAAACTTTCATTTTTGCAGGAGAATTACGATACTTTTCGCTGATTTCTTGACTGATTTTTCTTAGGATTTGAAATTCCAAAAAACATAAATTTTCTGAGAAATGCTAGGAAGGAATTACTGCATGGAAATACTCATTTCGTCCCACCATGTCAATTTTTCTCCTTATGTTAGGACCTCTTGTTCCTCTTGCTTGTTACTTAAACTTTGATATAAACTGATTATTTAATGTAAACATAGATTAAAGGTTTCCCTACAGGTTCCTTTATCCTACTCTTCCATGAACTTCAGTGTAGCTGCTCTGTCTTATTTTTGATGGACACATATAGGCAGTTTCATCTTTCCTGCATCTTTTATATTTTAAAGCCCTCTTGGTGAATTTGTAAGATACAAGGCAAATACATTTTTACTAAACTTTGTTAGGTACACTCCATTGCTGGCCAGGAATCTATCATTTCTATGTTTTAAGTCACAGTCTACACCAGGTTTTTTTAACCTAAGGTCCATCGTCTTAAAATATGTATGTTTTTATAAACATATCCCAGTACAATTCGTTTCCTTTGTAATCTATTATTGTATTTTGTGCATTTAAAAACATTATTCTGAGAAAGGTCCCACAGGCTTCACCATGATGACTGCCAAAAGTGTCTATCTCTCTCCCTCTCTTTTTCACACACACACACATACACACACACAGAGTTAAGAATCCCCATTTTAGTGGAGAGAGACTGTTAATTAAATCTTTTTTGAATACTCTCCAGCGTACAAAGACACTCAATAATTCTTTCTGTTGCATGGCATTGTGGAAGGCAGCATAGTGTAGTGAGTGTATAAATTACTGGACTTGGAATTTGGAACATCTGGGTTCAAATATTGTCTCAAGTGCTTACTAATTGTGTAACTCTCAGTAACTCACCAAACCTTTCTCCAGATTCCTCATCTGTAAAATGTGAGATTTTGGACTCTATGAAATCTAAGGTCTCTTCCAGTTTTAAATTTGTGATTCTAGGTTGTTACTGAGTCTGAGGCCACAGACCTGGAAATTCTTTCTGAGAGAGTTGTCTCTTTCCTCTTTTTTAATTCACTCATTCATTCTTTCAGCTGAGAATAAGTAATCTCTTTTGGCTTGTCACTGAATATTGAGAAGAAAGGAAGCAATGGTAGGAACTAAAAGACTAATATTAGCTTCTTAGAAAAACAAATTCCCCTTTGCTTTGACACATTCAGCAACTTATCGTGACTTCACACATACATATACATATATATGAGATATATATTACATATATAATCATGTATGTATATCACCTTCTAAACACTGACATGGACACAAGGCATCTGTATGCTCCAAGTCTCCAGAGAGGTTTCTTTTTGGTAGGAGATGGGGATGGGGGAGACTGGAGAAGTTGGGGGAGGTGATTTGGCCTGTGGGATAAGGAGTCATTAAACCCTGTGGCTATGGGATGCAGCTGCTGCTGCTGCTTCTCTCTCTCTCTTTCTCAGCCCCCCCCCCCCCAACTCCTTTCAGCTTTTCTCTCTCACATTTCTGTTTCAATGAGAAGGCAAAGGTCTTTCTTCTTTCACCTTGGTTTCATGGCTTCGTCCCTACCCACGTCACCCATCCAAGCACAAGGTCGGTAAAGCATCTGGGCTCTGCTGCAGTTGAATGAAACAGTTCTGCCCAGGGCCACATATGGGGAATTTCTCTGTAATATTAAGTCCTGCACTGGGCCACATGGGGAAATGCTGGAAAGCTGAAACATGTCTGCTTACATGATGGAGAGGGGATTATAAAGTCATTTTTTATAACCTCCTATGAACTATCTGGTATTTCAGAGACTATAATTTTTGTCTGACAGAACATAGCTAATAGTCTGAGTTTGGAGGGGGGGGAAGTCCCAACCTGTGTTTTCTCTTACTGGGGTTATACAGTCTGATGTTTACATGGAAAAGAATTTGTGAGTTCTTGGCTTTTGCTATCAAATGCGGCCTCTGAGTTCTCTTCCAACTCTGAGATTCTATAAAATAGAATACACTGAGAAATATAATGATAACCTTTTATGACTTAAATAGGTTTATATGACTGTTGTCTTTCTGTGTTGCTCAGACTGGAAAGCATGCATGGAGCATAAACTGGCTCTGTTTTCATTTTCCAGCCTAGCCAAGCCATGACCATTGGATATCAGGGGAAGAGTCAGACTGCTCCAATGTATGCTGACACACCCAACCCATCTTCTATGCATCTCCAAAATCATAGAATCATATAAGGTTAGAACTGAAAAATATCTTAGAGGCCCTTGAGTTCAACCTCATTACTTTACACAAAAGGAAGCTGAGGCTGATGGAGGTTACAACTAGTAAAATTTGGGATGCGATTTGAATTCAGATTTTTGACCAGTACTTTATCTAATGTATTACTTCATTGCCTTCATGTTTAGGTTCCATGTTCACCTACCAGGAAAACATTTCTCTCTCCATCCCCTGCCTCCTACCCTCAGTGATAACTCAGGGGAACCTCTTCTCTGCTCATTATCTATATGCTGGATAATTTTTTCTTTTCCTTTGAAAATATCATTCAGCTGCTAATTTCAGACAACTCTTATATGTGAACATGAAACCAAAGATTACCTTAGAAAGTAGCAAAATAAGACTGACTTTGAGCTTCTCTTCCTGTGTACTGGGAATGGCATTGGATTTAGAGTTGTAAAACCTAGTGTGTGACTGTAATGTTTCCCCATATGTAAAATGAGGAGGGTGAGACTAAGGTTGTATTCAGCTATAAATGCTATGACCCCATATTTAATCATCATTCCTGGTGTCAGACTTACCTGATAAGTCCTTTGGGCAAGAACATAGGAAATAGGCTCTTAGTAAGTCTAGTTATGTGTCTCTATGACCCAGAATATTCTATCTGATGATGTAGCAAGGTATATTTTGAAGGAGGAAGTGATTATATTATATGAAATTAACTTTGGAAGATGAGAAATATGCATAAACATACTCAGTGCCTCCTTAATAATCCATTACCAAGTTTTATTTAAACGTTTTAAACTCACTTTGAGCCTATTCATCCACTTCTTGAGCTGTTATCTTCAGGTAATGGTCAAAAGTGGTTCCTGGATTGTAAATTATAGAAGGGATTTATAAAATGGAATGAATGATGTTTAGAATTTCAGAATTGAAAGGGTTTTAAGAGGTCGCCTAGTCCAACTCATGTTTGAGCATCAATCTTATACTTGGAAGCCTCAAGAAAGGGGAAACCATTACTTGTCAAGTTGCCCATGTAACTTTTTGGATGGTTTTAATTTGAAAGAAGTCCTTTCTTAGAGTCATTGATTTAGAGTTGGAAGAGGCCTTAGAGCATATCTAGTCCAATCCCCTTGTATTTTAGTTGAGGAAACTGAGGCTCAGGGTGAGGGGTGGAATTAAGAAGTTTGCCCAGAGTTACAGTAGTGCCAGAGCCAGAATGCAAACCCAAGTCCCTTAACTCCAAATGTAGTGTTCCTTCCCCTACACCACAATTGACTTGAAATCTTCCTCCCTTTAACTACCCTTTAACTACCTTTAACTACCCTTTAACTACTTTAACTACTTTAACTGTTCCTTGTTTTTGCCTTTTGTGTCTAGACAAAACATGGAATTGTATAACTCCTTTTCCGCTTGATGACTTCAAATACTTGAAGGCAACAATCTCCTCCATTCCCACCTAAAATACTATTTCATGTTTGTAACGATACCGGGATTTGAAGATCTTCCACGCCCCTTGAGCTTGCTGACGTAGCAGGAAGGGGTGGAGCAAGAGAACGCCGGAACCAAGCTAGTCTCCGTGCGGTGCTGACTGGAAGCGGCGTCAGAGGCAGTAGCTGCGGTTGCGAACTCCTTTTG
>CM053580.1:470110188-470136439 GCA_028627135.1 Pseudochirops cupreus
TGGGAAATAAGATATACAGGCACTGGGTAGGGAGATCCATCTTGCCCTACCAGAAAGTTAGAGGGGTGATGGGGGAGGACATAGGAGAGAATAGATTGGGGGAGGGGGTATACAGTGGGATCACTGTTTTGGGGTGATGGGTAGTGGAAAGATGGGGAGAAAATTTGTAACTCAAAATCTCATGGAAATGAATGATGTAAACTAAAAATAAACAGAAGTTAAGAAAAACTTAGAACACTACATTAAAAAAAGAAACAAAGAGAATTGTTTCAGAGACTTATATGTTGATATTTGATTTGTGTTTCTACTAGAACTGGTAAATACTCACGTGATTTCACTTTTTCTTCTTCCTTTTCTGTGGACTTTCTGATGGTGCTTATTTCACAGATGACTAAACTGTGTCCATTCAAATTGTTCATAAATGGGATGAATTTATAACCTGAGCATCTTTAGCAATAAGGTTCAATCCACTGAGCTGTGATTACTCCATATCCTTAAAAGTTGTGTCTATGATTGTCATCAGAGCAATGTATTATAGAGCTAATGACCACTATTTTATATATAATCACTACTGTGGGGAAAAAATGCTTCAGAAATGAAATCCCAGTAGGCTAGAGCCTGGTGATCTCCCCAGGGTTGTTGTTTACAGCTGCTACCTTCCTTCCCCCCACTGCTAAATCTTATCGTGGAAGTAGTCAGGACTCTCAGACTACTTAGTACCAGATAATTGTCCATCTCGCTATGCCACCTTCTCTGGCATTATGAGCAAGCATTGCCATCTGACCTACCACTGTATCTTAAGGATCATCTGACCTTTATCTTATTCTCCACCCCCTCCAACTTTCTATTCATTATGCAACTTAACCCTCCTATAAGCATTATTGTCTGTCCCTATTAGAATGAGAGCCCTTTGAAAGCAAGAACTATCTTTCTTGAACATTTGTGTCTTCCATGCTTAGCACAATGAATGACCATAGTAAACACTAAATAAATGCCTTTCTATTCCATTATACATTTCACTTAGATACTGGCAAATGGTAGGAACTGATTTATGTTTCCTGAAAACTTGTTAGATATTCCTGATCTTTATAAGCTCAGGGCCAAGTCAATCATTAATCATCTATAGATAAGAGTCCACTATTGATTTTAAAAAATGTTTTTAAATCTTTAGAAGAATGATACTGTATGTGCAGTATGTGACAAAGACAAATCTAAAATACTCTTTCCACTTGCTCCTATAGAGAGATAGAGAGGTGCAGTGGATAGATATGTTGGATCTGGAGTCTTAAAGTCCTGGGTTAAACTAAAACAATTACTGTGTGACCCTAGTCAACATTTAACCTTTGTCTGCCTCAGTTTCCTCAGCTGAAAAATAAGGAAAATTATTTCATCTACTTAACATTTTGTTGTGAGGATTGAATGTGCTGATATATATAAAGCATTTTGCAAACCTTAAAGTGTTACATAAATGTTAGCCATTATTACCTCCATTATTATTATTAGTGAATTTGCACTGTTCTCAACCCCAAATTAAAGGCAATGCTGACTAAGGTAAAATGAGGGATCCTATAAAGGGTCTGTCTGGTTTTTGAGCTTAGGGAGGAGTTAGTCATAGTCTTTTTTCTTACCAACAGCTAATTGCTGGGATATTTTACAACATGGGATCACTAAGCTATTTTTCTTGGAAAAGGTACTTGTTATGATTTTTGCCCATGATTGAACATAAAATGTATTGATGTGTGAAGTTGGTAGCGCTTGATGATCTAGAATGGTTAGCACTGCCATCAAGACAGGCGCAAGTGTCTACACGGATTTCTAAACCAGCTCCTGAGCCCTGCCTTTCTTTGGCCCTGTCCGATTCCTTTGATACCTGGAAGCATGTTAATAAATCATCCTCCATCAGCCTTCCAGACTGCACAATGCAAGGAGTCAGCTGTTTGGCAGAGAAGAGGAGCCCCATGCGGTTTGATGCGTCTATTCTGTGACTCATCACAGGAATCTCATTCCTGTTGCCATCACTGAGGTCCTGTTCTTACTGCAGTAGTCATCACCCATAGCGATGAGTGAAAGAAGCAACATAAACTATTTCGCAAGCCAGATTCAAAGCCTTTGCTGCTGGCGGCTGTTGGCCTCAGTAGACTCCTCCCCCACTTACAGCTGTGCAGTCGGCTGTCTGGGTTCCTCTGACTTTAAAATATCCTTGAAGCCAGTGACAGCAACAACTGTGAAGACTCTGTTGTATCTTGTCAGGACAACCATCCTTCCCCCTGTTGAACTGGAGAGAAGGGAAATTGACTCCTTCCTCTTGATAATTCTACCACAGGGAGAAATGACCCAGAATACTGCCTCCTAACCACAAACTTCTGTTTTCCTTCCCTTCTGCCAGCTAACAGTTGGCCCATGGGGCTTGGGTCTGACCAAGAGCTTTGTATGTCTTGCCCTGAGAATGCAGTATAGATCAGAAGATTGGCTGTCATATCTGTCCTTGGGCCTGAAGGGAGAGTTCTCTCTAAGGTCAGAATGTCCTTACTATTTATTTAGTGGGATGTAGATCTGTAATTGACATCCATCTTGAAATCATCAATAGACAAATGTTTGAACACAGCTTTCTCATTAACGTCTGCCCTTTCTTTAAATGCTCCTTTATTTTCCATTTGGATGGATGATAATATTGCATTTGATTTCCTGGCCTGAGTTTGCATGTTTATTTAGGATTCTTTTCCTCCTCATTTCCCAAATTCCTTGGTCAGTGCGCACTGTTTAATTATGGGTCGGCATTTGTCACATTGCAAGACTCAGCCAACGAGCCTTCTGATTTCTGGATTTTCTCATTTACAAGTGTAGCCTAATCCGGAACATTATTCTTTTCTTGCTTATTCGTGTTAGCTGTCTGATAGTTAAAGCAAAATGAAGCCTTCACTTCCTCTATAAATATTTGTGCAATGACCCAGAACGACTGGCCAGTGTGCCTGCCAACACCCCATTAGAAGTCATCCCTTTTATAATCAACTATTATCATTTGATAACCTCTTGGGGTTAAGAGTACAGATGTAAGATCTCTAAGATTTCTAATGGGAATACTTCATATCAGAAGTATGTTTTGCCTTGAAAATGACATCACCACAGGGATACATTTTTCAAATAATTTGGCTATAGTGTTTTGAAAGTTTTCTTAAAAATATAAAGAAGCATCTCAAAACTCAAGTAAGTTTTTTTCTTGGGGTTCAAGATCAGGAAAAAAACCCACCATTTAATTCATCTGGAAGGTGTTGGGTGGGGTTGAGGTAAGGAGTGCCAACTAGGAATAATATCGTCACAAAGGAAATTAGGTTGTTTCAAGTTATTTTGGGTGTTACTTAATCTCTCTTGAAACCTAGCCTTTGTTACAAGACCTGCCTCTTGGTTTTCCTGGGAAAGGCAGCGAGTTATAGCGGAGAGTGCACTGGACCTAGAATCAAAAACACTTGGATTTGAATCTGGATTCTACCATCTACACCTGTGTGACCCAGGGAAAATCACCCCCTAAATAAAAACGATCTTTATAGGTGCTCATTTACATCTGACTTACTGAGTTATACAGCAGGGTGTAGGGAAGATGTGGTATAGCTTTGGAACCAGTAAGATCTGAGTTCAAGCCTACTTCTGAAAGATGCTAGCTGTATAACCTCTTAATGTCCCAGATAAGAAGGCAACTAGGTGGCACAGTGGATAGAGGACTGGGCTTAGAATGAGAAAGACTCATCTTCATAAATTCAAAGCTAGTCTCAAACACTTTCTAGCTGTGTGATTCTGGGCAAGTCACTTAATCCTGTTTACCTCAGTTTCCTCATCTGTAAAGTGAGCTGGAGAAGGAAATGGCAAACAACTCCAGTATCTCTGCCAAGAAGAAGCCAAATGGAATCACAAAGAGTTAAACACAACTGAAACATCTGAATGATAACAACAGCAGAATGCCATTTGGTATATATATGTTCAGCATTGATATTAATTCATTGTCTATGGTACTTTTTATGGGGCAGCTATCTTCCTGAGTTCAAATCTGGCCTCAGATACTCACTAGCTGTGTGACCCCGGGCAAATCACTTAACCCTGTTTGCCTCAGTTTCTCATCTGTAAAATGAGCTGGAGAAGGAAATGGCAAATCATTCTAGTATTTTTGCCAAGAAAACCCCAAGAGTTGGACACAATTGAACAAAAAAATATTACAGGCACTGCCTTAAGTACTGAGGATACAAAGAAAGGCAATAAAAAAACTGCCCCTACTTTCAAGAAACTCACATTTTAATGGATGAGACAATGTGTAAATAACTATGACCATACAAGTTATGTACATGGTAGACAAGAAGTGAAATTTGAGCTATACCTTAAAGGAAGTCAGAAAAGCTAAGAGGTAGAGGTGAAGAGGAGCACCATTCTAAATATGACGAAAAGCCAGTGCTAAGATGTAGAAATGGGGAATGGAATACTGTGTTTGAGCAAAAGCAAGTATGTCAGTATAGCTGGGTCTTAGAATGCAAGGAGTAAAGTACCATGTAAACACACTGGGAGAGTATGAAAGAGCTAGTTTGTGAAGAGCTTGAAAAGCCAAATGTGGAACTTAATATTTTATCCTAGAGGTAATAGAGAGCCACTGGAGTTAACTGAATTGGAAGTGGGTGAAGTAGGAAATCCTTAGGAAAAATATAATTAATGATGAAGATCCACAGGTGCCACTAAAGAAAGACCATCTAATAATGGAAAGATGAAGAAGAGGTGAGCAATGGTGGTTGGTGAATAAGTGCTGAAGGATGCCAAAGGGTACCAAGGGAGTCATATGTGGATGACTGACCCCACAATATCGGAGTGTAAGAGTTGGAATAGCTGTCCAGTCCAATACATAGACAAAATAAATCTCTAATATAATATCCCTGAAAAGAAGTTCTCCAGTCTCTGCTTGCGCACCTTCAAGGAAGGGGAAATGACTATCTTCCTAGGCAATCATATATTAAACATAACTTTGCAACTTCTACCCATTACTCCTGATTCTGCCTTCTGGCACCAGACACTAAACCCTTTTCACTATGGCAGGTCATCCAATTCTTGAAAACAGTTATCGTATCTTCTTTGGGCTAAATATGTTCACTTTCTTGAACCAATTCCTTTATGTCATCAATTTAAGGTCCTTCATCATCTTGAAACTTTCTAGATTATCATGTTCTCCTTAAACCAAGGTGCCCAGAACTAAACACAATACCTGAAGTAAGATTTGACAAGGAGGATCATCACCTCTCTATTCCTAGAAATTAAGCCCCTCTTAATTCAGTCCATGATTCAGTTACTTTTTTTTTTGGTGACCATGCCACTAGACTTTAAATTGAGCTTACATTTCACTAAAATCCCCAGATCCTTTCTTTTCAGAATAGCTCTCTTGTCTAACCACACCTCCTTCATTTTATATTTGTGGAATTTTTTTTCAAACCCAAGTATATAAAGTTTTATATTTATCCATATGGAATTTCATTTTATTTGATTCGGCTCACTGCTGTAACCTGTGAAGATCTTTTTGAGACCTGACTTTGCCATCCAGTGTGTTAGCTATCCTTCCTACCTGCAATTTTGTCTCAGTTATAATAATGATATTGTGGGATTGTAAAGTCATTTTCCTGGATCCTCTTTGCTACCCACTGATGAGAACTTTATTCTGGAAATAACATATATCACTAAAAAATTCCTTTGCCAATGTTAAGGATGGTGAATTCCTTATCTTGTTCTATATTGCCCCCTTTGAAACCATTTTGAGGATGGTTCTAGCCTGAAGTAGAAAATTCTGATTGTGTGTGAGGGGAAGGGAAGAAATTTCTAGAAGTCTCAAGGCAAAAAAAGGAGATACCAAATAAAAGGAGGGGACACAACTGGAAATAGCCTATTAGAAAGAGAGCATTTAGGCCAGAAAAGTCAATGTTTCTGTTCTAGCTGAGACAGAACTTCAGGTTAATAGGGAATTCCTAGACAGTTCATACACTTGGGTTTTACTCTTGGAATTGGCTTTTTAGATTGGAGAACATGGACAAAGAAGACAGAGGCTACTTAGACACTTGGAATCATTTCTCTGGAGAGAAGGCTTAAACAGACAAGGAGCCATTTAAGCTATATGCATGAGGATATATGCTCCAGGGATCCCTGTGGACAAGGAAGTCATTAGCTCTAGGAGACCACATTCATCATGGAACTCTGTACATTACAACAGTCATGTCAAACTCAAATAGAAAGAAGATCATTAAACTGTGTAGAAGAATCCTTGTGGGGCACATATTGATTTAGCTTTAAAATGTGATATTACCTACATTTTATTATATATTCATTTATTTTGCTAAATATTTACCAATTACATTTTAATTTGGTTCTGGCCACACTCAGATCTCGTTTGACACCTCTGTTCCAGAGAACCAAACAGTTGCAGGAATGACAAGGGAATGAGGAAAAATCTGAGAAACAAGGAGATCCCGGGGCTACTCTGGGGCTATAGGAATTCAAAGGAACAGCAGTAAGGAAGAAGTAGCAAAGCAATTCATGTTTTTGGGATAACAGAAGAGTTTCTTTCTATACCAAGGGGAGGAGCTCCTAGACAAAACAAGGGTCATAGCAAAGGAATTCCTCCTTTGTTTTACCCCTTTGCTCTGTTGCTAATGGTTTATGTTCCTGCAGCTCCCCGTTTGGTGCAGGAAAGACCAAGCACCCAGTCCCTGCCTCTGTCTATTGCTACCTTGGAGCATATGGTGCATGGAGGGGCCATGTGGCCGTGCAGGAGTCTCTCCTTGGATCTGAATCCATATAGAAGACGCTTGGTCTCTTGGTCTCTGTCTCCCCTCTATCTTCTCTCTGAGTCTCTACTTCTTTGTCTCCCATCACTATGTGTATGTTTCTGTGTGTATGCGTCTATCTCAATCTCTGTCTCTCAGTAACGTTTCTCTGGGTCTCCCACTGCTTCTACATCTCTGAGATGTAGGGCCTATATGTAGATTCCTGAAGGGAAGCAATGAATGAGAAGCCTACAACGGTGAGTCGTGGTCAAAATGCAGAGGGCCTTGAATGGCACTCAAGATAAAAGTGAACACCAGGTGAAAATATAACATGCTAAAAAGCAGTAGGAATAAGGGGAAAATCCTGAAACGGAAAATTTTAAACTTTATATATGTATTCATATATTACTGTCCCTACCCCTGCTGGAAAAATGTGGAACATATAACATATTCTATGTTGAGTACAACAATGAATTTAAAATATATTACCTATTGGAAACTTTGATCGACACAATGGAACCAACTAAATGTCCAGAGGACTCATGATGAAATATGCTATCCACCTCCAAATAGAGGTGCACTCTGAGTAAAAATTAAAGCATATATGTGTATGTGTGTGTAGGTATATGTATGTGTGTATATACATACGTGTGTGTCTATATGTGTATAGACATATACATATATATTTGGACATGGCTAATGCTGGAATTTACTTTGTTTAACTATCTATCTATACAATTACACACATTTTTAAAGCATATTTTGTTTTCTTGCTTTCTCAATGAGTGAGAAAGGGGAGATCGGATGGAGGGTACCTAGAACTGAAAATAAAGTAAATTAAATTTTTAAGAGTAAAATGCAATATAATATCTAAACATGGTAGTATTGCTTCAGTTTCTGGTACCAGTGCTGCTGTATTTTTCTCTGCTGTCATCTGATGGTGTTTTGGAAAGAATATTGGATGTGGAGATAGAGGATTAATGTTTGAATCCTGACTCTACTGCTCAACTATCTGTGTGGTCTTGGGTAAATCATTTTACTTTTCTGGGTCTCAGTACCTTCATGTATAAGATGCTGGAGGGTGGCCAGGTGGTGCAGTGAATAGAGCATTGGCTCTGGAGTCAGGAGGACATGAGTTCAAATTCGGCCTCAGACATTTAACACACAAACTAGCCATGTGACCTTGGGCAAGTCACTTAACCCCAATTGCCCTCCAGAAAGTTTAAAAAAAAAGATGCTGGGGTTTGAACTGGTTGACTTTTCAGTATCTTCCAAGCCTAAATCTATGATCATATGATCACAATTCCAGTTTCTTTTCATTTCAGTCTCCACTTGCCCATCTCTTCTTGGAAGCAGATCTCTTCCTACCATTGTCTTTTCTTTTATTCCACTTTTCTCAGCTAATGAAGTTTCACAGTTCACTTCTGGCATCAGTCAACTGGTCAGTACTCATTAAGTGCCTACTGTGTGCTAAGTGCTGGAGATACAAAAAACAAAGGCCAAAAGAAAAGCCCTTGATTTCCAGAAGCTTCCAGAAGCAGATGAGCCAGAGTCAGTCAATGCTGAAAGTAACAGGCCCTTTTATTTGGCATATTAAAGAGGAGACGTTGAACTAAATTTCAGACTCCTACGGAAGATGGCAAGACAATATAGGAAGAGTACTAGGACAACCCGCACACTCTCACACCTGGACTAGAGCAGGACTGGAAAGGGACGGAGAAGGGATGCGACAAAAGATATCATTGGGGAGGTTCAAGTACTATGACTCTTGAAGCCAAGGTAAGAAGAAATTTAGGTTGGTCTAGGATTCCTGGGTCCATACTGAAGGCAGCTCTGGAGTCAGGGAAGCTTACTGAGCCCAGGGGTCATGACCACTTCAGAATCAGAACATTTATTCATCTTATAAGGGTTCTTCTGAGGAGTGTCTGATTGGTTTCTTATCTAACATGAAGAGAAACACCAATCAGCTAAGAAATTGGGCATTTCTCGCCTGGAGTAGAAAATTCTGATTGTGTGTAGGGGGAAGGGAAGAAATTTCTAGAGGTCTCAAGGCAAAAAAACGAGATATCAAATAAGAGGAGGGGGCACAACTGGAAATAGCCTATTAGAAAGGGAGCATTTAGGCCAGAAAAGTCAATGTTTCCATTCTAGCTAGGACAGAACTTCAGGTTAATAGGGAGAAGCTATACTTCTCTTTCAAGTGGTAATCCTTTATCATGCTTCTGATATTTATGACCTGTGTGATGTTGGCCAAGTCATATGACATCTCCAGACTTCAGTTTCCCCATGTGCAAAAATGGAGTTGGGCTAAATGACTTCCAAGATCCTTCAAGCTCTATTCAAGGGTTCTTAACCAGGGACTCCATGAACTTTAAAAAATATATTATATATATTTTATAATTTTATATATATAATTTTATATAATTCAATAAAATGTAATAATTTAATAAAATATAATTATTTTATAATTATTTAAATGTAATTGTTTTGATTGGTATTCTCCTGTCTTTCATTTTATTCATTTAAAAAGATTTTTCTGGGAAGAAGTACATAGCCTTCACCACACAAATCACACAAATAAGACTAAGAAAAAAGATTGATCTTCTACAGATCTGTGATCCCAACATCCCAATGTAAGCCTCAAGCAGGTGAAGATTTCGGGAAGATCCCCTCTTTGGGAACTCACCATACCATTGGTGGGATGGCCCAGATGAACTAGGGTATTTGCCATGCCATTGGTTATAGTGGGCCCAAAAGAGGGATAACCTGTCCTGGTGTGGACATAAAGGCTCCCTGAACCATCTATCGCTCTAGAACCCTGGGCTAGTTGGCTAAGTGTTTATTAAATACCTACTATGAGCTGCTTACCTTTCTATGTTCAGCAAAAGAGGTGGTTCCAAAGCAGATGATCCAGGCCTGGCAACTTCAGTGTTCTTTTCTAACACATTCCCATAAAACAGAAACCCAATTGCCACATGTGCCTGGAATTTTCTTTTAAGGAGAAGTGTCAGCTTTTCCATGGTGAAACTTCTACTGGGTTCTGGCGAATAGCTCCACTGCTGTCAAGGCTAAGCTTCCCCCTTCCAGGCCTTTGCAGTACCTCCACCACCTGCCAGAGAGAACTGAGAAATGGAATGTTGGCCACAAATCTGGAGTGACGGGTCCCATCCAAAGCCATATGCTTCCACCTGCAGGATGGGGAGGTCAGGACCGCAAGGCGCTGGAGCATAAGTCTGGCTCTGAGTCTGTAGGGGTCATTTGTTCTGAGAGTTTCTGCGAGTCTTTATAAATCTGGGCAATTTCCTTCTTTTTTTTAATAAAGAGTCACTTTCCTCCTAGAAGGAGAATCTGAGTTTTGCAGCATTAGCTAAAAAACAGAACCCTAATCCCACCTACCCCAATTTTTTTCTTTTAGCCAACACAACAAATTTATTATATGAAAATTAAAGAGGGAAAAGTCTGACCCAAGTCAGATATTATCACAAAGGTAGACTTTTATGGTAGCATTCTTTTAAAAATTTTATATATTTTATTTTTAACTTAGGAAATAAAACAAGTATTTCCATAACATAGTAGAAAATAGGGGGAAAAAAGATGATTGCACATGAAACTGTAAATCTATTATGTACAACTTGCTATTCCCTTTTAAATATATAATAAAGTTATTATGTAACTTTCTTTTTTCCATTTTTTTCTCCCCCACTACCCTAAAGATGGCTACTGATAGATAGATAGATATGTGTGTATGTATGTATTTATATTATATACAAGTGTATGTATATAATAATTAAATATATATTCATTCTACACATTCTTCTATTTATCAGGTAAACAGTTCCTTATACCTTTCTAGCTGTTGGCTACAGACTGGTAAGGAATTTAATTTTTGTTTGTTTATTTTTAGTTAAGATGATTTCAACATTCCTTCAACCCGTTCCTTGAAAGTATAGCTGAATTCCATTACAACTCTTCTTGGCAGAACAAGTAAAATTGAATCTTCAACATTTGGGGAGAGAGTATGAGTCTGAGATGAATTAAGTGACTTGCCCAGGGTCACCCCACTAGGCAGAATTTGAACTCTTGAACTTGGGTCTTCTTTAATCATTATTTTCAAAATTCTATTTTTGAATTCAGGTTCTAGCTCTGACACTAATTACCTGGGTTCAAACCTTTTTTTCCCCTTAACATTTAATATCTGTGTGACTTGAGGGAATCACTTAACACCTGTAGGCCTCAATTTAATATCCATAAAATGAGAGAATTAAATTAGGATCACCTCAAAGGTCCTTTCTAACTCAAGTTCTCCTAGTTCATGATCTATTAAATGCCTATTAGATGCAGAACAGTCTGTAAGAGACCATTAGAATTCTTTGTGGAGAGGCAATTGAGGTTAAGTGACGTTCCTACTAGTACATGTCAGGCTGGATTTGAACTCAGGTACTCCTGACTCTAAAGCCAACGCTCAAGACCCAGCACCACCCAGCTGCCCAAAGGATGGGTAGGTTTTCAATAGGCAGAAATGGGAAAAGATGGCTTTCTAGTTTGAGGAAAATCATAGAGGAAAGAAATTCAGATGTATATATAGGATCCTAAGCCACCCGCTTTAGAAGACCATAGCATATATGTAGTGAATAGCACCAATCTCTCGAAACTCAAAAATTTTCAAGACTAAAAGGAATGAAACTTTAATGGTGGAATTTTAGACATTGTACTTGATAGTAGACAAGATTAGGAGTGGGCGCAAGGGCTTAATATCCCATATGGGAATAATCCCATGTAGTAGTATAACTGAACTGTGGCATAATAAAATCCTTTGTAAGGTAGAGTTACCCTACTTTTAGGATACCACAATGGTCTTTTTCTTCAGTGTCATCTGAACAAATTTTGTCAATGAAAAATAATCTTCAGACCCACTTTGCCCCCTCCTGCTTCTTCAGTGATGGTAGTAGGACAGATGATGCTAAGAATTACATGATCCTTACACCTTCTGTAAGCATTAATTTAATTTCTGGTCATTCTAATATGTGATCTTTGAGCAGTGACCAAAAATTTGACATACTATTGAACTATACCGTCACACACTGGTCAGTCCTCACCACTGAAGTTCAGAACCACGCCCAGAGTTGCTCACTATAAATGAAACCGGAAGAACAAAAGGAAGCCACTAAATCAGACTGTTGACAGAATCTCCTAAGAGAACTGAATAAAGGAGGTGGTTGAATTGTTTCACTTCAGCCAAAAGCAAATAAGAAACATAATTTCAGGAGCATGTAGTAGAAAGATTACTAGATTTAGATTCAAAGTCTAGGCTCACACATTTGAACCCAGGGTCAAAATCTGCACCTTATCACATGCAACCCACCAGCTTGCCAATGGGCAAGCCACTTTTCCTTGCTGGGTCTGTTTCCTCATTTATAATACAAAGATGACATTTAATAAATCTAATTTAGGAAGATAGGTGATGCAGTAAACTGGATCTAGAGTCAGGAATATCTGAGTTCAGATGCAACCTCAGACACTAGCTGTTTGATTCTGGATAAGTCACTTTACCTCTGTTTGTCTGAGTTTCTTCATCTGTAAAATGGGGATAATAATAATAATCTCCTCCCAGAATTGTTATGGGGATGCAAAGAGATAATATTTGTAAAAATGCTTCTTAAGCTTTAAAGTCTTCTGTAAATGCTATTATTATTCATGATAATGATAGCGAAAATAATGATTATTCTTATTTCTATGATTCTTTGGGAATCCTTATAATGTTTTTCATGTAGGAAGTACAAACAGACCTCCATGGAGATAATTCTAGCTTATATCTATTACAGAGGATGAAGAAGTAAAGAAAATCTATAAAGAATCTGGCAAAATACTCCACAGTTAAGTCAATAGTATATACCTTGATACTTGATAATAGTTGGACAGAAAGGGGTGCACAATGAAAAATAGAGTAGAAAATATAGTTTGTGATAGTAAAAGAAGCCCAATACTTCACATCTGTTCATGAGTATTTTCATCAGAAGAGAAACAGAAGGTACTAGGTAAAGTGAGAAACTAATGACATCACCAAAGAATTGAATTTAACAATGTCTTTACAGATGGGAAATGACAGGTTACAGATGTAGCAATCATTTTAGAGGCAGCTTTCTGGGTAAAGTCAGATTATGCATTGGTTGGAGCAGAAGTCAAAATTAATACCATATTAGAATAAAGGGAAAAAATATGAGAAGACACATGGGCAATTATAGCGGCTTCAAATGGACCCATTTGTATAAGATATTGACTTCTAAAAGGGGAGGAGGAATCAGCAAATGTTAAGATATTGCCTGGTAATCATAATTTCCTAGAAAATGAATCAATATATCCATGAGGAGCACAAAAAATACCTGAAGTTGTTTCAGTCAACACAGGCTAATTTTCTTGCCAAGCAAAGAGATAAAGTAACCAAAGGCAACACTTTGTTTTGCAGTGCTTCTTAAACTGTGGGTTGTGACCTCATATAGGGTCACAAAAAAATTTGGCAACAGTAAAATTAGTAAAAGTAAAAAGAGTAAAAGCAGTAAAACATTTCCGAACATACAACAATAAAAATTAATTAAAAATTAAACACATAATGAATCCAAGGGATTTCTGGCAGTGCATGCCCCTGATACATCCTGTGACTTAACTACAGCCTAGATTCTAAACACAAAGCATGTGCACTTTGTACTGTGCATGCCCTCAGGTCATGCTGCTGAAACATGAAAAGGGAACAGGAATAGCAAAAGTTTTAGAAGCCCTGGTTTAGAGCAAGATGTCAAACTCGAATAGAAATAGGGGCCACTCATTTGTTCATAAGAATCCCTGCAGGCAGTATATTGACTTAGAAAACCATTAATATTATTTATGTTTTATTTTGGATTATTATTTTGTTAAATATTTTCCAATTACATTATAATCTGATTCAGAAATATACGGGTATATTTTGGATTGTGGAGTGGGCTGCAGGTGTAATACCTCTGGTTTAGTGTACAAGCTTGTTTCCAAAAAAATTAAAAAGGATATATAGGGAGGGTACTTCCAGCAAAGGATTCTTTAGAATTTAGAATTTAGAATTAGAATCCAGCCAGGATTCTAAGTGATTAAAGGAAGCAAAGTGTTCCAGGTATAGAAGACAGACACCCCAAAAGTACAGACACTTGACACGGAGTGTCTAGTAATCCCAGTTGGGAAGAGTAAAGAGAGCTAGCTAGTATGGCTAGATCATAGAATGTCTAGAGTAGAGTTTTATGAAAGAAGACTAAAAAAGTATTGCCTCACCCCTTCCCAGACTATTTACCCCATTCTCACTCAAATTGATGGCCCAAGTCCTTGGAGAGCAGCTGCGTACTACTCTCCTTGGGATTCTAGGGTTAACTTTGAGAAGTTGGAATTTTGAATATCAGGCTCAAAAGCCTCCATCTGATGATATATTCATCAATATCAGTAAATATTTCCACTGAGATCCTTGATTCTTAGTTTCTTCAGGTCAATTTCATTATTATTTTTTCTAGCCCTATAAAGCAGTATTTTGATAGTTTGAATAGTAGGGTACTGAATGAGTAAATGAACTTAGGGAGTATCTTCATTTTTTCTTCTATTAGCTTGGCCTACCAATGAATAATTAATTTTTCTCCAATTATTTGTCCTATTGATATAAAAAGTATTTCAAATTTCAATTTATATGTATCTTAGTAGGTAGAATCTCAAATATTTTATAATTACGCAATAACTTTTAATAGAATATATTTTCATTTCTCTATATGATTTTGTTGGTAATATATGAAATATTGCTGATTTATTTTATATTTCTGCAAATTTACTGAAATTGTTAGTTGTTTCAATTAATTTTAGTTGAATCTAGGGTTTTCTCAGTAAATCATCATATAATCTCCTAAAACTGATAATTTCATATCCTCTTTGCCTATACTAATTCCTTCTATTTCTTTTTTTGTTATTATAGTTATCATTTACAGAACTATGAAAAATAATAGGGATAATAGAAATTCTTTTTTTAACCTTGATCTCACTGGAAAGGTCTCCTGTGTATCTCCTTAACATATAACATTGGCTCTTGGTTTTAGAGATGTATTAATTACCATGGTAAGGAAAGTTCTGTTTATTCCTTTGGTTCTTAGTGTTTTTAATAGAAATTAGAATTGTATTTTGTCAAAAGCTTTCCGTGCATCTCTTAATTAATCATGTCTTATTTAATATTCTTGTTATTTGTAATATCCATTATGTTTATAGTTCTCCTAGTATTGCACTAAAACTAAAACTTAGCTATCAATCTAACCTGTTCATAGTATGTATTCTTTTTTTTTATATGTTACCACAGGTTTTTGTTAGTATTTTATTTTAAAATTTTTCATTGACATTAGGAATATTACTCCACAGTTTTCTTTTTCTGTTTTGTCTCTTGCTGGCATAATTATCAAGACTGTATTTGTATTACAAAAGAAATTTGGTAGGATTACTTTGGTTTCTTCTCATTTTTGCACACATGTAATGTAATATTATATTTAATTGTTCTTTAAATATTTCATAGAGTTTCAGTAGAAATCCCTATGGTCCTATGGTTCTTTTCTTTGGGAAGTAATTTATGCTTTGTCAACCTTTTTTTTTCCTGAAAACTTTAAGTTCTCTTTTTCTTGTTCTGTTGACTTTTATGTTTTTAAATATTCACTTATTTCATTTAAGTTGCCAGTCTTATTGGTATATAAATGGACCAAATAATTCCTAACAATTTCTTTTTTCTAGATTTGCTGTGAGTTTTCCTTTATCATGTTTGATACTGGTAATTTGGTGTTTTTCTTTCTAAAAATCAAATTAGCTAATAGTTTATCAATTTTTTTAAACAGCCATTTAAATTCAATGGATTTTACTTTCAATTTTGTTCATCTATTCTTTGAATTTTCAATATTTCTAATTTCTGGGAGAGTTCATTGTGATTTTTTTAGTTTTTTAAAAATTATATGCCCAATTTATGGACAATTTTCCTTAAATTATTTATTCACTGCCATGTCAATCAAACTACCAAATGATTATTTTTATAGAGCTAGAAAAAATAATAACAAAATTCATTTGGAAAACCTAAAGGTCAAAAAATAATAAAGGGAATCAATGGGGAAAAAATGTAAAGAAAGGTAGTCTAGCAATATTAGATAAGAAACTATCTTACAAAACAGTAATCATCAAAGCAATCTAGTATTGGCTAAGAAACATAGTGATGGATCAGTGGAATAGATAAAGTATGCAATATGTATGGCAAATGATCATAATCATCTAACATTTGATAAATCCTAATACCCAAGATTTGGGAGCAAGAACTCACTATTTGACAAAAATGGCAGGGAAACCTGAAAAGCAGTCTAGCAGAAGCTAGGGAAGGGACAGTTTCTCATATTGTATACCAAGATAAGATCAAACTGTGTTCATGATTTAGACATAAATTGTGATGTAAATATATTGGAGATCACAGAAAATTTTACCTATCAGATTCATGTATAAGAGAAGAGTTTATGAGCAAACAAGAGATAGAGAGGATCACAGAAAGCAGAATTGATCATTTTGATTATATGAAATTAAGAAAGTTTTTCACAAACAGAATCAATGCAGCCAAAATTAGAAGGAAATGTGGGAAGGGTGGATTTTACAGCAAGTTTTTCTGACAAAAGGCTCATTTCTCAAATATATAAAGAAATAAGCTAAATTTTAAAAACATAATAGCCATTGTTCAGTTGATAAATGGTCAAAGGATACGAACAGGCAGTTTTGAGAAGAAGTAAGAGCCATTGTCATATGAAGAAATGCTCTAAATCACTACTGATTAGAGAAATGCAAATTAAAACAACTCTGAGGTACCACCTCAGAGGCAATGCCAAGGAATGTTCAAAGTACCAAATAATAGCACTCTTTGCATGCCAGCAAGGTTATGCTTAAGATTCTGAAAACTAGACTTCAGCAATGTATGAACCAAGAATTACCAGAACAGCAGGTTAATTTTTGAAGAAGCAGAGGAAATAGAGACCAAATTGCCAATATTCACTAGATTATAAAGAGAGCAAGGGAGTTCTAGAAAAAGATCTACTTCTACTTTATTGACTACACTACAGCTTTTGACAGTGTGGATCACAACAAAATGTGGCAAGTCCTCAAAGAGATGAGAGTACTAGATCATCTTACTTGTCTCTTGAGGAACCTATATACAGCCAAGAAGCTACAGTTAGAACCAAACATGGAAAAATGGATTAAGATTGGAGAGCAGTGTGACAAGGGTGACAAGAATTGTCACCTTATCTATTTAACTTACATGTAGAGTACATTCAGTGAAATGCCAGGTTAAATGAATCTGAAGCTGGAATTAAGGTTAGTGGGGGGAAATTATCAACAATCTCGGATATGCAGACAATAGCACTCTGATGGTAGAAAGTGAAGAGGAATTAAGAAGCCTCTTGATGAGGATGAAAGAGGAGAGTATAAAAACTGGTTCGAAGCTTAACATTAAAAACCCTAAGATCTTGGCAACTAATCACATCACTTTCTGGCAAATAGAGGGAGAAAAAAAAATGAAAAGCATCAGGTTTTATATTCTTGGGCTCAAAGATCACTGCAGATGGTGACTGTAGCCATGAAATTTAAAGATGTTTGCTCCTTGGAAGGAAAGTTATGGCAAATCTGCACAGCATACTAAAAACCATCACCTTGCCAACAAAGTTCCATGTAGTCAAAGCTATGGTTTTTCCTGTAGCAATGTATAGCTGTGAGAGTTGAAATAAAAAGCTGGGTATTGCAGAATCAAAACATTTGAATTGTGGTGCTGGAGAAAACTTCTGAGAGTCCCATGGACAGCAAGGAGGTCGAATTAGTCAATACTTAAAGACATTAATTCAAGCTATTCACTGGAAGGTCAGATACTCAAGCCAAAGTTTAAATACATAGGTCACAAAATGAGAAGATGGGACTGATTGGAAAAGATGGTGATGTTGAAGGCAAAAGGAGAAAAGGACAGCCGAAGATAAGATGGATAGAAAGTATCCTGGAAACAATAAGCATGAAATTGGACAAACTTTGAGAGATAATGGAGAACAGAACGGCCTGTCACGTGATGGTGCATGGGCTCACAAAGAGTCAGATGTGACTGAATGGTTGAATAGCAATGAGGGACTACCCATAAGACTGGCTAATATGACAGAAAAGAAAAATGATAAATGATAGAGAAGAAGTGGAAAAATAGGGACAGTAATGCATTGTTGATGGAATGATGAACTAGTCCAACCATTCTGGAGAATAAATTGGAGCTATGTTCAAAGGGTAATAAAATTGTGCGTACTCTTTGACCCAGAAATATTACTACTCGGTCTGTATCACAAAGAGATCTAAGAGAAAAGGACTCATATATACAACTATGTACGTGTGTGTATGTGTATCTATATGTGTATTCATGTGTATCAGATCTTTTTGTGGTGGCAAAGAATTGGAAGTAGACAGGATACTCATCAATTGGGGAATGATTGAACAAACTGTGGCACAATCATGTTGGAATACTATTGTGCTATAAGAAGTGATGAGCAGGATAGTTTCAGAAAAACTTGAGAAGACTTTAACGAGCTAATGCAAAGTGAAGTGAGATGAACCAAGATGATATCGTACACAGTAACAGCAATATTGTATAATGAACTGTGAAAGATTTAAGCTATTCTCAGCAATACAGTGATTCAAGACAATTCCAAAGATAAAAAATACTATCCACCTCCAGAGAGAGAGAGAGCTCAAACTGATAAATTCTGAGTCAAATTGGAAGAATACTTTTTTCACTTTTTCTTGCTTTTTTTGCAACATAACTAATTCGGACACATTTTACATGACTTTTATATGAATAATGGGTATCATATGACTTGCCTTCTCAATGGGTAGAAGAAGAGCCTGAGGGAGAGAATTGGGAACTCAAAAAACTTTCAAATGCATGTTATAAATAAAAAGATAGATAATGAAGTAAAGAAAGAAAAAAAAGCAGGTAGTGAGAGGAGTGTGCTAAGAACCCATGCTCTATGTTTGAAACAACCTGCTTCTGCTCCCCTACTTCAATTCCTTTTGATCAGATTCTAACACTGATTCTTGTTGTTTCTTACTTTACATTTGATCCTCCTCCACCATACACCCTCTACGGTTGGAGTTTGTATTGCTTACGATTTATTCTACCTAAATATGCCCTTTCTCTTATTCTTCCATCTACCAGTTCCCTGCTGTTTTAGACTGGTTTTGTCCCTTTTCTTGCTGCTCACAACTTTTGAATTCAAATGATGTACCTGTTGTACACTCTTCAGTAGTAGTGACTACTGGGTGTGTAAAACCATACCCATTTTTAGGAGGCATGGTAGAAAGAGATCTGAGTCTAGAGTCAGGAAGACCTCAGCTCAAATCCAGCTTCAGATATTTATTAGTTGTGTTAGAATCAGGAAGACAATGTAAGTTCTGCCCCTTACTACATACTAGCTATGTGATTCTGGGCAAGTTCTTCACTTCTCAGTGCCCCCATCCAACACTCAAAGACTAGAATTTTTACAGAAAGTGCCAACATGCATCAGTGGAAAGAGTCTCTTCATCTTGAAATTCCAATGAAATCATAGATCCAATCCTTTTCCCTTTGATTTTATGCCATATATTCAAGGATGTCAAAATGACTATTTTGAGAAAATTTAGAAGCAAATAAGATTGTATGAAGCTTCAGACTGTCACATTAACATTATTATAATATCTCTAAAACACTAATATATCTACAAAACATACAAGGAAATATAAATCTGGCAGTTTTGCCATTAGCTTGATAAATACTTCACTATGTGAAAGATCTGTGATTTTAGGAATGTGGACACCCTCCACTCAGGCCAATCATAAATCCTCCATCATTTAGAAGATGGACTTTGAGAATTACTGCATGCAAAAAATTCATCACAGATCAGCCAACTTGGTGATGAGCCTCTCCAAACTCATCAAGGCTAGTCCTCTGCTGACAGACACATAATCCATCACAGGACAATACTCAAGGCCTTTCCAGCTTGGTAAGATCTGCCAGAATGAACACTGTGCTGATAAAGCCTTCAGGAAACCAGGGTCTTCTTCTTGCCAGGATGAGGCTTCAGATGAGGATTTAGGGAGGTTTGATGAATATAGAATTTGATAGAGATAGACAATGAAATCACATCATTCCCAATGGAGCTATATAGTGTGGATGAATTCATTTTGGTTGCCAGCATTGATTTAATTAGCTGCATAATTATGCAATAGGGCCTTCTCTTTGATCTAAGAAAGAAATAGCCCACCATTTGATGGATTTTGGTTAGCAGACCACTGCTATCAACTGCAGGAAACTTTCTCAGGTTTTGAAAACAATGATTCTAAAAGGCAAGCTTGTTTCCCTGAGACAAAGCCACACAAACATACATGTTTTTAATGTGCCATTGTTGGAGCCTCTATTAAAATGCCCATGATAGAAAACCCAGTCCAAAGTAGCTCACCCCAGACTTCTGATTGTTCATAAAGTTGGGATTTGAATTCTCTGTACCCTGAGAGTTCCCCTATTGGACAAAAAGTATCCTTGTTCTTTTTGAAAGTCATAACCATGGAGAGATTGTAACTTTCAGTTCTAAAACCAGAAAGATAGAAACAGAAGAGCACAGGTTTCCCCAGGGCCTGGGGTCTTTCCATTTGTATTCCTTCCATGTCTTATTTCAAAAGGCATTTCCTAGAACTGGGGGTGGGGGTGTGACAGCCCAATTTCACGGACTGATTTCTGTCATACCTACTTTTCCAAGATTTATGCACAATATATAATATTCTCATTGGGTCGCATTTTATAGTTGCTTTAAGATTTACAAAACACTTTATGTAGATCATTTCTTTTGAGCCTCATCACAACCCATTGAGGTAGATTCTTCAGCTATTACCTATTATCCTTATTTAAAGATGAAGAAATTGAAGTCCAGAAAAGTTATGTGATTTGTTCATCGTCAAACTGCTGCTAAGTATTAGAAGTTAAATTCTAGTCCAAGTTTTCCTAGCTCTATGTCCAGAGCACTCTCTATCAACTAGATTTCAAATTCATATCCTGTTCACATCCAGCTGTCCATCTAGGCCATCTTTGAGATAGGCCCCTATAATTTACGATACCCCAATCCCCAGTACCAGTGCTCCACACTAGACATCCAGAATCTGTATACTTCCCCCACGCCATCCCCAGGAAATCTATAAATCAAAAAGTGTTTATTAAATATTTATTGTGTTCCTAACTCTGTATTAGGTGCTTGGGATACAATGACAAAAATGAAAAGTACTTGACTTCAAAGAGCTTGTAGTCTAACTGAGGGAGATAATATGTTCATGTATAGATATATTCGAAATAGATAGAATGAGGAAGGGGATCAGGAAAGGTTGATACAACACATGAGCAAAGCCTTGAAGAATGCAAGGGATCCTGAAAGTTGGAGAGGAGGGCTCAGTGTATTCTAGAACTGGAAGATATCTAGTATTGCATATAAGGAATAGCAAGAAGGCCCATTTGACAAGCCTTCAATGTACCTGGAGAGGAGTAGTTTTCAATAACACTGGAAGGGGGGCAGCTAGGTGGCACAGTGAATAGAACACCAGCCCTGGAGTCAGGAGGACCTGAGTTCAAATCCAGCCTCAGACACTTGACACACTTATTAGCCATGTGACCTTGGGCAAGTCACTTAACCCCAAGTGCCCTCCAAAAAGCAAAAAAAAAAAATCAATAACACTGGAAGGGGTAGGTAGGTTGAGGCCAGGTTGAGAAAAGCTTTAAATGGCAAATGGAGTGATTTATATTTATTCCTAGAGGAAATAGGGTGCAACTGGAGTTTATTAAGTAACAGAATGACATGGTTAGATTTTGACTTTAGGATAATTTGTTCAGCAGCTGTATAAGGTTGAATAAGGGGGAGATATCTGTGTCAAGGACAACAATGAAGAGGCTGCTCCTACGATCCAAGTGAGAGATACTTTAATGAAAAATAGAGCAAAGATGGTAACTGTGGGAGTGAAGAGACGTGATGTAAAGAAAAGTTGTTTCAGAGGAGGAAATGATAAGATTTAGGGGGACTTTGGGTTAAGATGACAATGTGGTAGATCACACTGGAGCCCAATTCTCTGACTTTTACTCTATAAATAATTTTTAAAAGGAAAATTAAGAGGGAGAGTAGTTTTATGAGAAGTATTCATTATAAGCAAAATTAACTCAATCTTCAGATGTTAAGAGATTAAATGAAGGGAAGGTGAGACTAAAAGGAAAGAAAGGACAATAAACTGTGACCAAAGATTGGGTGGGAGGGGAAAGAAAAGAGGAGTAGGAAAGTAGAAGAGGAAGCAGAAGGAATAAAATTTAGATCACTAGTGTTGGCCACTCTTCTCTTTCAATGCCCTTAAATCTCCATAAGGAGAATATCAGAGGAAAAAGAGAAGAAAAAGTATAAAGGGAGGATATAAAGAGAGGATAGAGGGAAATAAACAATTAACAATCATAACTATGAATGATAATGGAATGGATAATGGAATGAACTCACTCATAAAATGGATGAGGGTAGCAGCATTAATTAGAAAGTAGAAACCATAAGATGCTGTTCCCAATAAATACATTTGCAATGGAAAGACTCAAACAATTAAAATAAAAGACTTGAATCTATTATGCTTCAGGTGAGCTAAAAAGAAAGACAAGAGTAACCCTCATGATCTTAGCCAAGGCAACAACAAAAAAAAAAGAGTAAATTTTAAAAGAGATGCTTGGGAAAATTGGATTATGCTTTAAAAATACATTGACCCTGAGTTAATATTAATATCTAATTACACATACCTACTTGCATAGCATCGAAATATTCAGATGCTAATAAATTTATAAGGGGAAATGAGGATTAAAGTTATAGAAGTTGAATTTAATATATTTCTTTTAGATTTTGACAAATCTAACTAAAAGATAAACAAGATAGTATTCAAAGTTCTGAATTTTAAAAAAAATTAAAGTTATAAATAACGAATTTCTGGCAACTACTGAATGATAACAGAAAGGAATAAGCATATTTCCAAGCTCTTTTGGGGAATTTTATGAAAATTATCTACTAGGGTACAAAACCCCACAAAAATATGCAGAAAAATAGAAATATTACACACATTCTATTCACTTATGGCTGAACAGCAGAAAATATCATGAAATTTCTTGTTGAGTTCCCTACAAATCTATGTTAAATACTCCCAACTGGGCATTTACTGCATCTTTCTGTACTTTTCTTATCAAATTGTTCTACCACTTATTACAAAATTTTTCAGCCTTCCTCCAGTCTTCCATATCAATCTCACTCAGTACCCTCTCAGATGAGGACCCCACCTTATACTTTACTGGTTAAACAGAAGTCATTTGCTATGAGCTCCTTTTTTTTTTCCTTTTCCTCCTAATCTCACATCCCTCAGGAATCTTCCCCCATGGTCTCTTCTTTCTTTCCTGTTTCTCATGAAAAGGTGACTCTTCTCCTTGCAAACCCAAATCCCTCAATACACATGTTTTATCATATCCTCTCTATTCTTCACTTTTTCAGTAGATTGCTACCTCTATCTCCTCCATTAACTTTTTGATCTTTATTCCCTCACTACCGAGACCTTCCCTGCTGCCTACAAATATGGCCATGTCGTCTCCATTCTTAAAAATTCCTCACCTGATCAAACCATCCCAACAAACAATGTTCTTATACCTCTCCTCTTTTTGGCTAAACCCTTTAAGAAAGCAGTCTTCATCAGATGTCTCCACTTTCTTTCCTCTTGCTGTATTAACTCTTTATAATATGGTTTCTGACCTTACCATTCAACTTAAACTGCCCTCCCTAAAGATACCACTTATCTCTTATTTGCTAAACATAATGGACTTTTTCTCAATCTTCATCCTTCCTGACCTCTCTACAACCTTCAAAATTTCTAGTCATGCTCTCCTCCTGGGTACTCCATCTTCTCTAGATTTTTGTGTCACTAATCTCTCATAGTTCTCCTCCTACATGTCTAACCAATCCTTCTCAGTCTTTTTTGGTAAGCAACCATCCACTACATGATCCCAAGATTCTATCCTAGGCCCTCTTCTCTTTTCCCTCTACATACTCTTCCTGATGAATTCATCAGTCAAGTTGTGTTAAATCAGTGGTTCTCAACCTTCCTAATGTTGTGACCCTTTAATACTCGTATGTGGGCAGACCTGCCTGGAGATGGATAGAGGAGTGGTGTCTTGGTTCCTAAGACCATTGGAAATATGTGTTTTCTGATGGTCTTAGGTGACCCCTGTAACCCCTGTGACCCCTGTGAAAGGGTCATTCCACCCCCAAAGGGGTCGTGACCCACAGGTTGAGAACCACTGTGTTAAATCATCTCTATACTGACAATTCCTAGATATAGAACTAGTCTCTTTCCTGACTTGAAATATAGCATCATGAACTGCCTATTTGTCATTTCAAACTGTATGCCCCAAAGACATCTCAAACTTGACATATGGAAAACTGAAATTGTTATTTCACTTCCCTCCAAATCCACCCCTTGTCTGAAGTTTGCTATAATGTAGAGGTTACTCTACCATTCCTGCATTCACAAAAATTTGCAGCCTCAGTGTCATCCTCGACTCCTCATTCTTACTCACTGACATATCTACTCACGTCTTTTCATTTCTGTTTAGTTGTGTCTTTTGGATTTTTTGTTTGTTTGTCTTGTTTTCTAGGTGTTGTTTCTTTTGAAGTTACATGTCCAATTCATTAATCTGATCTTTCATCTTTTTGCTGATAAATTTTTTAAGAGATATAAACTTCAGAACTCTTTTGGGTGCATCTCAAAAGCTTTGATATGTTGATGTATTCTTGCCACTGTGTTTGATGAAATTTTCTGTTATTGCTCTAATTTGTTTTATGGCCCATGAATTATTTAGGATTAAGATATTTTCTCTGCAATTATTTTTGATCTCCTATTCAATCCCATCATGTAATATAATTTTAATATGATGTGGTCAGTAAAAGATGTCAGTTGATGACATTTATCAAGCTCTTGCAATGGGCCAGGCACTTTACTAATAACTGGGGATATAAAAAAAAGCAAAAACATAGTCCTTGACCTCAAGGAGCTCACACTCTAATGGGGGATACAACATGAAAATAATTGTGCATACTGAGTGTAGTAATCAAATCAAGAGAAGCACTGCTTCAGGAATGAGTATGTCCATTGACTGTAGTATTGATCATCTCACTGTTCCTATGACTCACCATAACAAAATGTTTGTTCCTAGCTACCATTCACCTTCATTTGCTATATTCCCTTATTAAAATTATCCTTGAGGAATAAGAGAATCATAAATCTAGATCTAGAAGAAACCACAGAGGCCATCTAGTCCAACTCCTTCCTTTAAAACATGAGGAAACTGAGGTTCAGCTTACTAGGTCATACAGATAGGAAATTTCAGAGACAGGATTTGAAACCAGATCCTTTGACTCCAGAAACAGTGTTCTTTACACTGTACTATTATCTCTGTGCATTTGTATCTCCAGATCTTAACACATTACCTGTCACATGCTAAGTGCTTAATGAATGTTTTTTCATCAGTTTATTGGCTCACAATGTACACTGCCTTTAAATACAAATTAAGCCATCTTCTCTCCAACTGTCTTGAAGCCTTGACCAAATACTATGCTCTAGAGCAGTGATTTCCAATCTTTTTTGTTCCATGAACTCCTTCCAAGAACAGCAAAATGTATTGTGAACCCACAGAATAATTTAATATACTATTCATATTATTTTTAGACTTCCTGTAATGGTAATGGAATTTGGAGATGCCCCTGTATTGGCTTGGTTTTGGGGTTGAGTATTAAAACCCAGAGCTTGCGAATCCCACTTGTGGGATGGACTTGTTGATGTGAAGAAAAAGGGCTGAAGTAGGAGGAGCCATGAATTGGGAGAGAGGGCCAAACCTAGAGAAGGCCAGAAGGACTTTGGGAGAGCAGTATCCAGTATTGTGGAGCCTGAGTTGCTGAGAGAAAGACTGCTAAGGGCCAGTTGGAGCTGCCCAGGACTCTTGAGAACTGCCCCCTGGAGCTGCCAAGAACTGAGGAGGCACGGCTGTGATGCCAGTATTTTGTCTGTTTTGACGTTGTTTTGCCAGATTCACCTGATGGTGAAGGACAGTGATGCTGTTGTAAAGGTCCTGGAACCTGGCTGTTGGTTCAGAAGCCCTGAAGGAGGATTTTCTTGTGGTATGTTTACAGAAATCCTGGAAGAGGGTCTTGCTGATGTTTTCAGGGTTTCTGGGACTGTTCTACAGGCAGAGAGTGACTTGAGGACACTGGCTATGTTTTTGTTGAGCCTTGTCTCTCCAGGAACTGAAATTGCTGAGGGCTTGCCCCAACAAGATGAAAGAAGGGCCTTTCCTTGGATTT
>CM053580.1:470136939-470160297 GCA_028627135.1 Pseudochirops cupreus
TGCGACATTCTGGAAAAATTAAAAGAAGTAATCCATTAAGAGCTCAAATTATTACTATTAGATAAAAGAATTAATATTAAATATCTCAATTCGATAAATTTTGCTAAATGTAAATAACATTTTAATGAAATAAGTTAAAACTTAGATGTTTAACATAATATGATAATCATATGCAAATTTAATTTTGATGTAAGACTTTGGATGTTTGAACAAAGATTTGCAACATTTGGCTCAACACCAGACAGTCTTAATCTGATTCCAGACTGAGTTTGTTTCTGTATTTTGATTTGAAGCAGAAACAAAATGAGAATACTTGCTCACACAAATATGTAGTGGGGAATGGTGGGAGAATTTCACAAGGGCTCTTGCTGAGAGATGGAAATTTATTATTTTTTTTTAGCTACCTAGCCAATCACTAAAAATGGATCTAGGCATTGGTTCCAGACCACTGCAATAAAGCGAGTCACATATTTTTTTTTAGTTTCCCAGTTCATATAAAAGTTATGTTTATGTTTACACTATATTGTAATCTATTAAGTATATAATACTATTAAATCTAAAAACAGCAATGTACATACCTTAAAGATACATTATTGCTTTAAAATGCTAACCATCATCTGAGCTTTCAGTGAGTTATGATCTTTTTGCTGGTGGAGGTTTTGCCTCTGTGTTAATGGCTGCTGGCTGATCAGGGTGGTGGTTGGCTAAAGGTTGGGGTAACTGTGGTAATTTCTAAAATAAGGCAACAACGAAATTTGCCACTTCGATTCACTCTTCCTTTCATTTTAATACTTAGAGACCATTGCAGGGCTATTTATCAGCCTAATTTCAATATTGCTGTGTTTGAGGGAGCAGAGAGGCTTGCGGAAAGGGAGAAATGAGAAATGGCTGATTGGTGGAGCAGTCAGAACAACTGAAACATTTATCAGTTAAGTTTGTTGTCTTAGATGAGTTAAAATAGTAATCTTAAAGATCACTGATCACAGACCACCATAACAGACATAACAGTGAGGGAAAAGTTTGAAAAATTGCAAGAATTATCAAAATGTGACATGGAGACATTATTTGAGCTTTTGGGAAAATGTTGCCAATAGACTTGCTCACAAGAGAATAGCCACAAATCTTCAATTTGTAAAAACTATAGTATCTATGAAGTTAAATAAAATGAAACATGCATGTAGTGAGTTACAACATAAAATATATCCTTTGCAGTTACCCAATGGCAAGTGTTATTTTAGATGATAAATATTAAAATTTCAACTGTATAGATTGCTTTCGGGTTTTTTTATCTTTATTTATAAATTGACCTTTATAAGGAAAGAGATGACTCTTGAGGCATGACTTTCTTCTTTTCTACCTCTGGCACACTGACTACACTCTTCAGAAATTACACTGAATAACTGACAAGTGTTGCCAACCAGTTCATTTGAATATCTGTCAGATAGAAGGATAGTAGCATAGTAGAGGATAAATTTTAAATTTCAAAACAGCCTTAATACTGCACTGAGAGGTAAGATAAAGTTTATTTCTGCATAATATTTGTGATAATTTCAAAACGTCCCACAATTCATGGTTTTCAAGCAGTCTGACATTTGCCCTACAAGAACACAAATGTTTGTTAACATTTTGATTACATGATCTAACAGATGATGATACTTCATTACATAAAGGGATGAGAAAGCTACTCTGAGGCAGAGTACAGAACACAGATAATTGTGTGTGTGTGTGTATATGTATGTATGTATGTATGTATGTACGTATGTACATACGTACGTACGTATCTGACTAGCACTGAGAATCAGTTTGTGCTTGAATGTTTAACTGGTATGGCAGTTTGGAAACAATTTGATGACAAGTTGAAAAACTACAAAGAACACATTGCATTAGATCAGCGGTTCTCAACTTGTGGGTTATGTTCAATTTGTAACAATGAAAATACATCCTGCATATCAGATATTTACATTATGATTCATAACAGTAGCAAAATTACAGTTATGAAGTAGCAATGAAAATAATTTTATGGTTGGGGATCACCACAACATGAGGAACTGTATTAAAGGGTTGTGGCATTAGGAAGGTTGAGAACCACTGCACTAGATCAAACACAATCAGAATCAGACATAATTGGTACATAAATACCAAAATTGTAGCATGCATGTTAATGACAATTTGGAATCATTACAGAAACAACCATTATGCTTTAAAAATGTACATTCTTGTTGTCATAAAGAAAAATATTTATAACAAAATTGGGTAATTATTTACTGTTTTACACACCTTTAAAGAATTTTTAGCTCAAATCCCTTGGATCATGGTCATTGGTCATGGATTCACCAATGATTAAATTGAAGGACAAAACATATTTTGCTTGAAATTACTATTTTGGGTCCCCCACTATTCTGATTGATGAATGCCTTATATCTAGGTTAGCGCTAGCCATGTTTCACTTAACTCCCTTTAACCACTTTTCAATTCTGGAACCATAATCAAATTGATACTGTCATTACTACTAGAAAGTGTATGTCAATCTACTCTTGTAGATTCATCATCTTGGTGACTTTCCAAATCAAAATACCCTTCCCTGACCACCATTCACCTTTATATGTTGTTTCTCCCTATTTCACTCTAAGTTCCTTGAGGGCAAGGACTATCTTTTCTTTTGCATTTATTTTCCCAGTGCTTAGCACAGTTAGGAAGTGGTAAATAAACCTCTTCATTGCATTCATTCCAAAAAGTTGGTATTTTCTATAAATTCTTAGACTATACCATTTTTAAAACATTTGGGACTTTGGGGAATACAGTGTTATGAATATAAACCTTCTAGTTTAGTGGGACAATATAGTAAGTTCAATTGGTTCATAATGCCATGAGAACAACTTGTTGGAATGAAATAAGACACTTAAAGGTTATTCAACAATTTAAAAAGATGTTTTCTTAGCCATAGGATGGATTCAACAAGGATAACCCCAGCACTTATCTCCATATAGAAAAGTGTCCCGACATTCAGTGATGTGAACATTCTTGTAATATCCACTAAGTCTGAAGTGCCCTGACTCCATGCGGGTGAGCTTTTTTATGTTCTTAAGAAACCAGGAAGGCAAATCAAAACTGCTATAGACTATCAGAAAGCTTTGTCAAGAGAGGAGCAGCTTGAACCTGAGCCTCCCTAGGCCAATAAAATGTTAGGAATAGCTTTGTTATCTTTCAGAGAAAAAAAAACAACCTAACCCATGCCGTGGAATAAGGAGGAACCTGATAGACAGTGGTCCTATTGCATATGTTAGTTCAATTGTTTCAATCATGTCCAACTCTTCATTTATTTGGTATTTTCTTAACAAAGATACTTGGAGTAGTTTGCCATTTCCTTCTCCGGTTCATTTTATAGATGAGGAAACTGAGGCAAACTGGGTTATGTGACTTGCCCAGTGTGTAAGGCCAGATTTGAACTCAAGAAGATGAATCTTCCTGATTCCAGGCCCAATACTCTACTCGCTGCATCATTTAGCTGCCCAATCACAAATGAGACAATATATTTTATTGCAACAGTGAAAATAGAGCCTTCTGATACCTCAACATTCCAGTGAGATAAAGAAAAGTTGAACCCACTTTCTTGATGAGAAAGCCAAGGTATGAGAAAGTGAAGGAGTCCAACTAAGCCCCCACAGCTGGCCTGATGCAAAGCCAGACACTGATTTCAGATGTTCTATTAGCTAGTGTCTATCTACTGATCTATCTATAAACTAACTGACTGGAAATGGCTTCCTGAGTAATGTAGTTTCTGATGACAAGTTATGTTTGTTCTAATAAGAATGTCTGAAGACTGATCAAAGAACCTTTGGCTGCTGGACTTGCATGAGCCCATAGTTGACCTATATGACTCAGCCATTTCACAGTCACTCCTTACTTATTCTGTTGACTTCCCAGAAGCATGTTGCCATTATGTGTCCCAGAAAAGAAAGGGGAAATAATGTTTCCATTCCAGGGACACATCCAATTTTTTCATCTAATTCTTTGGATCCTAAATTTAAACTTTTGAAGTTAAATTTTAAAAAATCCTAAATCCCCTGCTATTTTTGCATAGGAATGGGGAGTGAAGAGCAATTTCACCTAATGCTCCAACCTTTGAAAGCCTGCCATTTTCCTAGGCTGGCTGGCACCTTTATTGCATTGTATTTAGGAAAACTATAGTTAATCCCTACCTCTCGACTATTTCATCAGGAAAATGGATTTAAAATATGGTATCCCTCATTGAGATACTTAATTTTTTTCTAATTAAAAAAGCAACTGATGCCCAGGTTGTTGTAAGAATTAATATAAAATAATATTTCTAAAGTGCTTAGCACAGTGCCTGGCACAGACTAGGCATTTATTAAATGTTTGTTTCCTTCCTTCAATTTGCTTATACCAGTCACGGCTCAAAACGAAAGTGTATTAATGTGCCTGTTTTCCCATGAGTCTTCCAACATTTATCATCTTCTCTTTTGTCATCTTTACCAATCCCAAAGGTATATGAAGTTAAACCTCAAAGTTACTTTAATTTGCGTTTTTCTATACCATGCAAAGGGGCAGTTAGATGGCACAGTGGATACAGTGCCAGGACTGAAGTGAGGAAGACCTGAGTTCAAATCCAGTCTCGGATACTTAATAGCTGTGTGATCCTGGGCAATTCTTTTGACCCGGTTTGCCTTGGTTTACTCATCTATAAAATGGGCTGGAGAAACAAAAAATTAGCATTTTGGAACATTTCTTTCATGTGGTTGGTTGATAGCTCAGATTTCTTCCTTGGAAAGCTCCCTCTTCCTATCACTTGGTCATTTGTCTGTTAGGGAACAATAGTCTTATAAATTAGAATCAGCTTTTTATATATCTTGGGTATAAGACCTTTATTAGAGAAACTTGGTGCAAAGATTTTTTTTCCAGTTACCTGTTTCCCATCTAATACTAACAGAATTGCTTTTGTTTAGGTAAAACCTTTAAATTTTTACATTATAAAAATCATACATTGTCTCACCTGCCTCACTGGAATGTTAAGAGAATTAATGGCAAATCAGATATATATTTTTTGCCATCTTCAAAAAAAGTATGACATTAACTGTTTATTGGGTATCAAAGTTAGGTGTTCATTGTATCTTGATATAATAGAGTTTTCTGGAATGAGGAATTACACAGGAGGGTGTAATGGTAATGGGAATTTGAAGATCATTCCTGTCCCCTTAATAGATCTAAGGGAATTTGAAGATCTTCCCTGCTCCCTAATAGGCCAAATGTAATCACATGTGGTGAGAGGAGCAGAGCCCACAGGAAGCTTGGAGTCAGAGCAGTTAGAACTGGAGAGAAGAGAGGCCACAGCCAAGGAGACAACTAGGCTTGTGAGTGTTTGCTTGTGGGAAGGCTAAAGGATGGTGTGGCTCCCAGCTGTGTTATGGTGTATTAATTTCTTTGTTGCTATGATGGATTTGGTTTTCTGGTGTTGGGATTTGACTTTCTGGTGTCTGAATAAATGCTTTGCTTCTGTCTTCTATATGGAAAGTCTGTTATATTTTGTGATTCAGAATTACACCAGCATATTCATAGTTGCCATTGGTGCTGTGAATATTGTGTTGATGCTACAAGGGATGAGATTTCTATCCTGTTTTATGCTTCTTCCATAGAAGCAGTATGGAACTGTAGGCAATCAATGGATAGGGAAGCAAGAGACAAGAGTTTGAATCCTTGTTCTGCTGTCCAATAGCTGAAATGTACTGGTGGGTGTATTTAATTCAATGTTTTCAATTTATGGACAAAGTCTATAGACTGCAGGGGTAGGGAACCTGCATCTTTGAGGCCATATGTGGCCCTCTAGGTCCTCAAGTGTGGCCTTGAGACCACAGGTTCCCTGTAAGAGGTGATTTGCCCAGTGTTGGCTAGTTAGCTATAGGACACAGACTAGAATCCAGATGGAGTGATTACAATGCTTCTTCTACTGATCTCTGTATCCTTGACTCTCTTACAATAAAGATGAAGAAATTGAAATCCAGAGAGAAAGATGTAACCTTTGCAATGTTGAACAGCTTAGCTACCTATAATTTCTCTCCAGACAGCATTCTCTACTCTCCTGGATTTCTCTATAATTTCCCAGAAACCTCTTCATTCTGCATGTTCACTCCATCTCTGGACTTCACGTTAAAAGTAACATCCATCTCTGTAGCCTCTCTTGTTGATTGGTTGGTTCCTACCCTAATCTCTATCTTAAGTAGTCTGCCCTGGCCATTCCAAGTGTCATTCCTTATCAGGTTACGCTCCTGACTTTTCCTACTTTTTCTGAACAGCCCCTTCTCAATACATTTACCTCTTCTCCCACCCTCTTTCCAACTTCCTTGAATGTATTATCTTCCCCCATTACAATGGAAGCTCCTTGAGGACAGAGATTATCTTTCTTTCTGCTTGTATCTGTATTCCCAAGGTTTAGTACAATGACTGATTGTTAGTAAGCATTTTAAAAATTATCCTTGATTTGACTTGATGCGAAAGCATGATTTCAGTACGATACTTTCTTTCCATTGATATGTAAGGTTCGTCCCAGTTTTAAAACTCTATATTATACCTTGTTTAAGCTCCAAGGATTGAAAAACAATTTCACGACCAGGTGAACACCTTTGTTCTAATTCCTACGCATTTTCTCAAGGAGTTTGGAATGTCTACAGATCTGTATAACATAAATGTGAAAGTAATCAAGGCAGGGACAGTTCCATTTTGCAGATTCTCTATATCATCCAGACTTACTATAATTATAAATATAAATAGTTCTATAATATCAAGGTGTGATACCCCCATTTTAGCTATAGTTGTAAAAATGAGATCTGGTTTTAGCAGCAATAACCTAAAAGGCCATGAGGTAATAATTTACTTCAGCAAAGTATCCCTTTAGATCTCTGCACATCCCACTAGCTCAGTCTGGAGCTTGGTCTCTATTCCATCTTTGTCTCTTAAATGAAAAAACTGTACAACTAGGGTATATTTAATTATTTACTACATTTATGAGAGTAATATGACATAATGAATGGATAACTGGCCTCCAAAAGACTTGGGTTCAAGCTTCACCTTTGACACATATTGGTCATTTGACCTTGGGAAAGTTTTTCAGTTGCCAGGTAATCCTCTCTCTAGGATAACCTTTCCTTCTCTAAGAAGCAGCTGTTAAGAGGATGTTCTCTCTGCAAGAGTCTAGTCTGTGTCTGACTCTGTACTCAAGAATTCTTAATCCCTTGGGAACTTCTAGGCTTGGGAAATGTAGAATGGAGCATTACCTATGAGAAAATCCCCAAGACATAGAAATGTCCATCCTTGGGGCTCTAATCTTTGACCTGTGATCAGAAAAGGAAATAGGCAGAATATAACCAGGAACTTAAGATCTATAAATGTCAAAGAATAGGCATTTCATCCATTTTCTGTTTCTAGAACTGGAAGAAAGAGAAATATCTCCCACCCTCTCACAACCTTACTTTAGTCTAGAAGTCCAAAGAAGAAGAAACATGCCAAATAAAGGGATGGGCCATTTCATAACTTACTTTTATAGACCATGGAGAGAGGGAGACTTCTAAAAAAGAGTTCCATTGCCAATCATATTCATGATGGAAGCAAGGGGAGGTAATAAAGGATGCATATAAGGGTATGGTATAGAAAAATAATGCCAGGAGTGCTACAACTCAGAATGATCTGAGTCTGGTAAGGTAATCTATGGACAGCCAAAAAACTGATTTTTAAGCTATATTTTTAAAAAAGGATAGAAAAGGAGGATCAAAGAAAAGCAGGGCTACTGCTTAGAGTGGATGAGAAAATGCAAAATGACAAGAGACAGATGTCCTATTCAGTTGCTATTTTTCTTGGCTTCTGTGTGTTCTCCCAAGAGGAATGACCATTGCACTGGAAATGACAGATTAAAAGTGACTGACAGGGAGTTAACAGGAGACAGCTAGATGACTCAGTGGATAGAGAGCTAAACCTGGAATCAGGAAGACCTGAATTCAAGTCCAGCTTCAGACACTGTAGTGGAAACCACACTGGCATACCCAGGATGGCTGCTAGCACAGGTTCTTAGCTCTGTTTTACTAAGAAAGATAGCTGTTTAGGGGTCAACAATCTTTTTTAATTATATTCACTAGTTCAAGGAAAAAGTCAGCACCCTGAACTTCAGAGAAGATACAAACAGATAAAATACAAGCAGAGAGAAATAAAGACCAACAGACAGAGCTCTGACTGCCTGAATCAAAGCAATATAGCTATTCACTTTACATATATCCCTAGATCAAGAGAGCCTTTACATCTGAGCAGTCAGGGAGCTCTGAACATACAGCCACTCAGAATCTCAACCAGGGAATAACAAGATCCTTCTCATAAGTGAGCCCCCAAAGCAAAAGACTAACTCAGAAAGAGAGAGAGAGAGAGAGAGAGAGAGAGAGAGAGAGAGAGAGAGAGAGAGAGAGAGAGAGGGAGGGAGTGTACTTCTCAGAGCCAGAAGGCATCACAATTCTGTGATTCTGTGCCTAATTAGAAGTTAGCAAAAGGTGTGAAAATCTTCCTACAGGCAAGCCTCCCTTAAGCAAGCTTCACTTAATGGGCTCCATGTTATGCCTATTAATGGGCTAGAAGATCTTACATCCCGTTAACCTTACAAACACTAGCTGAGTGGTCCTGGGCAAGTTGCTTAACCTCTGTTTGCCTTAAACCTCTGGAGAAGGAAATGGCAAACCACTCCAGTATCTTTGCCAAGAAAACCCTATGGATAGCATTGGTGTGCTATGGTCTACAGGATCATGAAGAGTTGAACATGACTAAATGACTGAACAAAAACAGGGAGTTGGTACCCAAGTTATTTAAGTATAAGATAAGGGCACCTTTGATAAATTCAAGCAACCTACAAGATGCCATTATGGAGCCACCATTGGCAATATTTAGAAGATCATGGAGAATGGGAGAGGTATTACAGATAGAAGGACAGCATTCTTTTTAAAAATTATTTAGTTTTAGTTTACAACATTCAGTTCCACAAGCTTTTGAGTTTCAAATTTACAATGTTCTGAGTGAATAGTTTGAAAACTATCAGTGTGTTTAACTTCGATTCCGAATGAATCATTGAAGGGATGATTAATAAATATCAGAAAAAGGAAGTGTGATTACAAAGAAGCTTCAGTCATGGCTAAATCAAGAAAAAAATATGCCAGGCTAACTTTATTTCCATTTTTGATGGGATTATAAAATTGATAGATCAGGGAGTACTATACATAAAGTCTTCCTACATCTTAAAAGCATTTAATAAAATATCTCAAATTATTTATGTGAAGAAGATAGAAATAGACTAGACAAAATACAATTAAATCAATATAGGACTGGTTGAACGGTAAGACTGTAACAGTAGAAGCAGCTAAGTGGCAGAGTAGGTTAGAGTGCTAGACCTGTAGTCTGGAACACCTAAGTTCAAAAACCAGACTCAGACACTTACTATGTGACCCTGGACAAGTCACTTAACCTCTGTCTCCATTAGTTTCCTCAACTATGAAATGAGGATAAAAATAGCACCTACTTTCCAGAGTTGTGAAGATAAATGAGATAATATTTTAAAGTGATTAGCACCATTCCTGTTTTATAGCAAGTGCTTAATAAATGCTTGTTTCCTTCCTTCCTTGATAGTCTAAAGTCAACTCGGCATCCATTGAGACGTCCTAGGGATCTATGCCTTGCCTTGTACCTTGTTTAACTCTCTTATTAATGATTTGGATAAAGGTTTTCAGGTAGCATTGAGCTGGAAAGGGTACTGATCAGAAGGTAAAACAATTTTGATAGATTGGATCTAACATACTGCAATTCAGTAGAAATAAAAGTAAAGTCTAAGACTAGGGTTAAAAAATCATAAGTAGAAGATGGGGAAATAGGATAGTTTCTCTGAAGAAGGTCTTGGTGTTTCAGGGGAATGTAAGATCAATATGAGTAAATCATTTGACATAACATACAAGAAAGCAAATGTAATCCCAGGTTGCAATGATAGTAGTATAACTTTAGGAATAAGGAAATGATGTTCACTCTGGTCAGACCAAAAAGAACATTGTGTCCATTTTGGAGTACAACAATTTAAGGATGTTGTAAAGATTTTTTTTGTTGTTTTTTCAGTAACATTGACCCTTTTGAGGTTTTCTTGGCAAAGATACTAAAGTGGTTTGCCATTTCCTTCTCCAGCTTATTTCACAGTTGAGGAAACTGAGGCAAACAGGGTTAAGTAACTTCCCCAGGGCTGAACAGCTAGTAAATGTCTGAGACCAGATTTTAACTAAAGAAGATGAATCTTCCTGACTTTAAGCCCAGCATTCTTTCCATTGAGACACTTAGCTTCCCCCCACTGGGAAAATAAATAGCATCAAATTAGTGAACGGCTTTGAACCCATGTCATATTAGAATCCATTGAAAGGATTGGGAAAGGTTTCACTTAGACAAAAGGAATATCAAAGGGGAAATTATAACTATTTTCAAGTTTTTGATGGATTCATGGAAGAGGGATTAGACTCATTCTGTTTTTCTCTAGGGGACAGAACCAGGAACAATTGGTGAAAGTTGAAAAGAAGCAAATTTAGATTTGATGCCAAGAAGAGTTTTGTAACATGTAGAGCTGTCCAAAAATGGAAAGGATGACCTTCTAGATCATGGCTTTCTCCTTTTCAGAAATCTCCAAACAGGACCTGGATGACCACATATCAGGTAACTTATAATGGGGGTTCCTTTTTGAGGTTGGGTTGAGCTACCTAGCTATTGAAGTTCTTTTAAATGATAAAATTCTATGATTTCATTATTTTGTGATCTCAGGGTTTCTATGATTTTTAGGTCCCAATCAGACAAGTTTACTTGTTTGCTTTTTTCCCGTCACAGGAAGATGTGTTGTTGTTCTGTTGTTTCAATTGTGTCCAACTCTTGGTGACCCCATTTGGGGTTTTCTTGGCAAAGATACTGGACCGGTTTGTCACTTCCTTCTCCAGCACATTGTATAGATGAGGAAACTGAAGGGAATAGGGTTAAGTGACTTGCCTAGGGTCACACAGCTAGTAAGTACCTGAAGGCATATCTGAACTCAGAAAATGAGTCTTCCTGACTTCACACCTGGCACTTTATCCACTAAACCAAGTGGCCTTTACAGGAAAGTGCTAGAGGGCGTGTCCACTTTTGTATCAGGTGATCTTCAAACTAAAATTAATTCTCTGAAATTTTATCCAGTTTGGGGACCTTTGAAATCAATGAAGCTAAGTCAGTAAAAGTACTGGGAATAGAAATACAAGCAAGATAGTTCCTGCACATAGGGAATTTACATTCTAATCAGGGAAGGAAACACACATAAAAAGGAACTGAAAAGTGGGGGAGATTGGAAGAAGGTACCCACGGAAGGATATGATTTTGAAGTCCAGAGAGTCTGAAAAGAACTGTGAGGGGAACAGGAAAAACAGTCTAGGTCCCTCCCCAAAATAGAGACCCCAGGAGGCACTCACCACTGGGAGAAAGGGAGTCATGGGAGCATAATAAAAAGGCCACAGGTATTGAGGGAAATTCCAAGAAAAGAAAGCAACTGAGTAATGGCGTTGAAGTATGAAGCATCCATCAGAAGCAGAAACAGGAGGACAATGAAGGAAAGTCAGTCAGGGCTTCTCCACAAAATGGAAGCACCAAGAAGAACTTGACAATTAGAGAAAATGACAATTAGAGTGGCAGAGGGAAGGTCCAAGGTATAGAGGCAGCTGTGCCATGTTGTTAAAGTCCAGAGAATCAGAAGCAGAATCAGGCGGAGTTAAAACTTGATTATTCTCTTTGTTTGCCCTACGACATGAATTCAACTTGTTCATTTTTTTAAATTTTAATAGGTTGGTCTTCTCTTTTTGTGAGTCAGGTTAGCTCATTTTTATCATCCTATCTTTTTAAAAAGCTAATTTTAAGTTTTGTCATTTCTATGGCTTTTGTTTTTTTCATTTAATCTCCCTCCTCTGATTTTTCTAAGTCACTTTCTAATATTGTTAATTTAGTGATTTTTTTTTTTAGTTCTTAAAATCACACACTCAATTCATTAAGCCCTCTTTCTATCTTGTTAATGCCTTTTTTCAAAGATATACACACATATATTACTCTGAGGTCAACTTTTCATAATTTTTTAATGTCTCATTATTATCATTCTCGTTCACATAGTTGTTAATTACTTCTATGTATTATTGTTTTACTAACTCATTATTCAACATTTCATTGTTGTCTTTCTTAAGATTTATCTTTTGTTTGTTTCCTTTACATTAATTACTAGTTTCATTGATTTATAGTCTGCAAAGAATATATTTGATATTTTTGCCTTTTTACATTTAATCATAATTTGTGTTCTAGAACATGGTCTTTTAAAAAAAACTTCTATGTAACACATAAATACATAAATTATGTAATATGGACTTTCAGAAAATTCCATACATTTTTCCCAGTTGAGCTTCTCCAATGGTTTATTAAATTCTATGTTTATTTTTGTGCTATTTTCCTTTTGGATTTATTCATATCTGAGGGAATAGCATTGTGTCTCTTACATATTATTGTTATGTAAGATTATAATTATAATCTTATTATCATAAGATTATGATGATTAAATTTACTTTTTCCTCCATTTATTTCTTTTGGTTTTTATTCCTTTTCCCCTGATAATCAGCATTTTGTCTTTGAGATTAATTTTACTTATGCTAACATAGTTGCTAGGCTAGTCCCAAAAGTTCTCTCTCCCATCATTCCTATTTATTTAATCTAACTCAAGTTCCTTGAATTTCCTTAAGTTATTACTTTCTCTTTCTTTTTATTTATTTAATTAATTTCTCCCCCATTTTTGGCTTTTCCCTCTCCCTAACAAGTTATGTGTGTGGTTCAGAATTCTTCCTTTGTGTCTATCTCCTTCCATCCTCATGAAGAGGCACAATGGTTCAAGAAAGACATTAATAAGCTGAAAACTGTTCAAAGGAGGGAAGCTAAGATAATAAAGAGCCTTGAGTCCATGTCATTCAAGAATCAGTTGAAGGAACTGGGCATGTTTAGCCCAGAGAATAAAAGACTCAAGAGAGGGAAGAGGAATGATACTTGTCTTCAAGCATTTGAAACACTGCCATAGGGAGAACAGATTAGACTCATTTGGCTCCAGAGGGTAGAACCAACAGCAATGGGTGGAATTTGCAAAGAGCCAAATTTAGGCTTGATGTTAGAGCTATTCAAGATGGGGATGACTAGCACTGATGAGTTACCATTCCTTGGCTGTCTTGGATGACCACTTGTCAGGTATGTTATAGAAGGGATTCCTTTTGAATATAGGTTGGAATATATGGTCTCTGGAGCCCCTGTGATTCTGTGATTATTATTTTTAAGTAACATTTTTAATGATAGCCCTCCCCAAGAAATTTTCATTCACTTTATCTTTCTCATTATTCCTATCCTTTGTCTATTGTGAATCTTAATCTTCCATTCATCTTATATATTGCTTCTTCTTTCTGTTGTATATCACTCATGAAAGATACAGTTGTTTGAACACTTGTAATGGTAATGGCAATTTGAAGATCTTCCCTATTCCTTAATAGGCTGAATGTAATCACATGGAGCCTGTGGTTGGAGGAGTTTGCTGAAGAGTAGAGCAGGAAGGGGTGGAGCAGGAAATGAGTCAGAGCAGTTAGAATGGAGGGAGTAGAAGAAGCAGGAAAGGAGACAGCTAGGATTGTGTGTTTGTTTGTGGAAAGGCCCAAGGAGGGGGAAGGCTTTGGGATGGTATTGCTTCCCCCAGTGATAAGGTGTAGTAACTTCTTTGTAGCTATGATGGATTCAGATTTCTGGTGTTGGGATCTGGCTTTCCATTGTTGGGCTTTGGCTTTCTGGTATCTGAATGAATGTTTTGCTTCTGTCTTCTATATGGAGAGTCTGTTATATTTTGCAATTCAGAACTATGTCAACATATTTGTAGTTGCCATAGGTACTATGAATGCCTTGGTGATACAGTGCTCTTCTATCCCATTTTATATTACTTTATTTGTAAATGTTGAACTACCTTCCCTTCCCCTGCACATTTATAGATCATATTCTATCTTATCTTTAACCTATACATTTATTTTATTGTTTTTGTTAGGGCCTTCTGCTGTGTCTTCCTATTAGAAATCTCTGTTCATGAAGGAAGTAATGATTTCTGTTGGGAATTACTCTATCTAAAGTCATAAAGGCCAACGACAGCTCCTGCCCTTATCATGATCACTTATTGCTACTAAGATTAATGTATTCTATTTGAGTATCAATTTTTCTCCATCTCACCCTCATGTTTTAACCCAGGGGACCCATACATCCCCTTTTCTAGATGTAATACTAACAAGCACAATCTTTGATCAAAGATCACAACCTTTATTATGTCTACTCCCTTCATTATGAAGCTCCTCTTTCTCATGGCATTCATGTACTTCACACTTCTAACATGAGGACATTTGTTAATGGAACTCCTTCAATTCTCTTTCTCCAGAAAGACCTATCTTCTGTTCTCTCTTCACGCAGCTTCTCTGCCTGAGCCTCTACCATTCTTCCCTTTGTTTTCCCAGAGTCCCCTACACTTTTGAGAGACTGAAGAAATTTCTCTCCCTTTTCTGCATAGCTCTAGGCTCAGTTAGAAGTGCATATCCAGTTTCTTTCTGTCTCTTATCTCTCTTTTTCTCAGCTCCAGTGATATTTCATTGAGTCAACAAGGTGGTACAAAAATGAATAGAATGCTAGGCCTAGAGTTAGGAAGACCTAAGTTAAAATCCAGTTTCAGATACCTACTAGCTATGTGACCTTGGACAAGTCACTTGCCTCAGTTACTTCAACTAGAGGATAATAACAGAATACACTACACAAGGTTGTTATGAGGATCAAATGAGACAATATTTGTAAAATGTTTAGCACAGTGCCTGACACACCATAGGTACTTAATAAATATTTGTTCCCTTCTCCCTTTCATACCCTTCTTACAGGCCATGTGTGAATCTAGGGGCAGGTCTGAACCTGGAAAGCATAGCACTGACAATATGACTTAATGGTTAAGAATGGGATAACAGCTAAATAGATTAATACATTCTCCAAGAGCTGTTGCAAGCAGTAGCTCAGTACAGGAAGGACTAACTCATGAATACTGACACTTACAAATGTAACTCATGCCTTTTATAGTATGTATTCTCCTCCCTTTGGGATACCTTCAAACTGCTTCCATGATGACTCCACATTCATAGACAGACACATACTGCTGCTTTAGCCATGCTACACAGTAATCTAACCTGTGATTTCTCAATCCAGCACCACTATCTGAGATCTGCTTTGAATTTCCGCATTGTTTTCCCAATATCTGTTCATCTCACCATAAAAATTCAAATATTGCCACGGTCATCGTTTTCCCCACATACCATTCATGGAATTCGTATCTTTAAAAGCCATCTCCCCTTAATGCCCTCTCTTCATCTCATCACTGGAAAATACAGTTGCCCTAATCTATACCCTCATATACCAACCACTCTTTTGGAATCCTGCTGATTTCAGTCAGCAGAGTATATTCAGAAAACCACAAAATTTGGAATGAGAGGATGTGGACTACAATCATAGATCTTTGACTTATTGCATGTGTGACCTTAAGCAAGTCATTTCCCTCTTTCTGGGCCTCAGTTTCCTTATCTATAAAACGAAGGAATTAGATAAGATGATCTCTAAAGTCTACTCCAGTTTTGAAGTTTATTATCATATGATAAGACCAAAGTCTATACAATGCAAGATAAGTTATTAGTTTTTTTAGTATAAATCTGAAACTCAAAGTTGTAATGGACCTCAGAGTCATCTAGTTCAACTTCCTCATTTTTCAAATGAGGAAACTTAGGGAAAGAGTGATTTTCTCAGAGTCATATGGAGTGATAGAGAGCATTTAAATTCATCCTCACTGCTCAGATGTAAATACTCTCCACATGGTACTTTTCCTTTGAAAATTAACTTCAATGTCATTCTTGAAGCACTGCCTAATGCAGCATACTTTTGTACTCTTAGTTGATATAATGTCCTGTAGTCAGTCAAGTGCTCTCAGTACCACTTTTTATTCTTATTGTTGACACCTCTTCATACTCATCATAAATATCACTTGTCCATAGACCACCATACAGTAGCCAAGAGGCAGAGCCCTTTGGACAAGTCTGAGACCCTATGCCCCAAAGGCCCAACCCTAGACCCCGACCACCTAGATCCCACAAGGACTTCTCTTCACAGCAGTGCACATAAAAAGCACTTAATAAATGGTTTTTCTATTTCATCACTGCCCTCCTTCTCAAATTAGCTCAAAGATAAGTAGACTAGATCAAGAATGTCAGTAACCATGGACTTGTCTGGTGATCAATGCACAGCACATAGCTGTAGTACCAATGCAATATTTACAGTGCCCACGATCACAATAAAGACCATGACTATAAGTATTGCATGATGTTCAATCACAAAATACACCAGATTCTCCATATAGAGAATAGAACTGAAGGATTTATTTATACACCAGAAAATCAAATCCCAAAACCAGTAAGCCAATTTCATCATAGTACCAAAGATACTCAGAAGCCATAATAACACTGAGAGCCATGCCCTCCTTTAGCCTTCCCACAAACCAATACAAGATCAATATCTACTCACAAAACTCTCTACCTCCTTGTCTGAGCTCCTCTGTCCCCCACCATCTGACTAGCTCTCAGTATTAGCTTCCTGTGGGCTCTGCTTCCCTTCAGCAAATTCCCTCCATCACAGGCTCCATGTGATTGCATTCAGCCTATTAGGAGGAAGAGTTTACTTTCAAAGCAGGGGAAGTCTTCAAACTCCCTCCTAGGTCTGTTAAAGGGCAGGGAAGATCTTCAAATTCCCATTCCCACTACAGCAGCCTAGCTAAAAACTCTCTTATCAAAGTCAAGGAACTCCGCAGAGCAATGAGGAAATGTCATGAGCAGTCAGTGTTACCCACTCCCAATCTGCCTCCCAGCAACCTAAATGTGACCTATTGGATAGAACACTAGACACGATAAGACAAAGCATTAGGCTTGATTCCTACCTCAGATATTTACTAACCATGAGACAGACAGCAAGTTACCTAACATCTATGAACCTAGGTTTCCAAATCTGTAAAGGTGAATGGTAATAAACAACAATGGTATTTACCTCAAAGGTTCAGAGATTCAAATGAAATAATGTATTTTTACAAACCTTCAAGTACCATATAAATATTAGCTACTATTTTAAAGTAGAAGCAAGAATTCTAACCCATTTCCCTTCATTTCCTACCTCTAGGGTCTAAACAACGTTTCTGAAATGCTTTAATTATTCCTGTCATGTGCTGATGTATTCTGAAATAATGTAGAATCTTACAGTTGGAAGTGACTTTAGTAGCCATGTATTAAAAACTATATACAGGGGTATGCTTATAAATATTTAACAACTGGTTTTGGGGGGGAGGGGTATGCAGAACACAGTTTTGAGTTTAATCTTAATTATTAATATTTTCTCCATCATTTTCTTATGTTTAGAAATCAAACAAAACAAATAAATCAAGCCCAGATTTGTGGTATTTCTGGTTTCTGAGTTGTAAATGCTCACACCGAAATTTTAGCAATAAACTCTCACAAGCCAGTTTGAGCCGGCTCCAGCACACCCTGATTATACCTTAATAGCTTTCAAAATGTTTCCTTAGGGCAGCTAGATGGTGCAGTGAATAGAGCACCAGCCCTGGAGCCAGGAGGACCTGAGATCAAATCTGGCCTCAGACACTTGACACACTTACTGGCTGTGTGATTTTGGGCAAGTCACTTAACCCCAAATGCCCTCAAAAAAAAAAGTTTCCTTAAAGTTTTCTCTTCTCAGGACTAGGCACAGTGAGTTCCTTCCACTGCTTCTCATAAGACCTGAGTCATCTCCTCAGTTTCCTAGCTATTCACTCTATATAAGGTAATAATTTATATTGTGCTTAGCATATAGATGGGCAGCTATGTAGCACAGCAGATAGAATGCTGGCTTTAAAGTCAGGAAGATTCATCTTCCTGAGTTCAAATCTGACCTAAGACACTTACTAACCTGTGCAAGTCACTTAACCCTGTTTGCCTTAGTTTCCTCATCTGTAAAATGAGCTAGAGAAGGAAATGGCAAACCACTCCAATATCTTGGCCAGTATCTTTGGGGTCATGAAGAGTTAGTGTAACAGGAATGGGAATTTAAAGATCTTCCCTGCCCCTTAATAGGCCTAGTGAGAATTTGAAAACCTTCCCTGCTTTGAAAATAAACTCTGCCCCCTAATAGGCTGAATGTAATCACATGGAGCCTGTGATGGGAGGAGGATGCTGTGGCTCTTTATGTTGTTATGGCTTATTAATTTCTTTGCTACTATGATGGAATCAGCTTACTGGGTTTGGGATTTGGTTTTCTTGTGTCTAAATAAATGCTTTGCTTCTGTCCCCTATATGGAGAGTTTGTTATATTTTGTGATCAAACATCATGCAGGAATATTTATAGTCACAGTCTTTATTGTGATCATGGGTGCTGTAAAATATTGCATTGGTACTACAGTTGGACACAACTGAAAAGACTGGACAACAAATAACACATAACAGGCATTTAATAAATGCCTGTTCCCTTCCTCCTTCCCCACACTGTCTACAATTCTAAAATGTATCACCCTTTCCAGAACCGAACATAAGATTTCCCAAACAACTAACAGAACTTATTGGATTGTTGTTGTTGTTGCTGTTGTTGTCATTTTGCCACAATCACTGTGACTTTATCTCTAAAGTTAGTATCAAAACTAAAAGATTCTATGTGGAAACATTCTCAATTCCCTTTACTGACACAAATGATAGATCAGGTGTCTCTTCAGACACCTAGTTTCCTCAGACTGATCTCTTTAAGATTCCATCTTTTCTTCACGAGAGTATATTTGCTTGAATGATCACACCAGATGTCCATTTCTTATGTTTCTCTAAAAAAATGCTTCATGGCACCTAAAAGTCCATAAAAATGAAGTAACATCATCAGACAATGCCAGTACAGCTACTTTAACCAGATTTAAAATATGGAAGTAATATCATGTGACAAAACTTGGAAATGGATGAATTTTTAAGAGAATAAAATAAAATAATGACACCAACCAGGATGGAAATCTTCTTAAGCATCCTTTCATGTTGAGCACTCATGTTGGACCTCTCCACTACATGATTTTGTCAAGAACTGTTATTTAGCCAGAGAACATCTGTAATATTCTATTAGCATCTTTCCCCCATCACTTGCCATCTGTTATAGGTACCAGACATTTCCTCACAGATGCCATAGCCTTAGTATTACTGAATAAACATAAGCTATACCTATAACTTAAGTAGGAATAATCAGTTCTGAAAACAAGTCAGCTTTCTAATCACCACTAAGAGAATTTTGTTTCTGTATTTATGCTTAAATTACTAATGCCTCTCCCCCTAGCCCATCCTACCCCCATTCAATTTCTAAAATAATCCTTTTCTTTATCACAAAAATGAAAGGCAAGTTGGTACAATAAATAGTGAGCAGCATCAATGAGAAAAACCTGAGTTCCAAGTCCTGTTTTTGTCAAGTCCTGGCTGTGTGACTCTTATTCAGACACTTGACTTCTCACTTCCCCAGGCAACCTTTTTAAGACTATGAGTTGCAGAAGAACTACTGCAGAAGAACTCCATTGACAGAGAGAGTTCCTTACTAGGAGCTCCTTTTTATCAATGAGATCATAGGTATAGCATTTTTTTTAATATATGCATGTGTATAATTTTATATATTTATATGTAAATATATTCCTGTATTTACAGACAAATATATACTTACATATTTTATATTACATATATATATATATATATATATAAAATGTGTGTATGTGTATGTACATACATACATACAAATATCTCCATTTGAAAGAGCCCTTCTCCTTTGAGGAGTTCCCTACAATGCTACATCAAAGTGATTTATATTTATGACTCCACTTAATTTTCTTTTTTTCCTCTTTTTTCTTTTCTTTTTTTCCTTCCTTTTTTTTGAGGCAATCTGGGTAAAGTGACTTTCCCAGGATCACACAACTAATAAATATCTGAGGCCAAATTTGAACACAGGTCTTTCTGACTCCCAGGCTGGTGCTCTATCCACTGTGCCACCTAGCTGCCTCTCCAGTTATTTTCAATAACAAATCTCACTTTTAATATAAAAGTTAATTAACTGTTCCTTTTTTTTTTCCTCTTATTTGCTTGACTCTAGGTCTTTTGAGCAGGGCCTTACTTTACATCAATGTGAGCAAACTCAGGAGAAAGCCTCCATGACACAACCATGACTATAGGTTAATAAGTTTGGCAGTCACCTAGAGAATAATATACTTTTAAATATTACTTTTTAAAATAAATACATAAATTGCTAATCAATGAAAATTCTACCTTCCATGACAGATAGGTATTTAAGAGCAGGAAATGTCTTTTACCTTTCTTTGTATTCCCAGTGCACAGTACAGTTCTTGGCACACAATAGGCACTTAATATATGCTTATTGTGGGGCAGCTAGGTGGAGCAGTGAATAGGGCACTGGCCCTTGAGTCAGGAGGACCTGAGTTCAAATTTGGCTTCAGACACTTGACACACTTACTAGCCATGTGACTTTGGGCAAGTCACTTAACCCCAATTGCTCCTCCAAAAAGCAAAAAAGTAAAATAAAATAAAATAAATGCTTATTGAATGACTGATAAGACTGATAAGACTGATAAGCATATGTTACAGTGAAGGTTCAAAATCCCAAGTGTGCAGTTACTTAGTGAACCATATTCAAACCATGGGGACACAAAAGCCTTCTTACTCTAGTTTATAGTGCTGTCCCAATAGCCTCTCAGTAACTACCCCTTCTCACCATGTGCTTTTTTTCCCCTTTTATGCCTCAGTGTTTAAGCACGTAGTAGCACTTGTTGATTAATTTCATGATTAGCTCCCCCAAATCTAGAACACTAATATTATGCTCAACTCCCACTTGTCTTCTGTGAGCTAAGCATTCTTAACTAAGTACCTCTTTTTGCATGGTCTCCAGGCAACTCACCAGCCTTGTCATCTTCTTTTTGATGTACTACAATTTGCTTATTTCCTTCCTCAAATGTGATACCCAGATCTGAATCCAGTAAACTGGATAGGATTTTAAACAAGGCAGAGTACAGCAGGGCTGTCATCTCCTTCATTATGGGCATGCTTGCAAAACTGTTGACTTTTATGAGCTCTTAGAGCACTAACACCTCCAGATTTTTTTTTGACAAGCCCTGTTCTCTCCTGGAGTGGGGAACCTGCAGCCTCGAAGCCACATGTAGCATTCTCTAGGTCCTTGGGTGTGACCTTTTCTAATGAGTCCAAGTTCTATGTAACAAATCCTTTTATTAAGGAGATTTGTTCTGTGAAGTTTGGATTCAGTCAAAGGGCCACACTTGAGCACCTAGAGGGTCACACATGGCCTTAAAGCCACAGGTTCCCCACTCCTGCTCTAGATATACCTCTCCCGTCTTGTACTTATAAAAATGATATTTTAGAACCCAAGCATAGAACTTTACATGTATTGCTACTAAATGAAATATGATTGTTGTTGTTTGTCCTTCATTCTTGAAGAGGACCGATGACATCACAATGGTGATGTCTTGACTTGCTCGTGAATTGGTGAGCCAGAGCTGTGCAAAGTCATCATCCTCACTCTCTCCTCTGCAGTCATCAAAGTCCAGTGGCAAGACAAAAGTCAAGATGCCTGGCAAAGGCCTAGCATGGGGTAGGTGTCCTTGGCCTTTTGAAATTTAAATGAAATATGATGAGACTTGGACAGATGGAATGGTCAGCAAGAGGTCAGGGTAGTTGATTTCATCACATCTCCCGAAATCAAAAATCTCTGAAAATGAGATATCAGGTAAATAAAGCTGAACCCACAAAAGGAAAAGGAACTACTAACGTGTGGGTAAAAACCTGGGGAATAACATAGGGAAATTTAAATATTTGGAGCTCATACTCACTTTCCCCTTCCTTCCCCAACCCATTTCACATTTTAGGAATAGGCAGTGCAAGCAACAGTCATCTCTTTCAGGGTCCATTTGGGGAACCATGCCCCTGCACTGGGTACTTTCACCTCCCATTTCTACACATATACGTCTAAGTTCCTTCTTGTGTGCTGTTTTTCCCCATTGGAGTGTACATTTCTCACGGGCAGGTCTGATTTTGGTTGTATTTTTATGTTGCTGCTGTTTATTGTTCAGTAGTTTCAGTTATGTCCAACTCTTTGTGACCCCATTTGGAGTTTTCTTGGCAAAGATACTAGAAGGGTTTGTCATTTCCTTCTCCAGCTCATTTTACAAATGAGGAAACTGAGGCAAATAAGGTTAAGTGACTTGCCCAGGGTCACCCAGTAGTAAGTGTCTGAGGCCAGATTTGAACTCAAGAAGATGAGTTCTCCCTATTCCAGGTCTGACACTCTTTCCACTGTACCACCTTGGTTGTCCCCTTGCATCCATATCCTCAGTGCTTAATACTGAGCCTGGCACATAGTGAGTGCTTAAGACTGTTTCTTTTCTCCATTCCTTTTGTTTAAAGCACACCCCCAGTGGGAGGCCCTTCTCAGTCACTGGCTGCTAATTTCTTCCCCCTTCTGATCATCTTCTAGCTAATACGTACATATGTGACATGTACCTAGCTACTTACACGTTCTCTCTCACATCAGAATGAAAGCTCTATCAGAGTAGGGTCTGGTTTCGCCTGTCATTGTATCCCTAAAGCTTAGCATATAGTAAAAGTTTTTTGACTGTCAAAAGACTAGAAAGCCAACAAATAAATCTAAAACAAGCACAAAAGAAAAATACAGAAAATCAGAAGAGAAATAAATAGAACAGAAAACAAAAGACAATAGAAATTATAGCCAAAAACTGGTTCCTTGAAGATACTATCAAAATTGAGAGACATTTAACCAACATGACCAAAAGGAAAAGGTACAGAAGTCAAATTAACCAAAATTAAAATGGGATAAGATCAAGTTAACAATAGAAGAAAAATAAGAAGAATTTTCAGAACATCCTCTGCACAAATATGTGCAATCCAGACTAAGCATAGTAAACGTGAATTATTAGCTATGGAAATATTAAATAAATTCCTGCAACACTGTACCAGCAATGCCGCATTCACAATGCCTACAGTAACTATCAATATGCTGATATAGTTATTAATCACAAAATGGAACAGGCTCTCTACATAAGAAATATAGATAGTGCATTCATTTAAATACCAGAAGACTGAGTCCCAAAACCAGAAAGTCAAA
>CM053580.1:470160797-470205797 GCA_028627135.1 Pseudochirops cupreus
TGGGGTGATTCTCTTCGTAATCTGACCAAATGAAGCTCGGGTTGCAGTTCTGTCCATTACACAGAAGGGAGACCTGTGTGGTTTGTTGCTGGCATAAAATCTGAGTGATAGCTTCACAGGAATGTTAAACAAAGAGCAGAACTTTTGTTGCTGGCTGGCATATACAATAAAAACAGCTATATAGAACAAAAGATTTAAGTAGAAACCAATAGCCCCAAAGGTTTTATCTCACATTTCTTCTTTTGTTCCCAAGTTAATTTTTATGGTAACTAGGAACATTATGGAAGATAGGGCTAGGGAGATTTCATATTTTTAACCCCCCATAAATTCATATTTGTTCTATTATTTGGTGTCTTCAAAACGTTTTCACTTGTGCTTTTTCATGTCTGACCTGGTCAAGTATGTTCTCTTGTGTGTACATCAAAACATGCTGTGGTGACCTGTGAGGGAAAGCATCCCTGATGTTATTGGGGGTATTGTGTGGGGAGAGGAAATCTTATCACATAAATTACTATGCTATTTGATCAAATACCTTTTGATTTGAACTAATATATCTTTTCCTGATGTCTTAGTGAATAAACACGTTGATGGGGGCCTGTGAGCCATCATTTTGAGTGGGTATTAAGGAGTGATTAAGGGATATACTAAAGGATAAACAAATCAGACTGGTCTTTAATAAATACTTGTTTAGTTCATAAATAAGTGAATGAATCAGGAATGTGAGGAGAGTTTAAAAGGGTCTTTTAACTCCAAATCTAATAATTGGGGTTAATCAAATATTTATTAAATGTGTCAGGCAGTGGGCATATAAAAATGAAATAGACTTCCCCTCAAGGAGTTTATATTCTATTACATCAGACACTTTGAGTGACCACAGAAGACACAGTTAAAAAGCTCATTTTAATCCTGGTTTGAGAGCTTCTATTGTCCTTTTTTCTGCCTTCCTGGCTTTACTCTCTAGCTACATAGAATAACTAATAATAATAATAATTAATAATAATAATAATAGTTGCAAGGGAGAATGTTTACCAGTAGCTGCATACCAGCAGATGGTAGCAGAGGGTAGCTGATAGACCAAAGAGACCAAGATGAACAGATGATCAGCAACTACCATAACTAAAGACCAACAGACACACCCTGAAGGGTACATATACTACTCAAAATGGACAGTGGACATGCAATGTCCAGCAAAGAACAATCTGACGTATCACAAGAGGTTCCTGGAAGCCAGAGAATGTTGGAAATATTTGGTGCAACAAACTGTGTAACCAGGTCTAATGTTCTCTGGATGTGTGCCCCTGGCCACAGGTATGTCTCTCCATGTTTGATCTGGTAAAGTATATTCTCTGTTTGTGGTAGAATAACTTGTAAGGGGATATATCCCTGTGGTTACACATGTGTATATGTGTGTGTGTGTATGAGCATGGAGATCATATTATATAATTTTCTAAGCTATTTGATCAAACACCTTTTGAATTTAACTAATGTATGTTTCCCTGATGTCTTAGGGAAAGTAAATAAATTGATGGGATCCTGTGAACCAAAATTTTCAGTGAATATTAACCCCATAGATGGGCCCTTTTCTATCTTTCAAGTAACACTGTCCTCCTGGCTGTGCCATGAACAAGGCACTCCATTTCTTGGCTCCATTTTCTTTGGCCATCTCCTGGGTCTGGAATGCTCTCTATCCTCCACTCTGATTACTTACCTCCCTGACTTCCTTTAAGTTACCATTAAAATATCATCTTTTGTGGGAAACCTTTCCCAACCTCTCTTAGTTCCAGTGCCTTCCTCCTCTTATTTCTTGTTTATCCTGTATATAGTTTGCTTTGTATATATTGTATGTTGTCTCTCCCATTAGATTGTAAGCTCCTTGAGGGCTCACTTTTTAACTTTTTTGTATCCTCAGTGCTTAACACAATGCCTAGCATATAGTAGATGCTTAATAAATGTTTATGGATTATTTCCAATTTACCCTTTATATTTATTGTTTGTACAGAGTTTTTTGCCTATTGTCTCTCCCATTAGATTATGAGTTCCTTAAGATCAGGGACTGGTGTTTTTTGTTTTTGCTTGTTTTTTGCCTTTCTTTGTATCCTCATTACTTAGCACAGTGTTTGGGATGAAGTAGGTGCTTACAGTAGCCTTCTAAAGACCCACATGTGAGAGGGACCTTGAGGTGCTAAAAATGAAAAACACAAACAGGTTCTAATTCAGGAAACTTGCTCCCTCAGGAAACACATGAAACCCATTTCCATTCACTCTGGAATTCTCACAAATTACTGAGTTCAATGTAGGGGTGCTTTGAATAATAAATATCCTTCAGTCAGCCTGAGTCTCCATTATAGATATCTAGAAAATTCTAAAATAATCTGAACAATCACAGGAGCTTACTAAGAAACCAGTGAGGGAGAGAAGAGGACCAACATTTAAAAACAAACCATTTTATTAGAAGTTTAATAATTACTAAAGAAATAGAGAATAGTAATAGCTTATAGCTAATATTCATAGAGTGCTTTGAGGTTTTCAAAGCCTTTTCTATATGCTAAGTCATTCAATATTCATAAGAACCCTAGGAAGGTTATCAACCCCATTTTATGGAAGAGGAAACTGGGGCAAATAGAGGTTGAATGACTTACCCAGGCTCACAAAGCTAGTAAATATCTGGGTCCAGGTTTGAACTCAAGACTTATGGCTTCAGGTCCAATTCTTTATCTATTGAGCCAACTAGTTGCCTTTTAGGCTTTATTAGATTTAGGCATGATTAAAATGTCATTCCTGAGCAAATTGCAAAGGGTAGGGTGTGGCTTAAGGGAAAGAACAAATTCCAAGAGAACTCACATTCCAAGGAGGACATTGCAATGTCTCTGCTGTGTTCTTGGATCAAAGACTGGGCAGATTCACTCCTGTAGCATCTGTTGTTTTTCACCATTTCAATCATAATAGGAGATGCTATCTCTCTGATCTTCGCCCACTTGACCTCCATAATCAGCAGAAAAACTCTGCCATAGCAAGACTTTCTTTGAGAAGTCTGCATAGGATCAACTATTCCAACAGTTCACTGTTGACCGCAGTTTCCTCTTCAAGAGATTAAATATCTCTAGTTACTTATATAAAATGGGATCTAGTCTTCTCACCATCCTGACTGAGGTGGTGAAAAGTATGAGGTGATGCAGGGGTGAATCTGCCTTGTGTTTGGTCTGGGTCTGTGGCAGAGATTTTGCAATATCCCTTTGCAATTCAAAGTATGAGTTTTCTCAGAATTTCTCTCTTCATTCCCTCATCTTCTATCCTGGTTCTCTTACATGGAGTTCTTAGAATTTTTCTGTCTGTGTCATGGACCCCTATGGGCAGTCTGGTGAAGCCTATGGACTCTTTTTTAGAATTATGTTCCTATATGTAAAACACAAAGAATTACAAAGGAAAACAATTCTGTCCAAATAGAATTATTGATTTTTTTTAAGTTCATAGACCTCAGGTTAAAGACCTAAGTTTTTAGAGATGTTACAGCTTGTCACTCTTTTAATTAAAACAAATTACAAAAAACTGGACACAGTAGGTCAAAGGAAATTTTATCAGGGAATAATACAATGGAATCATAACCTCCCTCCCTCTTTCTTGATCTTATTCTTTTGCAGTCTAAGATTGCATTAATCTTTTTTTTTTTGCTATCTATGTCTTGACTTATATTTTCTTTTCCACTTAGTTTTCTAAAGTTTTGTTGAGAATACTTATTGTTATCTTGAAGAAGTATTTTTATCCTAAAGCATTTTCACTGGCTATTGCCCATATCTGGAATTCTTACCCTCCTCATCTCTATTACCTGATACAAATGGCTTCCTTTAGGTTATAACTACAATCCTATTTTCTGAAAGAATCCTTTGCCAATTTCCCTTAATGCTTGTGCCATCCCTCTAAGATGGCAGTTTTCAGTATGGACCAGAAACCTCAAGGTCCTGTCAGTGGGGTCTGTGCCATCAAAATTATTTTTCTAAACATAATGAGATGGTTTGATTTCCAATATGGCAAACACAAACAGATATAACCCACATAAACAAAAACTCTTGGAGAGGTCCTCAATAATTTTGAGTATGGAGGGATAGATACAGAGGCCAAAAAGATTGAAAACTACTGCTTTAAGATTATTTTAAATTTTTCTATATATCTCTTATTTGTACATAGTTGTTTGCATGCTGTCTCTCACATTAGAATATGAGCTCCATGAGGGCAAGATACTGTTTTCATCTTTGGTCAAAATACATGCCAAAAGCAAACTCTGGTGCTTTGTTGGAATCCAGTGAACTTCTAGCAGGCAACAAACTTAGTGAGATGAGCAAAATCACATCACCTGAAGATATGTGGTATTACATAGACCCATTATGCAGTCAGAGGCATCAGAGACTTATTCACACATATGGGTCTCTCATGTGTAATGTTCACTCTGTCCAGTGATAAGATGTATATGTGGAAGAGTGTGCCCTAGTTTTATGGTGAGGAGGCAGGGAGGCGAGAGGGGGAGGTGAGAGGAATTATTCTATTCCCTACCAATTAGGGAATGACTGAACAAGTTGTGATATATGAATGTAATGGGATACTATTTTGCTATGAGAAATGATGAGCAGGAATATTTCAGAAAAACCTGAAAAGACTTATGTGAATTGATGTTTAGTGAAGTGAACAGAACCAGGAGAACATTGAACACAATAACAGCAACATTCTTCTTAGCAATACAATGAAGTAAGACAATTCTAAGACTCATGATAGAAAATACTATCCACATCCAGAGAAAGAATGATTGAGTCTGAATGCAGATCAAAGCATACTATTTTCTCTTTTTTGCATTTTGTTTTTTCTTATACGTCTCTTTGTCCTAATTCTTGTTTCACATGATTAATGTAGAAATATGTTTAATATAATTGCACGTGTACAACCTATATTAGATTGCTTGCTGCTCTGGAGAGGGGAAAGGGAGGAAAAAATTGGAAATAAAATTTCAAAAAAAAAAAGAGAAAATTTTCCTATCATACCATATCATTAAATTTCTTTGCTTCGAACTAATTGTATCTTCTGATTGACTAGGTAAAAAGTAAACACATAGGCAAGGCCTTATGAACTATTGTTTTGAGTAGAAATGGATCCACAGAGTGCTCTGAACAAGGAGTGGTATTATAAGGTCCCTACTGTGTGAGAGGGGCATACCCAGGTGCTATGTTTTCGTTGTATATATTGTTCTACTAGTCTATCTACTTCACTGTGAACCAGTTTGTAACTGACCTCACGTTTCTCTGATTTCCCTATGTTTATTCTTCTTTTTAGCACAATGATTTTCTGTTAGCTTTCATATGCTACAATTTATTTGGCCATGCCCCCAAGAAAAGGATGTATACTGTTTCCATTTTCTTTTTACTGCTCTAAATATTTTGGTATATACAGAACTTTTTCATCACTGATTTCTTTGGGGATATATGCCAAGTAGTGGAATCATTATATCAAAAGGTATAAACAGTTAGTAATTTTTAAACATAATTTTAAACTATCTTCCACAATGCTTGGATCACTTTCTGGCTCTACCAATAGGATATATTAATATATCTCTCTTCCTGCAACCCTTCCAACGTTGTCTATTTCTCTCTTCTATTTCTTTCCTATTTGATGGTGATACCTCAATTGTTTTAATTTTTTTCTCTTATTGTTAGTCATTTGGAAATTTCATATAGCTGTTGATATTTTGGATTTTTTTCTTTTGAAAACTTTTTATATCCTTGGGGGTATGGCTCCTTTGTGACAATTTTTGTTGTCCCCACATGTGGGGACTGTGTATGAATAAGTCTGATGCCTCTGACTGCATGATTGGGTTTATGTAATACCACATATCTTCAGGTGATGTGATTTTGCTCGTTTCACCATTTTTGTGACAATTCTCTATAGAATTTACATGTCCAACTTTCATCAGAAATGCCTATTAACTTATACTGGTCTTTTTGTGTGTGAACTGCTACTGAATCACATCTCTCCTGTTGTAAACTGATGTAGATGAATTTAAAAACTTAGGTGTAAGATGTTCTACTTATTAATTTCCATCTTTTTATATTTGATGCATCATTTCATATTGTTGCAAGTTTAGAAAGAAATAATTATCCTGTCATCTGAGATAGCTTGGCATAATGGATATAGAGAGGGTCTCAAAACCAGGAAGACCTTAATTTAAGCACTTCCTCTAACACATACTGATTCTATCACCCTTGAAAAGTTCTTTAATCTCTCAATGTTCTAGGCAGCTCTATATGTTCTAGGTAGCTCATATGCTACAATTGTAAGACTATAAGTGGCAAAGAAGGGGCCACCCTGCATTGATAGGAGGACTTTCTTCACTCTGGAGTTCCCTATACCAATGAAATCACAAATCCAGTCGTTTTCCCTATTCTTTAATCTTCTAGCTCTATGATCCCATGGGCTAACACATTAACTGTGATCATTTGGCTATTGCAGATTTGGAAGTATAGAATGTTTATCCTTGTCACTGATTTAAAAAGTTGAACAGAACAAAGTCAAACACTGGACCCCACCACCTACCACTGCAAACTCTCCTCTAGATTGACAACTACTAATTAATATATTTTGGATGTGGTTGTCCAACTAGTTCCAAATCTACTATTCCTATTGTCACTATATCTTATCCACAAAGATGCTATGGAGATATTCTCAATGGCCTTATTGAAATCCAGATGTAACCCTCTAGAACAAAGTAAGAATGGTGTTAAACAGCCAAACTACGTATTTAAGATAGAGAAGCATCATAATGATTAACAAGTGAGAGGTATTAAATTTAACATATAGAAGATGCAGCATTGCATAGTGGATAGAGAACTGGGCTTAGAGTTGGAAAGAATTGGTTTCATATCCTACCTCTAATAAGAACTACTAACCACCCCCTCATGCTAGATACTCCTTCCTCCATGGGTCTTCCTGACACTGCTTTCTCCTGTTATTCTCTCCATGTTGCTTCTAAAATAAAATACTATTTCATGGGGCTGAGACAAGATGGCAACCTTAAGTGACCATTTTTGTTGAACTCTCCCAACATACTCCTCTTAACAACTTTTAAAATTTCACTAAACCAAATTATTTTCTTAAAAATATTTTATTTTTTCCAATTACATGTAAAAACAATTTTTAACATTTAAAAACATTTTCTGAGTTCCAAATTCTCTCCCTCCTCTCTCTTGCCCCTCATTGAGAAGAAAAGCAATTTGATATAGGTTATACATGTTCAGTCATGCAAAATATATTTCCACATTAGTCATGTTGTGAAAGAAAACTCAGACAAAAAATAAAATCAAGAAAAATAAAGTGAAGAAAGTTTTCTTTGATCTTCATCCAGATTCCATTAGTTCTTCCTCTGGAGGTGGATAGCGTTTTTTTATCTTAAGCCTCTTGGAATTGTCTTAGATTATTGTATTGCTGAGAAGAACTGAGTCAGTCTATTAAGGTTGATTATCACGCAGTGTTGCTTTTACTGTGTATGATGATTTCCTGACTTTTTTCACTTTAGTTTGTGTCAGTTCATGTAAATCTTTCGAGGTTTTTCTAAAAGCATCCCTGTGTATCATTTCTTATAGCACAACAGTGTTCTATCACAGTTACACACTACAACTTATTCACCATTCCCCAGCTGATGGGCATCCTCTCAAATTCCAATTCACTGCCACTACAAGAAGATTGTCATAAATATTTTTGTACATATAGTTCCTTTTCCTTTGATCTCTTTGGGATACAGACCTAGTATTGGTACTACTAATTCAAAGGGTATGCATAGTTTTATAACCCTTTGGGGATTGTTCCAAATTGTTCTCCTGAATGGCACCAACAGTGCATTAGAGTTCCAATCTTTCCACATCCTGTCTAATATTTTTCATTTTCCTTTTCTGTTATATTAGTCAATCTGATAGGTGTGAAATGGTACCTCAGAATTATTTTCATTTGCATTTCTCTAATTGATAGGGATTTGGAACATTTTTTCATACAATTATGCATAATTTTGATTTCTTCATCTGAAAACTGCCTCTCTATATCTTTGGCCATTTATCATTTGGGGAATGACTCATATTTTTATAAATTTGACTCATTTGTCTATATATTTGAGAAATGAGGCTTTTATTAGAGAAACTTGCTGTACAATCTCCCCCCTCCCATTTTCTGCTTTCCTTCTAATCTTGGTTGCCCCGGTTTTGTTGGTTGAAATCTGTTTAATTTAATGTAATCAAAATTATCCACTTTATATCTTGTAATGATCTCTCTTATTTAGTCATAAGTTCTTCCCTTATTCATAGATCTGACAGGTAAACCATTCCTTTCTCCCCTAATTTATTTGTGGTAGCACCCTTTATGTCTAAATCATGTATCCATTTAGACTTTATCTTGGTATATAATATAAGATGTCTGTACCTAGTTTCTGCCATATTGTTTTCTAATTTTCCCTGAAGTTTTTGTCAAAAAGTTACTTTGTGTTCCAAAAGTTTGGATCTTCGAATTTATCAATCACTAGATTACTGTGGAAGACAGGTGGTGCAGTGGATAGAGTGCTGGGCCTGGAGTCAGGAAGACTCATCTTCTTGAGTTCAAATCTGGCCTCAGACACTTACTAGCTGTGAGACCCTGGGCACATCACTTAGATCTGTGTGCCTTAATTTCCTCATCTGTAAAATGAACTGGAGAAGGAAATGACAAATCACTCTGGTATCTTTGCCAACAAAACTCCACATAGGGTCACTCAGTGTTGGACACAACTGAAATGACTCAACAACAAGAAGATTACTATGATTATTTACTACTGCTTATTGTGTACCTAATCTATTCCACTTCTCCACCACTCTGTTTCTTAGCTAGTACTAGACTGTTTTAACGATGACACTTTGTAATATTCTTTTGAGATCTAGTAGCTAGTCTGCCTCCCTTCACATTTTTTTTTCTTGAATCCCTTGATATTCTCAACCTTTGGTTCTTCCAGATGAACTTCGTTATTATTTTTTCTAGCTCTCTAAAATAATCTTTGGTAGTTGAATTGGTATGGCACTGAATAAGTAAATTAATTTAGGTAGAATTTTCCATTTTTATTATATTGACTTAGTCTACCCATGAGCAATGAATATTTCTTCAATTTTTTAGATCTGGCTTTATTTTTGTCAAAAGCATTTTGTAATTATATTCATCACAAAGCTTCTGTGTTTGTCTTGGCAGGCAGACTCCCAAATATTTTTTATTGTCTACAGTTATTTTAAGCGGAATTTCTCTTTCTATCTTTTGCTTTGTTGATAATATATAGAAATGCTGATGATTTAGGTGGGTTTATTTTATATCTAGCAACTTTTGTAAAGCTGTTAATTATTTCAGTTAATTTTTTAGCCGATTCTCTAGGATTCTCCAAGCATATCATCATATTGTCTGCAAAGAGTGATAATTTTGTTTCCTCATTACCTATTCTAATTCTCCCTATTTCTTTTTCTTCTCTTATTGTTAAAGTTAGTATTTCTAGTAGAATATTGAATAATAGTGATGATAATAGGCATCCTTGCTTCACCTCTGACCTTACTGAGAAGTCCATCCCCATCACAAATAATGTTTGTTGATGTTTTTAGATAGATAATGCTTATTTTAAGGGAATCTCAATTTATTCCTATATCTTCTATTGTTTTTAATAGGAATGAAAGTTGTATTTTATCAAAAGCCTTTTCTGTATCTATTCATATAATCATATGATTTTTGTTGATTTTGCTATTGTTATGGTCAATTATGCTGACAGGTTTCCTAATATTGAACGAGCTCTGCATTCCTGGTATAAATCTCACCTACGCATAGAGTATGATCTTTGTGATAAATTGCTGTAATCTCTTTAATAGTATTTTCTCTAAAAATTTTGTATCAATATTCATTAGGAAATTTAGTCTATAGTTTTCTTTCTCTGTTTTTGCTCTTCTTGGTTTAGCTATCATACCATATCCATATCATAAAAGGAATTTTGTAGGACTATTTCTTTGACTATTTTCCAAAATAGCTTATATAGAATGGGATTAATTGATTTTTAAATAAATAAAAATTTGCAGTGAGTCATTTTTTTCCACTCCAGGGCAGTTTCAGAGGACAGAAAGACAGGTCCATGAACACTGGGGTGGAGGCTGATTGGGAGCATGGAATAGCAAAAGGAGAGGTGGCACTGAATCTGCTGTGGGCCTTGGAGATGGCAGCAGCAGCTATATCAGTAGCACTGTGAACAATAAGGAGACTGAACCCAAGGTCGAAAGGAGATAGCAGAGGACCCCTGTAGTAGCACTGAGTGTAGGGTCAGACACCATTTGGCAGGTACATCACTGCTTACCCAATTTCAAGTCATAGTTCCAGAACTAAGAGAGAAGCAGGCTCAGTCAAGGGAGCCAGGGTCCTAAATGGGTAAGGACCAGGGCACAGACCAGGAGGGCAGTGAGAAGACTTCTCCTTGTATTACACTACTTTTAAAGCACCAGAAACTTATAGATACCCAGTAAGCTGCAATAGAAGCAGCAAGATAGAAAAGACAGAAACTACCACTCCCACTTTCAGAGGTAACATAATAGTCTGAAGTCAAGAAATAAGCTAGAAAAGTGAGCAAATAATAAAAAAACCCTGACTATACAATGCTGCTACACTGACAAGGAAGCTCAAAATTCAAATTCAGAAGACAATGACTTGAAAAAAATCTATAAGCATAGCCTCAAAAAATTGCAAATTGGACATAAGTTCAGCAAATTCTTAGAAAAGTTAAAGAAAGAGGTAAAAAAGTTAAAAAAAATTAAAAATCAAATAAGAATGGTGGAGGAAAAATTGGGAAGAGAAAAGGGCAGTGCAAGAAAATTATGAAAATGCTGAAGAAAATCACTCCTTAAAAATCAGAATTGGCCAAATTGTAAAAGAGATACAAAATCTCCGTGAAGGAAGTAACTACTTGAAAATTAGAATTAGTCAAATGGAAACTCATGAGACACTAAGAAACAATAAAACAAAGTCAAAAGAATGAAAAATACAAGAAAATGGGAAATATCTCACAGGAAAGACAACTAACTTGGAAAATAGATCAAGGAGAGATAATTTAAGAATTGTTGGACTACTTGAAAGCCATGAGAATAAAAAAAGCCAAGATATCATATTTCAAGAAATTATTAAGGAAACTGCCCAAATATCTTAGAACCTGGAGGCAAAGTAGAAATTGAGAAAATTCACTGATAACTTCCTGAAAGACATTCCCAAATGAAAACTCCCAGGAATATCAGAGACATATTCCAGAGCTCCCAGGACAAGGAGAAATACTGAAAGCAGCCAAAAAGAAATAATTGAAATGCCATGAAGCTACAGTCAGAATCACTCAAGATTTAGCAGCACCATGATAAAAGAGTAGAGAGCTTTGAGTATCATATTCTGAAAGGCAAGGGAACTAACATTACAACAAAGAATAACCTACTCAGGAAAACTGAGCATACTCCTACAGGAAAGAAAATGGATATTTAATGAAATAGTGGATTTTCAATCATTCCTGATGAAAAGACTATAGCTAAATAGTTTGGCATTCAAATACAAGAATAAATAATACAAAAAGTCAAATACGAGAGAGAAATTATAAGGGACTTAATAAAGTTAAACTGTTTAAATTCCTATATGGGAGGATGATGCATATAACTCATAAGAACATTACATCATTAGGGCAGTTAGGCATCTAAGTAAGACATAGGGCATGAGTGTGAGTCTATTATGTTGGGATGAACTCAAGCAAAGAATCAAAAGGTGAGAAAGATGGAAGCACTAGGAAAAGGTGAAAAGGAGAGGAACAATGGGGAAAATCATCTCACACAAAAGAGGCACACAAGGAAGAGTTTATATAATGGTGGGGAAAATGGTGGTGGGAGCACACACAATACTCAAACTTTACTCTTATCTGAACTAGTTCAAAGACAGAAGAATACACACACACACACAGAGTTGAGAAATAAATTAATTTTTTCCAAGAGTGAGGTTCAGGGAAAGGGGGCAAAGCATTAATATAAAAGGAGGAAAGGAAGAAGTGTGATAAGAATAAAGGTAGGTTAAGAGAAACAGTGGTCAGAAGCAAAACAGACTTTTAAGGAGGGGACTGCGCAATAAAAAGAGGATAAACAGAAGAGAATAGAGTGGAGAGAAATGCACAGTTAACAATCATAACTGTGGATGCAAATGGGATGAATTCACACATAAAATAGAAGATAATAACAGAATGGATCAGAAAACAATTAAATTTTACATTTTACATATATATGTGTATATATGTGTGTGTGTGTGTGTGTGTGTATATATATATATATATATATATATATATAATAAAACACACACTTGAAACAAAAAGACGCAGAGATAAAACAAGAGGCTGGATCAGAATCTGTTATGCTTCAGGTGAAGTAAAAAAAAGATAGGGTTAGTGGTCATGATCTCAGACAAAGCAAAAGCAAAAATAAACCTAATTAAAAAGATAATCAGGTAAACTACATTTTGCTAAAAGGTATCATAGACAATGAATTAATATTCATACTGAACATATATGCACCAAATGGAGTAGCATCCAAATTCTTGAAGGAAAGGTTAAATGAGTTAGTGGGGAAAATAGATAGTAAAACTATATTAGTGGGAAACCTAGATAAATCTAACCATTAAAAAAATACAATTTCCCCTATTTTGTCACTCAAAATCTTTGACAATCTGCTTCCAACTTATCTTTCCAGATTGCCTTAATGATATTTCCCATCACACTATAATCTAGTCAAACTGATCTATTTGATATTTCCCACACATAGCATTCTATCTGTCTCTCACCACCATGCCTTTGTACAAACTCTCATCTAACTGTGGAATGCCCTCATTCTTCACTTCTAACTCATTGAACTGCTTGTTCCATTCGTAGTTCACTTCTAATATCACTTCCAACAAAAGACTTTTTCTGATTCTCTCAATTGTTAGAGCTCCCCCTAGTCCTGAAATTACTTTGTATTTATCTCAGTACCTCTTGTTCCTCCTCCCTAGAGCCCCTTCCCAGTACAGTGCATACTTCTTGAGGACAGGCAAAATTTTATTTGTGTCTCTAGCCTCAGAGTCCAACACAGTGCCTGTCAAAATGTTAGAGCTTGATACATGCCTATTGAATTGATTTACAAGCTTTGTAAACCTAGGCAAGTCATTTGCCTCTACGTGTCTCATGAAATTACATTGATGGAATTATGATTTTCATTACAGGTCCCCATACCTTGGAGTTACTCACACTGACAAAATCATTGATCCTTTTGAGTATTTGTGTAGTATGCTGAGAACAGGTTGTCATCTTAATTCCATTAATATTTATTGAGCATGTAGCTTGGATAAAATTCTGTGGTAATTATGAGGAAGATACAGGGATGGATAGAACATAATAACTGCCTTCAAGGTACTTCCTAGTACAGAAGTGAAAATTACTTAAAATTAAAATACAAATCAGAATATGATGAGTACGTAAGAGAAATACAAAATGCTACCAGAATTGAAAGGAAAGAGAGCCTGTTTCCAACTGTAGAGATTAGGGAAGGTTTCATGGAACTTACATTAGCCAATTGAAGATGAATAGCATTTCAACAGAAAAAGTTTAGAGGGACTACATTCCAAGCACAAACATGGAATAAATTGTCAGTGGACACAAAGTATGAGTGGAATTTAGAGAACAGTAAGAATTCCAGTTTGACCAAATCATTGATGATACACTATAAACACACACACACACACACACACAGAGCAATACATGTACATATATGTACAACACAGTACACACAAGCATATATAAAGTGCATATGCTTAATAAATCCATCAAGAATATCCATTACAAATAAGAATATCCACTAAAGCACGGTGCTGGATATTGGAGATGCAAAGATAAAATGAAAAAGAGCCCCTGTCCTCAAAAAATTTACATCTTCCTATGAGAGAAGCAGAGCAATAGGGAATGTAGCATGTAAACAAGTAATTTATTGGAAGGAAAAGAGCATTAATAAATGAGGTGTCAGGTAAAGCTTTCCATAGTATATGGCACAATAACTGAATTTTGAGGAAAACTAAGGATTCTAAAAGGTGGAGATGAGTATGTTCTAAGTGTGGCATATGCAAAGGTACAGGAGTAGGAATCAGAGGACTGAGTTTAAAGGCTTACATTTTGGGTAGCTATATTGAGTTCATAAAGGGAAGTTATGGGCAGTAAGGCTAGATAGATAAAATGAAGCATGATTGTGACAATCTTTAAATACCTAGCTGAAGAGTTTTTGTTTTACCTCAGAGATAATAAGAACCCATTAAAATTTCTTGAGCAGGAGGATAACATAGTCAGACTTGTCCTTTAGGAATATCATTTTGGTAGCTGTATGGAGGATTGATTAACTGATTAAGCATCGGGAGTGAAGGGGAGGGAAGAGTTGAGGATTACACTTAGGTTGTGAAACTGAGTAAATGGAACAATGACAATGACTCTAACAGAAACAGTGAAGATTGGAAGAGGGGAGGTAGGTTTTGTGGAGAAATGTAATGAGTCTAATTTCTTTTTTTTTTTTTTGGTCTTTTTTGCAGGGGGAAGGCAGGGCAATTGGGGTTAAGTTACTTGCCTAAAGTCACACAGCTAGTAAGTGTAAAGTGTCTGAGACCAGATTTGGACCCAGGTCCTTCTGACTCCAGGGCTGGTGCTCTATTCACTGCACCACCTAACTGCCCCAATGAGTTTAATTTCTGACATATTTTACTTGAACTGTGTCAGAAATTACATATTTCACTTATTTTCTACAGTATTTCTATTTGAAAATGTCCAAACTGCAGATGGTGTTATAGAACTGAAGTGCAGGAAAGCTATCACAGCTAGGTACAGATTTGGGGGTCATCTGTACAGAGATAATAAATGAAGCCATGGAAATAGATAGGATCACAGAGAGAAGGGTTACAAAGAGAAAAAAGATCCCCCAAAAGAGCTTTATAAGATGCTGATACTAAAGAATGAGATGATAACGATTACACAATGAAGACCAAGAAGGAAAGGTCAGAGGTTGGAGGACAAAGAAAATGGAAAAATGCTAAAAAACCTCACAGAAAAGAGAATATCCAAGAGAAGGGTGAACAGCAGTGTCAAATGCAACAGAAAGATCAAGAAAATGAGGATTGAGAAGAGACCATTTAGAGTGTTTAGTAATAAATAGATAATTAATAAAGTTGAAGAGAATAGTTTCAATTGAGAGATGATATTAGAAACCAGACTGCAAGGGAAGTGGGAGGGAGAGAAATGAAGATGGTAAGTAGAGTCAGCTTTCTAGAATTTTTTTTTTGTGAAAGGTTGGAAAAATACATAATGACAGCATGATGAGATGATGAGTAAATGGTTGTGTGTGTGTGTGTGTGTGTGTGTGTGTGTGTGTGTGCGTGTGTGTATGTTTTAAGGCAGAGGAGAGATGGCAATATTTCTAGGCATCAAAGAAGGAGTCATAGATAGGGAAAATTGATCGTTAAAAGGGGTGATGATTGAGGGGGTGAGTTGCTGGAGAAGATGATAGAAGCTTAGATCAAAGGCACAAGTGAAAGGTTGGCTTTGATGAAGCAAAAGGCCATCTCTTCAGTAGATGCTGGAGAAAATGGGCAAACAGCAAATAATAATAAGGGTTACAGGAACTTAGAATATGGGATAGAAGGGATCTCTTAACAAAAAGCCCCAATTTTCACATGAAAATATAAGGTGAGGTCCTCTGTTGAGGGGGAGGGACAAGAATATGGTGTTAGAGGTTTGAGGGGAGATGAGAAAGTTTGGAAGTCTGGAAATGTAGGTATGAACCAGGGTGTGAACAGATTTGAACAATCTTTGGACTTTATTCAGTGGGTAAGGGGGAACCATTGAAACATTTTGAGTTCCTGTGTATATGTGAGAATGATGTGATCAGATTTCTACTTTGGAAAGATTAACATGGCAATTGTGCATGAGGTAGGCTGAAGGCAGGAGTCCAGTTAGGAGGTTATTATAACAGTCCTCATGAGAGGTGATGAAGGCCCACATTAGGGAGGTGACAGTGGAATTACAAAAATGGTGACAGATATGAGGGATGCCGAATTGACATAACTTGTCACATGGTTGGAGAAGCGGGAGGTAAAGAATGGAGAAGAGTGGAAGATGAAGGCAGGTTTCAAATCAGAGTAATTCTGAAAGGTATTCTGATAATTGTATAGCGAATCTATATAGTAACCATAGAGGGCGATTTCAGAAAAGTTCTGAGTTCCTGTTTCAAAGAATTTTTGAATTTTAGGGTAAGAAGAGACTCCTTATCTAGTCCAACCTCTTCTGAATAACAATTCATTCTCCAACATGAGTAATCTTCCATCCTTCAGGCTGTGCTGGGGTGCTTCTAGTGAGGGGGAATGTGCTACTCCCTGAGGCAACCCCCTTTTCACTTTTGGGCAGCTCTGTAAAGTTTTTTTCCTTAAATCTCACCAAAAATTGCCTTTCTGCAGCTCCCACTCAAAGGGAAAGAAAAGGAAAACTAAAGGAAAAGGAAAAGGAGAGGAAAGGAGGGGAGAGGAAAGGGGAAGAGGGGAGGGGAAAGGAGGGCAGAGGAGGGGAGAACAGGGGAGAGGACAGGAGAGGGGAGGGGAGGTTATTTTCAGGAGGGGGAATTGAAGAGGAAGGAGTAGGATTTATGGAGATGTTGGCAACAGAAATAGAACTTGAAGGAATAGGTGGATCATATGTTCTCTAATGAGAGACAAATAAAGAAAGTGGCAGCATTGATTTTATTATGAGCTCAAAAGTAAAAAGAAGCATTATTTCATGGGACCCTTGGTCGTTTTGTCTTGTGTACCTCAAAATAAGTGTAAGCAAACAGACCTCTATGAAGATGTGGAAAAGGTACTGGACTTGGAGTTAGGAGACATGGGTTCATTTGTGTGAACTTGAACAAATAACTTGACTTTTCTGGGTCAGTTTCCTCATCAATAAAATGAGATTTTTGGACCAGCTGACCTCTAAGCTCTCTTCCTGCTTTCAATTCTATGATCCATGCAGATAACTGAAGTTTATTTATCAATACTTGCTACGGAGGATGAAGAAGAGTAAAAAATCTTTGAAGAACTTGGACAAGGTCTTCTCAACCAAGTGAGCCTATTCCTTGCCACTCGCTGCTCCCATTCACTGACCATATTCCAAATAAACCAGATGACGATAAGTTCTCTGACTTTAGTCATCCTATCACCCACCTAACTATATTTGTGCAGGTTGCGTCTTGTGCCTGTGACGCTCTCCCCCTGCTGCATCATATTCCTACCAGATGAAATGATAATCTCCCTTTAAAGTGCAACTCAGGTGCCGCTCCCTCCATAAATCTTTTTTTCTTTCTCCTGTATTCCCCTCCTATCCCTTCCCCCATGCCCAGAAGTGATCTCCTATTTTTTTCTTCCCCCCTCCCAAACCTGCACTAATACCTTTTGAACATCCCTTCATTTTCCAATAGACCCCTCTCTTTCCCCTACCCAGAGAGTGATCCTTTATAATAAAAAAAAAAAGAGGGGGCGAAATCAATTTGGCAAAACTTAATCAACACAAAACCCAAGTTTGACTGTGTATGATATTCCTCACCTATGTCTTCCACTGTCTCAAAGAAAGGATCTACCTTTTATTTCTTACAGCACTTTGAACAGCCCTCTCTTTTCTCCCTGTCATAGTCTGTTGTTAATCATGCTTGTTTTTGTCACATTTTACATTTCATCATTTTTATTTACCACCTATTAGATTGTAAATCCCCTACTTTAAGTAGAGAATTAATGTTTTTTTTTTCCATCTTCTAATACCAACTTCTGGCACAATGCCATATATATATATATATATATATGTATATATATATATATATATGTATGTATATATGTGTGTGTGCATTTATGTATATGTAAAATAAGCCCTTGATAAATGTATGTTAAACCAAATTCCCTTTCTTGTAAGCCTCTAGGCCAGATTCAGTCAAAGACTGACTTCTTTCTGAGAAGGAAGGACATCAAGGCAGCCAAAGAAAGGGAAGCAATGAGAAAAACTGTCATTATTTTTCTCATTCACAGTTCCTTAGTTTAGGATACTAATGGTGAGGCATGAATCTATGAATTGGCAATTCATGGATCAGACAGAACATTTTGTGGCCTACCCCCACCTCTCCCTGTCTCAGTTTTTGTGCCCCCTCCTTCTTCTATACAGTAGAGATTGTCTAAATCTAGTATCTCTCTGACGTTCATGTTTTTTTTTCCTTTGATCACTTTTCAAGTGCCACTAACTAGCAAAAATTAAGTAAACAGTTCCTCTTGATTCAAAAAGGACTTTGAGAATGAATGAACTGTTGTCCTCTCCCAAAAAAAATTCTGGGGCCCTTGTGGCCATCCCTTATTACCCATATTGTAAAAGCAAAAAGTCTTGACAAAGAAGAGTTGACATAGGCACTAAGATTACTTCCCCAAGATTACTTCCGTTCATTACTTCAGCTACAAGCATTTATTAAATGCCAACTGTATGAAGAACACTATCCTAGGCAATATGAAGGACAAAAATTTAAATTAGGCACCCTTTGTTCTAATGGAGCTTAAAATCCAATAGAGGGCTAAGACCCAACACAGGTAATTAATACTCAGAATCACAAAAGAAACCTCAAAGATCACCTAGTACGACATGCACCTTAACAGAATGTTCTCTATAATCCATTCAACAAATGGTAAAGAGATCTTTAGTGAAATAACACCAATTCCTACATACGCCATCTTTGGTGCTTCTCATACCTGCCATTCCATCTAGATAGCATAGCACGTAGAGCATTGTACTGAACGTCAGGAAGACCTAAATTTGAATCCTGCTTCCTAGACATTGGCTGTGTGAGCCTGGCCGAGTCCAGTATCTCTACTGCTGACAGATTGACCTCAACTCTGTTTCCCCTCAGTTTTCTACCTCAATTTTCTCACATGTAAAGTGAGGAAAATATTAACACTAACCTCTCAAGGTTGCTGTGAGGATAAAATGAGTTAATGTGCATATAAAGTATTTCATAAATCTTAAATTGCTATATAAGCATATTTATAAATGATAAATACATTTATTCCACAAATGATAATGATGATGATTCCATCTTCCATTTCCAAGCCTTTGCATAGGCTGTTGCCTGTGCCTAGATTGCAATTCCTTCATCCCCTGAAATCACTATTTATGTATACATATATGTATGCATATGTACACACATGTATAGTAATGACATATCTGTGTACATGTCTTTCTTCCCAAAGAATGTAAGAACCCCGAGGGTAGAGAATGTTTGATTTTTGTCTTTGTGCCTCCAACACCTTGCTGATAATTTAATAAATGCTTGAATGAATTAAAGAATAGTATGATGGGGGAGGACACAGGAGAGAGCAGATTGGGGGAGGGGTTATACAGTGGGATGGCTGTTTTGGGGTGGTGGGTAGGGGAAAGATGGGGAAAAAATTTGTAAGTCAAAATCTCATGGAAATGAATGATGTAAACAAGAAAATAAGTTAATTAAATAAAAAAAAAGAATAATATGATGTAATTCCTAATATGGCAATTCCTATGCTTGTACTTTTGGCTTAACTGATGAACGTAGAGTGAAAAATCTGGTGAAGGTGGCCCTTCTGCAGGAATGTAAGAAAACCCCTATCTTTACCAATGTATTTTTTCTCATGCCCGGATGCAGTCAGGTATGGGCCTTGGGCATGAAGAGATACTGGAATGTTTTCTCAGAAAGTAATCTCAGTTTATTAGTGTCCTTGTCTCAATTCAGAGTATAGATTTTTGAATACTTCTGCTGACAGATTGACCTCGACTCTGTTTCCCCCCTCCCTACTCAGCAGCTCAATAGATGCTTATCATCTCGATTTGTTGACTGACAGGCTTTCAAAGTCCTAATGCTCTGTTTGATACCTTGGAGAGACATCTGCCCTCTTTGGCTAACTAAGTTATCGTGATAAAAAAGAGAGCCAAGCTCAAGTTTTCAGAAGCGGGCCAGCTCTTTGCTGCTCCGGTGAGGCCGGCAGGGCACTTTGTTTTTATTTGCCTGGGTGGAAACCTTACAACCCCTCATGAAATGTTTTTGTTTCTTTTTTTCTTTTTTTTTCCCTCTCTCTCTAATATTCCAGTTTCTAGACCATATACTGTGTTTATAGGCCTAGGGCCCTGGACTAAAGCGAGATTGGATTTCCCTCAGGTAAGTACTTCCAGACACTTTATCTGCTGTGTCATTAGGCCTCTGCTCTGTTTGTTACTGTACCGTGTAACCCAATCCATGCATTATATTCCACATGAAAAGCGGTTTCTGCCTCATCTTGTCATCGTCTCATGCCCGCTGCTTTGAAGCCGTCTTGAGTTCGGGACTCAGGGCTGAGCAGCAAAGGCTCAAGTGCCCAGTGCCGTATTATTTACTCAGATGGGGTTAATTGTGGAATAAAAGAATGGTTCCTTTCAGTTTACCTTTTTACAATCTCGGCTCACACTGGATATGGAAGACAGGAAAGCCTATGATCAATATCAAACTTTCTAATCAGAAGCGAGGCCAAGTTGTATTCGGAATCTTGAACTTAATCCAGAATCAGGAAACGCAGCCCCTTGTGTTGCTGTCGCTGAAAGACAAAATGACCTTTTTATTGTCTCTTACATTCACTGTTGTGCTTGGGAACTGTAGTGGGGACTGGGGTGGGGAAGCCAAGGTCTGGGCAAGACTTTTTTTTTTATTCTTTTAACAGGTACAATACAATTAGATCCAGCAAGAGCCATGAGATGTAGCTGTACTTGAGGGAGGGGTTGGGGGGGGATTTCCCAGAATAAGTCCCACAGGTGGTCCTCCCCAAATGCATATTGGTCTTGGAAGACCACCAAATTTATTATCCGATTCCTTTGGCCAGCTGATGCTGTGCTGTCATTGTGCTTATCCCACCCTCAACCCCCCACAATCACCCTGCTGTTCAAAGGGGAAGTTTCAGCAGAATACCTGAAGGAAGATTTTCAAGGTTGCTTCTAATTAAGGAGTCTGCCAGATTACCTATTTGTACAACCAATTCACCAATTTAACACATTTCTTTCTTCTCTCTCTCTCTCTCTTTCCCTCTCTCTCTCTTCTCTCTCTGCCCCCTTCCTCCTTCTCTCCATCTCTTTGTCTTTCTCTATCTCCCTTCTCACTTCCATCTCTCTGTCTCTGTGTCTCTACCTCCCTCTCTCCCCCTTCTCTCTCTCTCTCCTTCTCACCAAACTGTTGCCAGATTCAATTTATTCACCCAATTGCCTTTAGGACCACTAAAGCTCAGAACTCCCTGAGTCAAGCAATAATCCACAAACCTTTGTCTCCCCAGCAGCAGAAATTATAGACTTGGACCCCATAAACTGCCCAACTAATTTAACTCAACGAGCCTTCAATAAACACCTAACACAAGGCAGTTCTACTAGCTATTAGAAGAGAAAGAAATCAACCAATCACTTCTCTCAGAGTCTGCATTCTTCTGGAAAAACAACAGACACACAGGTAAATGGGTAGGATGGCAGGATCATTGTAACATAGGTTCAAAGATTTATAGCTAGAAAGCACCTTAGGGATCAGCCAATCCAACCCCTGCATTTGAATGAATGAATGAATGACAACCCATGTCTTTAGCACTTCTTACATTCTAGGCACTGTGATAAAGACTAAGGATGAAAATACAAGTAAATAAAACAGGCTCTACTCTCAAGTTTACTGTGTAATAAGGGAAAATAACACATATGAGGAAGAAGAGTTGGAAAGTGAGGGGCAATGCAAGGGGGGCCAGGAAGTGGTATAGTGGGCTCAGGATAAGGTATAAAATAAGGTGAAAGTGTGCCACTTTGGCCTCAGGGTTCCAATGAACAGAAAGGAAACAGAGCTCCAAGAAATGGAATGTGCCTGAGATCACCCAGGGAGCAAATACAAAATATAAACGAAGTTAATAGAAAGTAATTTGGGTGAGAGGGAGAGTACTAAATGTTGGAAAAGGCCCAACAGCTGAATCTTGCAGGAAAGTAGGGGTTCCAAGACGGGGAGGTAAGGAGGAATATATTCCAGGATAGGGGGACACAAGAGCTGGCGGTGGAATGCTGTGTACAGGAACAGAAAGCAAGACAATTTAGTTGCTGTGTAGAATAAAGGGGGAGCAATATGAGATCAGAGGTGTGTCAGTCAATCAACCTTTAGCAAGCATTTACTATGTGTAAAGTATTGTGCCAAGTACTGAAGATACAAAAGAATGGCAGAAATGTGACTCCTGCCCCCAAGGAGACCATATTTTAAAGTGAGAAAACAGTCAAACAATTGTGTGCATACAAGATATTTAAAGAGTAGACAGACTGTATAAAAGTTTAAATGCCAAAAGATTTTCTATTTTATCCTAACGGTAATAGGGAGCCACTGAAGGTTCTTGAGTCTGAATGAATTATGATAATTTAAGCAACTATGTTATTTGTTCTTCATTCTTGAAGAGGACCATCAGGATGGTGATGCTATGACTTGCAAGTGAATTGGATTTAAATGAGGAAGGACTGTGCAAAGTCAGCAGTCTTACTCTTTCTTCTGGAACCATCTGATTCCAATGACCAGATGTATATCGGGATGACTGGAGATGGCTTTGTCAACTATATGAAGGATGATCCAAAGAAGAGATAGGCTGGTGACAGGGAGTCCAATGAGGAGGTTGTTTAAGTAGGCTCAGTCCTATGCTTGGTTCCATGTTGGTAATGCTATAGGGAGGGCTTGGAATGGGAAGATATATGGGTACATTACAGTGAAATATCACCCACAGACAGGTAATTTACCACTAAAATATGACCTAGGATTAAGCAGCAGGAAGCACCAGGTCAGATTCTAAGGGGAAAAATATATATCTGGACTCCCAGATTTAGGGAGCAACTGGATGATGGGAGCAGTCCAATACCAGGGCTAGTCTCCCTAGAAGCATATGTCAGATAGAGTATAAAATGAATCTAGTCTTTATTTATTGTCAAGGCTGTTGTGAACTGCTTTACAACCACTTACTTCTCTGAATCCCATTGAAATTACTAACCCAGTCCAGACTAATCTCCTAGGATGATTAAAGGGAAGTACTTAATGGCCCATGCACTTAGCAAGGGGTGGGGGAACTCAAGGGATGGGGGGCTCTGGGCATGTGCTCCCTGACTCATCCATGCCATAAAACATCCATGCATAACCGGCCTGATACCAAGTCACCTTCTGGAAGTAGGACTGGGAGAGAAGTTGGTCAATCAGTCTATAAGTATTTATTAAATGTTCATTATGCACTAGATACTCTGCTAAGTATGATAGAAAAAAAGTCAAAAGATAGCCCCTGCCTTCAAGGAGCTCACATTCCTATGGGGGAAACAGGGGAACAATTGTGTAGGAGGAATTGGAGGAAATCTCAGAGGTAAGGCACAAGCACTGAGGAGGACTAGGAAAGGTGTGATGGGCAGACACTATATGCCTCTCCCTAATACCTACATAAAATTGTAAAGAAAGAAAAGCTGGGCTTTAGCTCCCTCCCACTAACCTTTTACTGTTGACACCGGCACCAACACAGATTTCTGTCCTTTCCTCCATTCCACTTAGGTATTACACTCAGTTATTATCCTGAGGGCTTGCTGAGCTTTTTCCAGGGTTGCTCATCCACCTTTCGTGTCTACCTGGCACTCAACTCTCACCTGTGGCTCCAAGAAGCTGTAGCACTGGCAATGGCCACACCCTGTAAAACCATCTCAGCAGATGGGCAAAACCAGTTTGAGGGTCACCAACAGCATAAAACCCATCAGCGAGTTAGGGAAAGTCTACCCCAAACTGTGAGGACTTCCCTTATGGAATGGACAGATGAGAATGACTTTTTCCAAAGGCCACAGAGATGGCTGAAGCAGGCTGTGGAACACTTAGAGTTGGTCAGATATCAGACACCAAGGTCTTCTCCTGCATCTCAGGCCATCGCCAATTGTCTTGACTTTTGTCCTGCTACTGGATTTTCTTGACTCTGGAAGAAGGAGTGAGTCTGATGACTGTGCTACTCTGCCTCACTGCAATCCAATTCACACACAAGAAAAGACATCAATCACCCTGTGGTATCACTGGTCCTCTTTGAAAACAAAGGACAAATAACAACAACAACATGACAGTCCCCATTGATAAAGGCTAGCTGATCTAAGCTCAAGATGCTAGCCTCAAGAAAGTATATTTTACATTTTAATAGAAGAGTCTAAGAAATAACAAAAGTCCTGGGTTATCAATATTGTAGTGCACTTTTTGACAAATCACTCAATTTCTCCAAGACTCAGTCTTCTCATTTGTAAAATGGGGATACTACCTATCTCATAGGATCCTGCTTCTAGGAAGCTAAGTGATACAGCAGACAGAGTTTGTGAATCAAAGTCAGGAAGATCTGAGTTTGAATTCTGCCTCAGACACTTACTAGCTGTGTGACTATAGACAAGTCACTTAACCTATATCTTTTTCTCTTTCAGTTTCTTTGTCTTTAAAATGGGGATAATGATAGCACCTTCCTCACAGGGTTATTGTGAGGGTTGAATGAGTTAACTTGCAAATTACTTTTTAAAATCGAAATTCTTGTTTAAATGCTAGCTTTTATCGTTACCTGACACATATTCGATTTATGACCTTGGATAGGTCACATTTTTCTCTCAGTGCCCTAGGCAATTTATAAAAAATGTAAGCTAAAGAATGTGCAGCTATTGATCTGTTATTGGGAAGAATCTCCTCATCTGGAGATTTACTAACTACACCAAAAATATCACAGTTCAAGACAAAAATCCCCAATAAAAACAAAAAGTCACAGTTTGATTATAAGGAGAGTATTTTGAAAATTGAAGTTCTATAAATTCAAGCTAGTATTAGTATTGTTTTTATCAAAAACTGTAGGTATCTATAATTCAGGAGCATCTGAATAGTTCATGGGAGATGAAGGAGGAGATTTAACCAGTCATCTGTGTGGGTTGGTGAGATGGCCCTGTTACAAATCTGTCACCCTCTCCTTTACTTGGTTCTGCTGCTGGGGTGGCATAATGCCAATGATTCTCATAACCAAAATGGATGGACAAAACCTGAATATTACTGTCATCCTTATCGACATAGTTATTATACTGAAGGAGAAGAGAGGATTGGGGTAATCCTTTTGGGCATAATTTGTCTTGTATCCCCCTCCTTACCTGGTTTCTTCCCCTGGTCCCCCTCCCACAGGGACCAGCAAAGTCACCCTACATATCTTGATTCTCTAGAGCAAGGGATCAAACTCAAACAGAATGGGACACCACTAAACCATTCAACAGAATCCCTGTAGGCTGCACATTGACTTAGAAAACATATACTAATTATATCTACGTTCTATCATATTATATTTTTTAATGTTTTTTTTAATATTTGTTAAATATTTCCAAATCATATTTTTGATCTGGTTCTGGCACTTGGGCGTCTGGCAGAGATGTGTTTGACACCTCAGCTCTAGAGTCTCCCTCTGCAGCCTGTATAGGGCCCCATAATCTAGGGCTCTTTCTCCCTTTTACCATACCTATCAAATCTTAACTGTACTCTCTCCTACTCTCTCAGCTAACCATTTCATCAAAAAAGGATCTCATAAACGAATGCTCATAGGGGTTTTGTTGGCTGATAATGATAATGATAATCCCTCCAGAGATATTTATGTTTTAAAGGGGTCTGGAGATGTAATGCCATAATAATTACTTTCCAGTGGTGATATTTTATATACCATGGCTGCAATAAATATTTGGGGGTGGGGAGACCTTTACCTTTTAAATCTTAGTACCCTGCCTTTAATCAAGGGACAGTCCTGAGCATTGTTCTTAATAGTTTAATTCCAAATCTTTCTCTTTTTTTCTGGCATGGAACAGGCAGTTTTATTTCTACGCGGAAAGGGAACACTAGGAAATCAAGCATAATTGAATGATTACAATCAGTTGAGAGCTGAGGAGAAAAGGGAAAGCGTTCCTTCTAAAATCACATTGATGCATGGACATTGAATGCTTAAGTACCCTCAAATTGAAGCCTCATTGGGACATTTGCAACAGGGCTGCTCATTAGCTGCTTTACATTTCACTTACACTGAAGCATGCCTAAGGAATGTCATGTGGGCAGTTTCTCTCTCTCTCTCTCTCTCTCTCTCTCTCTCTCTCTCTCTCTCTCTCTCTCTCTCTCTCTCTCTCTCTCTCTCTGTCTCTCCCTCCCTCCTTGTTACTGCTTCCCTCTCCATCAATCTGCCTCTGCCACTATTTCCACCTTAACTGCTAAAGTTATAGATATTCCTTTGCTCAGATGCCAGGGATTGCAGTGGGGAGGGAAGGGAAGATATCACCTACCTTTCAAAAGTTCACTTGATACCTTGTACTAAAGGAAAGAAGACACAAACAGGAGACAGCCCCATTCCAGATTCAGATTTGCCTTGAAGAACATGCTTTCAAACTGCGGGTAGGGAGTGGGGTGGGGAAACACCCCCACCCACCCTCTGCAGGTCAGAGACTCTATATGTGAGGCTAGTAGGAAGAGAGGGAGAAAGCCTACCTTCTAAAATCACATAGAACATTATATGGGTTGTGAATGAGTAAGTATCCCCATATTTACTGTCTCAATTTTACAAAGTAGAAAAGCAAAGCTCAGCATTAGTATGAGCCAGTTATCAGCAGGAATGATGAATCGGAACAAGATATATTCAGACCTAGAAGGGATCTCAGTGGTTTTCTAGTCTAATTCATAGCTGGTGCATAAATTTCTCTACAATGTTACAGACCTAAATTTAGAGTCATAGAATGTTAAATCTTTTTGTCTGCCCCTTGTTTTTGAAGAGGACCAAGGACATTACTGGATGATGTCTTAACTTGGATGAATTGGATTTAAGTGAGGTACAGTTAGTTGCACAGTCATCAGCCTCATTCTCTCTTTCACAGTAATCAAAGTCCAGTGGCAAGACAAAAGTCAAGATAACTGGTGATGTCCCAGGATGTTGTGAATGATCTTAGCATCTTTGATGTCTGACCAAGCTCTAAGTATTCAACAGTGCCTGCTTTAGCTGCCTTTGTGGCTCTAGGAACAAATTGTTCTCATCCCCTCTTCCACTGGAAGAAGTCTTCACATGCTTGGGGTAGTAATCCCTCAACTCACTGAAGGGTTTGAGACCCCTTGGTTACCCCCTCAACCTGGTTTATCCTGTCTGCCAAGGTGTGGCTGCTGTGCGTGCTATAGCTTCTTAGAGCCACAGGTGAGAGCTAGATGAGAGGAGGAAGGCACCAAAGATAGATGAGCAATACTCCTTGAACACCCTATATACCCCAGAATGTTAAATCTAGAAGGAACCTTAAAGATTATCTAGACCAGGCTGCTGGAATAAGCATTTGGGAACAGGGAGACCTTTACCTTTTAAATCATAGTACACTTTGTATGATAAGGAGATAACCTGGAACATTGTCCTTAATAGTTTAATTCCAAACTTTTCTTTGTTTTTTTCCTAGGCATGGAACAGGCAGTTTTATTTTCACACAGAAAGGGAACATGAAGAAATCAAGCATAATAGAATGAAATATTAAGAAAGGTTCTTAATCTTTTTTTTTTAATCTCACAGACCCCTTTAGTAGTCTGATGAAGCCAATGACTCTCTTCTCAGGATAATATTTTTAAATGCATAAAATATATAGGATTACAATTAAAACAAATTATATTGAAATGCAGTTTTGAAAAAACAAATTAAGTTCATAGACTCCAGGTTAAGAACCCTTGATTTAGTTGAACAATCCTCATATTTTAGATGAGGAGACTGAGTCTAAGAAAGAGTAGGTGAATTTTCCAAAGTCATACAGGTTAGAAAACAGTAGAACAGAAATTTGAACTCAGGATTTGGGACTTCAAAGCCAGTGTTATTATTATTGTACTATACTGCATATTTCCAATACTTGTGTTCTCCTACTCAATCACAATTTAATAATTGTTTGGGAAGCTTCTTTAGTTACTTGGGGAAAAAACCAGAAATTTCAGATAAGGATTTTTACTGTTATTTTGGGTCATAGTATTTGACCCCAAAAAGTAAGGTCTTCATTTCTACTCAGCCTCTCAATGATTGACATTGTCTGTCAGTATATTCCACCATACTTTTCTCAAGTCTTGGCTGATTTTGACTAAGTTTTCATAAATTGCTAGAGACAATAGGTTTGATTTAGAAGTCCATCTCTCATCTTGTGACAAAATTGTGATTGATAAAAATTTTCAAGTGTTAATGTTGTATATGATTGCCCTGAAAAAGGTCTGGAATTTATATTGTTAGGGATCTTCCAATCTCTGACTCCCAGGGTCCTGGTCCAGGATAACTTCGGGAAAATGTTCAGAGTGGAAGCTTTCCTTCCATTTAGTTTTAAGTCATGCCTTTTTCCCAGTTATTGAGCAATTTGGACATGGACACACACCAATTCTGGGATAAAGATACCACATTGCCCCTACTCAGGGTGTGCTGGAGCCAGCCAGATCCCACTGATTGTCAAGTTTGCAGCATGCCGTGAAAACTAGGAATTTGATTTGCTTTTTATCTAGAATTAAGAAAGTGATGGAGAAAACTTTAGTGATGCAGATTAAACTTAAAAATGTATGGTTCGCATGCATATGTACATATGTTATGTATATACATGTACATATATATGCACACCATTGGAGTATATGAAGTGCTCAGGGAGGACTAGCACCTTTGGTGTAAGGACATGCCCAGCTTTTCAGGGCTGCTCACCCACCTCTCACCTGTGGCACCAAGAAGCTGTAGCATGTTCAGTTGCCACACTCCAGTGGTGGGTTAAACCAGCTTGAGGGTGGCCAACAGGCTTCAAACCTGTTGAAGAGTGAGGGATGTCTGCTCCAAGCATGTGAAGATTTCCCTTGGTGGAAAAGGCAGATAAGAACAATTTGTTGCAACAGTCATGAGGGAGGTTGAGTAAGGCACTGTGGAATGCTTACAACTTGGTTAGACATTGAAGAGGTCAAGGTCATCCACTGCATCCTGGGACATCACTGGTCATCCTGACTTTCGTCCTTCCACTGAACTTCAGTGACTAGAAGAGAGAGTGAGGCTGACGACTGTGCAACTCCACTTGGCTTCAAGCCAATTCCTGCTCAAGTCAAGGCAGCACCTCATGATGTCATTGGTCCTTGTTGGAAATGAAGGATGAAAACCAAGAACAACAACAGCAAGACACACAGTTTTATACACATACATCAATGCCTCTTTATAAAGCAGTCACATGACCATGCATACACATATGCATGTGTATGCAGTGTGTATTTGTGTATATGTGTGTATATTAGATATTGCTTCTTATTCATAAGTTTGCCAGTGTTTCTGTATGTTAGCACCTGTTTGACTGAGGAAGAACTAGGTGAGAACAAATTCAATGCATCTAACCAGAATATTTAAGGAAATGAGGCAGCACAAATGAGTCTTGTGTATATATGGCTAGAGCTTGCCATCACAATTGTGCAATTTTCAGAAAAATTGCGTGTTGGGGATAGATTAAAGGAGAAGACAGGTGAAGTTTGGAGTGTGGCAGGTCAATATTATAATGAATGGAAGTCCTTGGCGTGTTTTTATTGTGCAAGTCATTTGTGTCTCTTCCCGGTGGTTGTCACCTAGGCAGTGTCAGGTGGGAGAAAGTATATACGGGTAAATGTTTGACAAAAGAGGTGTGTGTGTGTGTGTCTGTGTGTATGTGTGTGTGCATGTGTGCGCACATAAAATAATTGAAAAAAGTATGCTTTGATCAACATTGAGAGGCCATCAGTTCTTTATCCTGATGTGGATAGCATTTTCCTTTGTAAGTCTTTTTTATTTGTCTTGGATTATTGTGTTGCTGAGAAGAGTTGAGTCCTTCATAGCTGATCATCACACAGTGTTGCTGAAAATGTGTACGATGTTTTCCTGGTTCTGCTCATTTCGCTTTGCATCAGTTTTCCAGATTTTTCTGAAATCTGCCTGTTCATCATTTTTTATTGCACAATAGTATTCCATTAAACCAGCTTGAGGGTGGCCAACAGGCTTCAAACCTGTTGAAGAGTGAGGGATGTCATTACATTCATATACCACAGCTTGTTAAGCCATTCTCTAATTGATGGGGATTAACTGGAGAATTTCCAATATTTTGCCACTACAAAAAGGGCTGCTATAAATATATTTGCACATGTAGGCCCTTCCCCCCTTTTTATTACCTCTTTGGGATACAGACCTAGTGGTCTTGTCGCTGAATTGAAGGGTGCATATGTACAGTTTGATTGCCCTTTGGGCATAGTTCTAAATTGCTCTCTAGACTTATTGGATTAGTTCATGACTCCACCAACAGTGCATTCATATCCCAATTTTCCCAAATTCTCTAGCATTTATCACTTTTCTTTTTTGTCATGTTGGCCAATCTGATAGGTGGCGGGTGGTTAGAATAGTGGTTCTTAACCTTTTTTGTATCTGAGGACCCCCTCCTTAACAGAGATACTATGATACAGTAGATGGAGATTGAAGTTAGAAAGACTTTGGTTCAAATTCTGCATCAGAAACTTACCAACAGTATGGTCCTCAGTAAGTCGTTTCATTTCTCTGAGGCTCCAAAATCAGTGGTTCTCAACCTTCCTAATGCCACAACCCTTTAATACAGTTCCTCATGTTGTGGTGACCCCCAACTATAAAATTATTTTTGTTGCTACTTCATAACTGTAATTTTGCTACTGTTATGAATCGCAATGTAAATATCTGTTATGCAGGATGTATTTTCATTATTACAAATTGAACATAACCCACAGATTGAGAACTGCTGTGTTAGATAAAGATAATAATAGCATCTACCTTAGAGGCATTTTTGAGGATCAAATGACATAATGTATGTAAAGGGCTTTGCTCACCTTAAAGTGCTATATAAATGTGACTAGAAAGACACACTTTCCTGAGTTCAAATCTAGCCTCAGACACTTACTAGCTGTGTGACCCTGGGCACGTCATGTAACCTGTTTGCCTCAGTTTCTTCATCTGTAAAATGAGCTGAAGAAGGAGATGGCAGACCACTCCAGTATCTTTGCCAAAAAAAACCATCCAAAAATGAAGTCATTAAGAGTCAAACAGGACTGAAAAGACCAAACAGAAAAAAATACTAACATAAAAAAAATTTTGAGCAGCCTCTCCTCATTAACACTTGCCTTATTCATATAAGTTGACTGAGAAAAGCTGCACAACATTCGAATGCTCAGGGAGATCTCTGATCTCATAAATGTGAGTTACCTTCAACAGTTACCTTCAACAACCCATCCTGTGTTGTCCATCCTGTATAATTTCCCCACAAGGATCCTCCTGCTATTCTGGAGAAACTCCTTATCTTCTCCTGACATCAGAGGTACTAGTATGGGAGCACTCTGCTAAACTGAGGTCCTCCCTCACTTCCACTGCCTCATCAGTCCACGTTTTCTTCCTATCATATAATTCTTTGTTGATATCTTCTACACTTGGACTTCTTCCATTAGACTGTAAGCTCCTTGAGGTCAGGGACTATCTTTTGCTTCTTTTTGTATCCCTAGCACTTAGCACAATGCCTAGCACATATTAGGTGATTAATAAATAATGATTGATTGATTTAAAATTCTTTCTTGGTTATATACTGCAACTTGCTCACACCCATTACCTGTTTCTCCCTTATCCTCAGTGTAAGGGTAATTCTTCTTCAGAGATTGCTCTATTCTATGTCTCTGTGTTATACAGCAATACTGTTAAAAAGACGTGATGACAAAAAGCTATGAGCTGAGCAATGATTTATGTTCATTTGCGTTTTCATCTTAATAGTATTATATATTGGAACATATTTACCATACATATGAAATACATGATTTATTCAGTCTATGAAATATATGTTTGCTCATTATGTCATTTAATGGAACCCATTGAATGAATGGAAAAGCATTTATTAAGTACCTGTCGGGTACTGTGCTAGTCATTTGGAATACAAATACAAAAGAAAGACAATCCCTGCCCTATAGGATTTTACATTCTAATAGGGGAAGAAAAACATGTATAGGGGAGGAATGGCCAGGGGAAGATGTGTGGGACAGGGAAATCACCAAGATTGTGAGCAGAGCCATAAAATAATAAAATGACACACCCCTTCCCCCAAAAGCAAAGAGAATGTTGATTCAATTTTAATTCCTAGAGTAAGAAGAAGGTAGAGGACAGCACAGGGTCATGGCAGGAGGATATTCGTGAAACCCACATATTGTCAGCACTGACTTAGACAAATTCAAAGAAAACAATAAAAAGGCATGATAGGATAAATGCCAAATAAGTAGAGTGCCCAGTTCTGAACAGGGAAAGATGAAACTTCCAAGTCTTTCCTGACAACCTCCATCTTCTCTCCTCCCAACTTCTTACCAGCAAAAATACCTCTTCTTTCCTCACATTTTCTTGGCATTTTACTTGGACCTCTCCTTTGCTCTTATCACAGCATCTTCTGTAATATAGTTATTTGTGAATTTATCCTTTCTCCCATTGGATTGTAAGCTCTTTGAAAGCAAGGCCTGTGTAATATATACCTTTTTGTTCCCAGTGTCTCTTACAGTATCTGTTTAGTAAATGCTGAATAAATGAATGAATGAATGAATGAATGGGATCATATTGGGATAGTCAAAGAAAACTTTGAAGAAGATACAAACTTGAGAACTTAAGATAGCCTTTAGGAATGAATGTGATTCAAATAAAGAGCGTTAGACAGTGGAGGTGAGAAGAATAGCTTGTGCATACAAAAGTGTATATTCAGAAACAAATGGTAACCTTGTTTGGGACAGAAGGTTTGTCAGTGTGGGGAAATAATGAGAAATAAGGCGGTGAAGGAAGGAAGAAGGGATAGAAGAAAGAAAGGAAATATTTATTAAGTATGTACCATGTGTTAGACACTATGCTAAGTACATTGCAAATGTTTTCTTATTCGGTCATCACAACAACTCTGGAGTAAGGGGCTATTATTATCTCTATTTTATAGTTGGAGAAACTGAGGCAAATAGGGGTCACACAAATAGGAAATGTCTGAAGCCAGATTTATTCCTGACTCTATGCCCAACTCTCTATCTCTTGCATTACATAAGTAGATGGTTTGAGGACAGGTAGTGGAGAACCTGGAATGCAGTGTCTGCGGCTGTGCTATGTAAAAGAATCAAGTTTTAGACCCTGAATGATTCAATTCAACACATGCTCATTAAGTGCCCACTATGTGGAAGCTGGTGGGGACATAAAGACAAATATGCAGTAGTCTGTATTGTTAAAGCACTTATATTCTACTACTGGGATACATGCACACAAATAAATAAAGAACAAGGAAAATCAAGATGGGAAAGCCCAGCCTTTATTATCAATAATAAATGCTTGTTGACTGTTTGATTCCAAAAACTGGAGGGAAGAAGCATGGGCGATTTCTTGGATAAGGTACTCCTTGAGTTGAGCTTTGGACGACAACAAGGAGTTAGAGATGAGAAGGGAATATAGATGATCCAAGTATGAGAGACAGTGTGAACAACAAACAAAGGTAGGAAATAGAGTATTGAATTTGAACAAGAGCTAGTTGTCCAGTAGGGCTGGAATATAGAGTTTTTGAAGGCAAGGAAAATGAAATAAGGCTGGAAAAGTAGGCTGGAGTCAGATTGTTGATATCGTGGCAAAGCAGCACTCTTGGCATACCATGGTATGGCACAACATGGCACCATGTGGCAAGGCATTGAAGTGGCTGTCTGCAGATTTGCTGGAAATCAGGTTTCCTTCAGATAAAGAGATTATTTATTTACTTATACAGGAACAATGGTTCCCGTTGTGCATGGAGGTGGAAAAATACCTTTTGCCATGCTGGGAAGTCTTAAAGAAACTATTGTAGTAGGGAAAATGCCGAGATCATGGAAAGAAAGGGGGGAGGTTCTGGCTGGGTGGTTGGGTAGTTTTATTGTTCTTGAGAAAATGATCGGGGAATGAGGTCTGGACGCAGAGAATGAAACCTGGCCATCAGCAGGCTTTGCTCTCTTCTGGATATCACTACAGAACTTATATGACTGTGCCAGTAAAACAGCTTTTCATAATAGTAGATGAGAAAACATTTCTGCTATGTACCCTTTCTGCTCCCCAGGGGACCTATAGCTTCATAGACTACTTTTTGGGATTGAGTCAGCCTGTGAAACATTCCAAAGAATAATAGAGACTTTTGGGGACCTTCCAGGAGTAAGTGTGATAACTGGTGACATGATGATTGGAGCAGTTGATGAGACAGAGCATAGCTGCATGCCGGTTAGAAATACTTAATTCAGAGAACCAGAGTCAGAGTTCGGTAGAGACAAGATACATTAAAAAGTGGCAGAGGTGAAGGGCACAGGTCATATTGTAGCTCTACGGGGAATGAAACCAGATCAAGGAAATGTGAGGAATGTAGATCACATGCCAAACTCTGTAGATAAGGTTTCCAGGGACTATGAGAAAAGGTTTGCTGTGTAGCTATGTACACACCTCACAAGACAGGTATCTTTAAATTCTTAAAGATCCTCTACAGAGATGCAATTGATCTGTGCCTGTAGGCAGTAAAGGAATTTCATGATGTCAGCTAGTACTTATTAATTCACAAGGTCTGTGAGCTCTCCCCTCCTCTCTTATTTCAGCTTGGTATCTTGCCTAGACTCTAGCAGAGTTCTCTTTGCAAATTAAGCATTTGTTGAATGAATCCATGAATGAACGCATAAATGACTTCATAACAACTTATAGCAATGGGGCGACACAGAATCTTAGAACTTAGAAATAGTAGAGTCCTAACACCACCTAAATCGGGAATCCTGCTACAACTTCCCCCAGACATACTCATACAGACTCTGGCTGAAAACTTCCAAGCATAGAAAAGTCACTATCTACTAAATGAGTTCAATCCTCTTTTATGGGAGAGGGAGTATAAGGGAAATACAACGGTAAAAGAAGAAAGGAAAAGAACATTTATTAAACACCTACTGTTTGCAGAGGTACAGGTGTAGAAGGCTATATTCAGGAATAAGTGGTAACTTTGGTTGGAGTAGAAAGTTTGACATGTATGGGGAAATAATGGGAAATAAGATGGTAAAGGAAGAAAGGAAACAAACATTTATTAAGTGCTTCCTATGTATAGGTACTATGCTAAATGTTTCGAAAATATTATCTCATTTCATTCTCACAACTCTGGGATGTAGGTTCCATTATATTCCCCATTTTATAGTTGAGGAAACTGAGGCAAACAAATTCAGGAACTTGTCCAGGGTTACACAGCTAAGAAGTATCTGAGGCTGGATTTGAACTTTCTAACTCCAGGTCCAGTGCTTCATCCATCACATAGATGCCTCTATGATCATAGGAGCATAGGTTCTTGGAGTCATCTAGTCCAGGTCCCTCATTTTACTGATGAAGAAGCAGACATGAATATTAAGCACCTAAGTCAGAATTTGTGCTCAAGTCTTATGACTTACACATCTTTCACTGAAATACACCAAACCATGTGACCCTGACCTCAGTTTCCTCATCTGTGAAATGAAGGAATTCTACTGGATGGCTCATCAGGTCCCTCACCATTTTAAATTGATGATCGTTTGCTTGGATAACTTTAACTGTTAGGATTTTTTTCATTATTTTGAGTTGAAACCTGACTCCCCATAATTTGCACATATTACTCCTAATTCTGTCCTCCAGACCTGAATAAAACAATTCCATTCCCTCATCTGAATGATCTGAACATTCAATCAATCAAGAATTCTAGGCTTGATAGGGCATCCAATTTCTAGCTCTAGCACTTAACCATGAGAACTTGGACAAATCTCTCATTTTCAGAGCCACAGTTTCTTCATCTGCACAATTGAAATTGAGCATGCTTGTACCACCAACCTCACAGGTTTGCTCTGAGATGCTTTAGAAATTATAAAGAGATATACAAATATTAGCTGTCTGCAGGGGCCTCCGTGGGCAATCATATGGTTGAGTAGGAGTAACCACTGCAACTAGAGTATTGGTTTTCAGTTAAAGGGAAGTCTGCACTCGTAAAGAAAACAAGTTATTGGCAGCAGTATATGCACTGTGTCTGTTGCACAAATATGTATCTGGCAGAGATAGGGGCTGTAAGACAGATCACAAACCACTAGGCAACACACCTGCTAGACAACCGAGAATGTTATTACTTCTAGAAAGCTATGATTTATGAGTAATCTATGCCCCAGGCAAAATCTTCCTTATAGCAGACATATTGTCCAGAACAGTTATAGACCCTCTGACTAAAGGAATAATACACTGACTTTAAGAGACAGCCGAGTATACCATGGAAATAACCAAGGGACCCAGAGGCCAAAGGGAGAGAGAACTCGGAAAAGGAAAGGAGACATAGCTCCAATGCAGCTACTTCTCCAGATATTGTGAAATGACCATTGAGATAAGAGAAAACAGAACAACCACAGATGTGTTGGACCCCATAGAAGTGGCTGCTTAGGGGTACTAACAGCACAAAGAAATTCAGCCAGAGGTGCTGGTGGGAGGACAGGAAAGAGAAAAGAGTTGGGCAGAGACAGTCTTCCAGAGTAGGCAGCTGTTTACCTTTGATTTTAGGGGCAGTGTTCTCTAATAGTTATTTGTCTTTGATTTTGCTGGATAACCTTTCTCTTTCCTTCTTTAAGGAGTATAACATTTGTAGTGACTATCTATCAACTCTGCAAGTAGAAATACAATATGTATTTTCCACAGGGAAGCATATTTTCCTTCACTGCTGATAGTAGGAAAAAATATATGAAATGTGTATGGTGGAAATGTCCCATATTTACAATGTCCAGATTGCAGTGAATAACACAGTAGAATGTAAACTTCTTGAAGTCAGGGACTATTTCATTTTTTTGTTTTTGTATTCCCATCACTTAGCACAATATGGTGCTTAATAAATGTTGAATATTGCTACTTAAGAGACTCAGAGAAGAAAGAAGTAGCAAGATTTCATAAAATCTAAGATACTAGAATCATTTCCTTTCCTGGATTTTTCTTTGTATGGAAGTAGTTATGTTAGAGGGGCAAGACTACTGAATTTTGGAATCAGAGATTTTGAGTTTGAAGACTTCCTTTGGGGCTTGCTACTTGGGTGACCTTGGGTAAGTCATTTCCCTTCCTCAAGGACACAGTTGCTTCATATGTAGAATGAGGGGACTGAATTAACTGATTCCTAAGGTTCTTTTCACTTTTAAATATTATGAGCTTCTAAGTCATAAAAAGAATGACATCTATCATGTTTTGAGCAAGTTATGCAGATGATATCTGTATCCTCTCTCAGAAAGATTTATAATCCCTATAGACTAGGTTATTAAAAGGATGGTGCACGAAGATTTAGAAAAAGAGGCAGCCATCACTAGGAATCAGTATGCCAAGAAGGAGTCAGGCCAAAAGAATATCATTCCTTTTTCTTTGCAAAACCTTTTAGAATGTAAAGTCAGGGAGTGTTGGAGACAATACAGACAAACAAGGCATTTCTGATTAGTCACATGCATAAATAGGTGTTGGCTCAGTATCCAGCATCCTTACCATCCATGGGTCACAGTGATAACTCAAATCACTATGGAAAGTTTTTCTGTTATGGGAGTTGAGCCTATGGCCCCAACCCACTTAGGTAGATTAACCATTTTTTTCCCCTTTGTGAATAATCAAAATGCCATTAAGTCTATAAAGAAATAGAAGGTGAACCACTGACTCACCTCTGAAATTTAGAGTTTGGTAAAATTCTTCTTATAGTCCATATAGTGTATTCAGTACTCTTGAGATCATAGATTCACACTCAATCTCCAGTTTTTATGCTGTTGTACTAATTATCTCCTATTCTTGCACTGAGCTCCTTTCTCATCCTCCTGTGAGGGACCTTAGAAAAGCATTTAATCTAATATTGCCATTCAACAGATGAAAAAGCTGAGAACCAGAGAGTGAAGTGACCTCTCCAAAGTCACAGTTGGTGCCAGAACCAGAATGTAAATCCAGTCCTCTGAATCTGACTGCAATGCTCTTTCCACTGTATCATACTGCTTCCCTATTGACTATTATTTCATCCAGGGACTAGAAGGGACTTAATTTTCTCTTACGTTCTCTTAAGAATGATGATTCCCAAACCACTCTAGGCAGAAGACTATATGTATATGCTATAGCTTTCCCTAGTATCTTCCCTGAGTTCCAGTATCCCAGACATTTCAAACTGAATATTCCATAAGCATCTCAAACACAAGTCCCAAAGTAAATTCATTATCTTTCTACCCACCCCTGTTCTGAATTTCCCTGTTTGGAGGGTTTGTTTGTTTGTTTGCTTTTTGGAGGGTAGCATTATCCTTCCACTCACCTTGATCAGGGGTGGGGAACCTATGCCCTTGTGGTGGCCTTCTAGGTCCTTGGGTACAGCTGAGTTCAACTTTACAGAACAAATCCTTTTATTAAGGGGGTTTGTTCTGTGAAGTTTGGATTCAAAGGGTCTTGCTTGAGGACCTAGAAGACCCCACTCCTCACCTAGATTCACAGTGTTGGTGTTGTTCTTAACTTCTCACTCTGTCCAAACCTACACATTCAATCAATTGTCAAATCTTTTCAAATTTAACTCAAAACTATTTCTTCTGTCAATTTTCTGCTCTCCATTCACATAGTTAATACATCAACTCAGGTTCTCAGCATTTCTCACCTACCTATTCTAGTAGTTTTGTAACTAGTCTTTCTGGAGGGCAATTAGATTATGTGACCTTTAAGGTCAACTCCAACTATGAATCCATTATTTTATAAACTTGTATATGACTAATATAATAATTTTAGCTAATTTTAGCATAGAGAAGTCTTTTTCCTTTTCTCTAATTAATGTTCCACATAGTTGCCAAAGTGATTTTCCTAAAGGTCTCATTGTATCACCCCCCCACCCCCAGTCAATAAACACCAGTGACTCCTTATTTCCTTTAGGATCAAACATAATTTTCTATGTTTGAGCTTTGAGGCTTCTCAGAACCTCTCCCCATTTCCCCCCTTCACATTCATCATGGTCTGGCTAGCTTACTTCCTTACAGCCCTCTTACTGTTCTTCATGTATGACACTCAATCTCCAGTTCTTATGCTGTTGTACTAATTATCTCCTGCTCTTGCATTGAGCTCCTCTCTCATTGCTGCCTCTTGGAATCCCTAGTATACTTCAAAATTCAACCCTCCCACCACCTTCTACATGAAGACTTTGCTGATCCATTAGATTGTAAGCTCCTTGAAGGCAGACACTTTCTTTTTGTTAATTGTATCCCAGCACTTAGTACAGTATCTGGCATGTACTAGGTACTTAATATTTATTGGATTGGATTGATTCCCCCCAGCCTAACCCTTCTCAGTAAAGAAAACCAAGTGGTTGCTCACTAAGGAAGGAAGGCAAAGATAACAACATGGCAGTGGAAAGCATCCTGAAATTAGAGTCAGGGGGACCCACAGCCTTGCTGACAGCTGTGTGGTCCCAAGCTTATTACTTAAACTCTGAGCCTCAGTTTTCTCATCTATAAAATGGTTTTTTAAAAAATATATTACTATCTACCTCTTGGGTTTTGTGCTTTGGAATACTAAAGTGCCCATTGAACTACGTTGTTCATATAAAATGCCAACAACATGAGAGGTTTTAGGAATGAGAAAAATCACCTCAGTAATAATGACCACGTGCATAAAGGGCCAGTTACTGACTTCAAAGCCCAAGAAAAACAATGGATACTAATCATGACCCTCATGTCAGATTGAGGGAAAGTGAAGTTGATACTGAGGAAAGGCCCAGGTGCCCTTAGAATAGGAAGTTCCTTAGCGTCAGGAACAGTTTTATTTTTGAATATGTATCTACAGACCCTAGCACTGTGCCTCACACGTGTGTGTATGAAAGGGTATGTGACTGTACGTGTGTGTGATTGCTTCTGTGGGAGTGTGTGTGTATGTGATTGCATTCAACTGCGAGCGTATGGGGGAATGTCTGTGGATGTGGGTAATGTGTATTTATGTGTGTGTGACTGTGCATTAGTTTTATATACATATACATATATATACACATATAAATAAATATATGTCTATATGTATATGAGTGTAAGTGTGCACGTGTATATGTGTGTGAGTGTGTTTGAATGTATGTGTGTATATATGTAAGTGTATGTGTATACATGCATGTGAGTGGTTGTTTATATGTGTGTACATGTAAGTATATGTGTATACATGTGTGAGTGTGTTTGATTGTTTATATGTGTGTACATGTAAGTATGTGTATACATGTGTATGAGTGTGTTTGGTTGTTTATATGTGTATACATGTAAGTGTAGGAGTATACGTGTGTGAATTGTTTGGTTGTTTATATGTGTGTACATGTAAGTGTATATGTATACATGTGTGAATTGTTTGGTTGTTTATATGTATGTACATGTAAGTGTATGTGTATATGTGTGTGTGAGTGACTGTATGTGTGTATATATGTAAGTGTATGTGTATACATGTGTGTGAGCGTGTTTGGTTGTTTATATATATGTACATGTAAGTGTATGTGTATATGTGTGTGAATGTGTTTGGTTGTTTATATGTGTGTACATGTAAGTGTATGTATATACGCGTGTGAGTGACTGTATGTGTGTATATATGTAAGTGTATGTGTATACGTGTATGAATGTGTTTGTTTATATGTGTGTACATGTAAGTGTATGTGTATATGTGTGTGTTTGGTTGTTTATATGTGTGTACATGTAAGTGTATGTGTATATATGTGTGTAAGTGACAGTATGTGTGTATATATAAGTATGTAAGCATGTTTATGCATGCATGACTATGAATGTGTGTATTAGGTGTGTGCATGATTGTATGTGAGTGTAAAGAATGGGACCAGTGATTTTATAAATTTTACAGCATTCCTAAGGAGGGAATTTACTTTCTCAATGTAAATCAGCGTCTTCTCTGAAACTTTTAGTCTTACAGACTTGCCTGGGGCACTGAGACATTACTTGAGGGGGGAGGAATTGGGAAAGGATGAGGGACTTGAACTGGGGTCTTCTGGATGTTGAGGCCAGCTCTCTTTTCACCATACCAGAAATTCAATAAGTGACAACTGTTTGGTGCCAGACACTGTGCTAAACTCTGGGGACACAAGCAAGGGCAAAAGACAGACCCTCCCCTCAAGGACTTTGAGGTTTGATTGGAGAGACAACATGAAAAAACAAGCAGATACAAACAAGCTATATACAGGATCAAGGGGAGATCGTTAACCAAAGGAAGGCCCAAGAATCAGAGGGATGGGGAAAGGCTTCCTGTAGAAGGGAAGGTGGGATTTTAGCTGAGCCTTGAAGGATGAGAAGAAAGCCAGGAGGTAGAGATAAGGATGGAGAATATTCCAGGCAGGGGGGACAGTCAGAGAAAATGCCTGGTGTCTGGAGATGGAATGTCTTGTTCTAGGAACAGCAAAGAGGTTAGTATCACTGCACTGAAGAGCAAAACCACAGCTCCTTCACATATAGTATAAATGCTTGCTGAATAGCGCTGAACCCACTAAAAGAAGCAGCTGAGAACTAATGAAATAGGAGCATCAGTCCTAAAAGGAACTGCAGTCTCTCATTTTTCTTCCTTTTGTGTTAAGCATTCATCTGCATCTGGGAGGCAATTCTGAATTTATTTTCCAGGGAAGATGATTAATGGTGTAGGAACAGCAGAAGGATAAAGTTGAGGGTATGAGAAGGAGTGAGGTAGCCTCTGTCATTGTGGAATTTGCCCCATGTGAATTTTATGGACCAGATCGAGGGTTTTGTGGCCCAGTGGTTTTTGAATACTATTTTTAAGATCTGTCTAAGGGAGGAGAGATAGATATAATCAAAGAAAGATGGATACAGACTCCTGGACACCTTGAGCCTCCTCCCCCCCTCACATGATCTGAGAAGTGAGGCTCATGGTAATGACTAGTAGCATAGTTACATATTTTTCACACCTCCTACTAAAACTCAGCAAATGCTTGACTTGCCGTTACCAGCACAATTTTTCTTCCTGTAAAATTTTCTCAGGATTATCACTTGTGACCGCATGTGTGCGGTGAGTGCTCTTAGGAAAACAGAGTGAAAGCATTTGTGCTCTAGTCCCTGAAAAGGGAAGCACCTCAGCTTGAGCCTAGCTTCAGGTGCTTTGTCCCCCACAGTTTGGGAATCTGAATCAAAGGTGCCATTCAAATAAATATGGAAGAAGACAGGAGATAAAATACTGGCAAGTTTTAACCCTCACATTTTTCTCTTATCCATCTTCTTAAGCCATTTTAAGGCTCTCTGTAACATATGGCCTTCTTTGGGTCAATCTGAGATGTTTATCTGCTGAAATATCCTTACTGCTACTAGGATATGTGTGGGGTGGGGGAGGAGGTCCAAAATATATAACAGATGCCCAACTGCCACCTGAGATGATGCATTATAGATTCAGAACTGTCATTACCTCCCCCACACTCCCTCCTTCCTCCCCACCCCCACCGCAAGCATGTATTTGCTCATGTGGCTTACACCTGTGGGATGCCAGTTGGGAATCTGATTACCATGTGGGAGAGAGATGCCCAGTTTCAAAAATGAGCACTTCTGTATCTTGGTATCTATAGGGAAGCATGAAATATTACCCCAGGGTTAGTGGTAGCATTGGGGGTGGGGTAGGGTGGATAGTGGGTTAAAGTTAGAGTTCAAGTGTCCTGGGTTCTGGGGCCAGCAACTTTCTATAAGATCTTTCTCCAACAGGTTTCCTGATGTGGGTAGCAGGTGGCACAGTGGTTAGAGTACTGGGCCTGGAATCAGGAAGAAGACTGGATTCAATTCCGCTTACTAGCTGTGTGATCCTGGGCAAATCAGTGACCCTCTGTTTACCTCAGTTTCCTCAACTGTAGGATGAGGAGAATAATATCATGTCCTTCTCAGGGCTGTTGTGAAGACCAAATGAGATAAGATTTGTGAGAAGCACAGTGTCTGTCACATAATAAGCTCTGTGTAAATGTTTATCTCCTGCCCTTCCCTTCTTGATATCTCTCTGTTCTCAGTCTCCTCACCTTCACTGCAGTGAAAGCATTTGGGCATGGCAGCCCTTTTTTCTAGCTTGGGTTCCTTTTGACGGGATGAAGTCCAGTTAAAAGGGAGTGCCCATCATATCTCCTCCTGAGGCATCCCAAAACATGCCAGTCAGTTCTTTGCTAACCTATCTTAAGAATAACAAGAGAAGCTCACATTTGTGTAACTCTTTAAGGCTTACAAAAACATTTTCCCTGAATGTTCAGAGAAAGTATTGGTATAGTAGTTAGAGAGACAGAAAGACCTGACCAACTGGGCAAGTCAATTTCCCAGTTCCCTAGGGAATTGTGGGAGCAGAAATGGCAGAGAAGGTGCCAACTTATACTGGTAGAAGGAGTGTCCTTATGTCCATGACAGCACATTTCTAATCCCTAAATTTCAATATAAACAACCTTCTAAAGATCTTATGATCATTACTCCCATTTTATGCATATCTAGAGATCGTTCCAGGACATGACACTAGCTCTCAGGAAGGATTTCATACTTAATAGCTCCTCAGTGAGAAATATCCAGTCAAAGGTCAAACAAGATCAATATGTCATATACTAAGAACAGCTGACAGATTTGCATAAATATACATATATGCATATGTACTTATGTCCTTATTGTTTTCAAAGTGTTTTGTCATTTGATCCTTGCAACAGCCTAGTGAGATGGTACTTTCATTGTCAATGGATCATGGCTTCAGAGTTGGAGGAGACCTTTGAGGTCATAACATCATCACCTTAGAATGAGACAAGAAGTGAGAGTCCAACCATTTGATGAGAAACCAACCAATGATAAAAATGAGTGCTGGGGAGAATGACTTACCTGAGATCACACAGATAGTAACTGACAAAACTATGACTTGAACCTGGGTCCTTTGACTCTATAGTCCATCCTATTTCCACTATACCATGATGAGAATTGACACATCTAACATTTTCCCCTTCTAGGGAGATTATTACTAATTAGGAAGATAACTTTACACACAGAAAAGAATTTGGGGGCTTTGTACATAGATCTAGGATATTTTGCTTTATAACCCCACCTCTATTCCCCTAAAGCCTTTCCTGTCCACAGAAACATCAGTCCTCCCAGTCTGGGTGACTCTGTTCCTTCCACCGTCTGGTATTTCTGCATAATAATAGCTAATGGTCATAAAGGGTGTTCTAAAAGTCTTAGTGCAGATTTAAGTTTCATGTGTCTAAGACAGAACCTTAATAAGCATATGTCTGCACTGAGAGTTTTCGGACACCCCATATAATGGTTTAAAGTTTACAAGATTCTTTAGATCCATTATTTGAGCTTTACTATGAACTTGTGAGGTAGAAGTTGTCATTATTCCCATTTTACAGATAAGAAAATTGAGTCTCAGAGCAGTTAGGTGACATGCCCAGGCTTATAAAGTTAGTAAGTGTCTGGGGCAGAATTCCATTATAGGAAGGAGTGATGATACTGTATAGGACTTTCAGCAAGTATAAGTGGTAGGTCCTGGAGTTTTTGTTCTTCCTCTGACAGTTTGTTTGTTTTTTTTTACTTCTAGTGCCTTCCCGCTGTTAATTATGTCCTACTTATCCCATATATAGTTTGCCTTGTATATATGTTTGCAAGTTGTCTCCACCATTAGATTATAAGCTCCTTGAGGGCAAGGAAATGTCTTTTGCCTCTTTTTACATCATCAGTGCTTAGTACTGTGCCTGGAATATAGTGGGTGCTTAATAAATGTTGATGAATTGATTGATTCTAGAGCAGAGGGAAATGTTTGTTTTCTTCCCACTAATCAATCAGTACCCTAAGGATCCAGATATGACAATTGCCAATGGGT
>CM053580.1:470210797-470226946 GCA_028627135.1 Pseudochirops cupreus
AGTCTCTGACATTTTAAAATGCCCTTTTGCTTTAGCTTTGCTCCTTAAATGATTAGAACTGCCCAATTTCATAATACCTGAAGGTTATATTTAGAACTACCACCTATTTAATTATTCTGAGAATAGGTAATAGTAGCTGTAGTATTATAATAGTAGTAGTAGTTGCGGTAGTAGTAGTAGTAGTAGTAGTAGTAGTAGTAGTAAATAGTGGTGGTAGTGGTAGTAGTTATAGTAATAATAGCGGTGGTAGTAGTACTGGTAATATTAGCAGTAATGGTGGTGATAGTGGTAGTTATAATAGTCCTGGTGGTGGTGGTGATATTAGTAGCAGTAATAGTAGTGGCAGTGGTAGTAGTTGAAGAAGTTGTTGGTGTAAGTGGATCCTAGTCAGCATTCAGCATAGTGTTTGGCTCATAGGAAGTGCTTAATAAGTGTTTATTGACTTTCGGTAATATATAATGGAAAATAAACAAAATGACACAACTAGGTGAAACACCTCTTGAGGAGTTAATGTAAATTCTTATTCCTAGATCCTTAATAGTTCTTATCAGAGCTTTGTGACAGCTCACTCTAAATGGGCTAGCCACACTCAGCCTCCCACCCCAGACCAGTTCCTGGACATAGTAGGCACTTAATAAATGGTTGTTGAGTTGAATTACATGAAAACGAATCCAAAGTCTATCAGAAGACAAAATCATGCTGCGTGCTTATGCAGTATTACTTCCTTCAGAAGAATGAAATTAAGTCACCACCTAGATGTAACCTGTTAAGCAAGGATTCTTTATCCCTATCTAACCTATCTAGGAAGAATGATGACAAAGCAAATGACTAGGAAACAAGCTAACGCCAAGGATTTACTCTAAAAATAATTTCCAGAGAATGTCTCAGGGTGTATACAATTTCTCTCTCTCCCTTATCTTCTTTTCCTTTATTTCTTCCTCCCTCTTTCATCAACATCCTTCAAGGATCTCTGATTTCTTTTGGTACCAGTATTCCTTCTACTGATGGAAATTCCAATACTTTCATGAGGTAACATGAAAAAAGAAAGGAAACAAGCTTTCATGAAGCACCTACAATGTTCCAGGAACTGTACCAATGCTTTAAAAATATTGTGTCATTTGGACAATGGTAAGAGTAACAGATTTGGAAAACCAGAAACCTACATTGAAATCCTGCCTTGTTAACTAGATGTAGGCTACAGGTAAATTCACTTAGTCTCTCCAAGTGTCACTTTTGTGAGTTATAAAGTGGAGTTAACAATACCTCTCCTACCTACCACACAAAGGTATTCAGAGGACAATGCTTTTTTTTTTTTTGGAGGGCAATTGGGATTCAGTGACTTGCCCAAAGTCACATGGCTAGTAAGTATGTCAAGTGTCTGAGGCCAGATTTGAACTCAGGTCCTCCTGACTCCAGGGCCAGTGCTCTATTCACTGTGCCACCTAGCCACCCCCTGGACAATGCTTTTTATGCCTTCAATTGCTAACACTCATTAAAATGATTATGGGGGTGAGTTCCAATAGCCATAACGTTCAGCCAGTGGCCAGCCCTAGGATGATGAGCCTTCCCATTCTTTGCCAAATTGTTCCACACAATCTATCCTAACACCTGTTCTTAAAATATGTATGTCTTGATAGGAAATGGCAAAACTTATACTCCTTAGCCAAATTAGAGTTACCTCCTTGCCATGATAATGCAGTAGAGTAAGACTCTGGTGTAAGAGTAACACTACCGGTAACAACAGCAATAAAAATGTGCTCACATTTATATGGCGACTTACCTTTTACAAAGAGTTTCCTTCCTCCCCAAATTCATGATCTTATCCTTCTGTGATATCACACCATGTATATGTATACACAAAATGTTCACTATAAGAAATACTGTTGACAATGATGTCCTTGAGCCCTTATAAGATATTCAGTCATCAAAGAGAAGATCAATTCTTATTAATTATTTAATTAATAATTTTAAAGTAATACTTTAATTAATTAATACTCCTGTATTAATGTTGCATCTTTCCCCAAGGGTTCTGGAGCAACAGGCAAACAGTTTCCATTCACTCTTCTAGGATCCCTTCCAGGCAGTTGAGGTTACAAGTTAGTTTATATTAATTATATCCGTTATGATAACTCTCAGGCACTCCAAAGTGCTTTGAGGCTTCATATTAAGCCACCATTGTGTGTGAGAATAATAATGATGATGATAACAGGAAAACATTTGTTAAACACTATGTACTCACAACAATCCTGGAAAATAGGTGCTATTATTAGTCCTATTTTAAATTTAAGAAAACTAAGGCACACAGAGCTTTTATTTTCAAGTGACTTTCTCTGGGTCACATGGCTAGTGTCTGAGGACAGATTTTAATTCAGACCTTCCTGACTCTAGGTCTAGTGCCCTATCACTGTCTCCCTAATTGCCTTGAGGATGGCAGCATGATGTGGCCTTGAAGCTGCAGGTTCCCCACCCCTAGTATAGTGGAAAGAACAATTGCTTGGGAGTCAGAGGACCTGGATTCAAACCTTGCCCCTGAAGCTTGCTACCTTGGCAAGTCACTTAACCTCTATGGGTCTCAGTTTCCTCATCTGTAAAATGAGAGGGTTGCACTAGATGGCTCCCGAGATCCCTTTAGTTCTACAACTACGATTCTATGACCAGAATTCCAATTTTATTTTGAGGATTAAAATCTGTATGACCTTGGACTAGTCACCTAAACTTTCTAGGCTTCAATTTCCTCATCTTTAAAACCTCCTTTTGGATTAAATGATCCGTTAGTCTATTTCTTATATTATATTGTTTTCTCAAGTAATTTTTTTCAGTCTTGTTCAACTCTTTGTGACTCCATTTGGGGTTTTCTTGGCAAAGATACTGGAGTGCTTTGCCATATTCTTTTCCAGTTCATTTTGTAGATGAGGAAATGAAGGGCAACAGGGTTAAGTGACTTACCCAGGGTCACATAGCTAGTAAGTGTCTGGGGCCAGATTTGAACCCAGGAAGATGAGTCTTCCTGACTCCAGGTCCAGCACTTTATCCATTGAGTCACCTAACTGCCCTTCCTATTGTTTTCTTCTTCTCTCAAGTTTTCCTGTGATGCCTGATCACTGCAAGGAGATTCATCCTAGATTCTGAAAGGTTATTCCAACAGACCACAAGAGGTGCAAACTAGACAGGCTTCAAGCACGGTCCCAGCAATGGACTGTACATTGATCATGCAAGGATCAGCCTAGTTAAGTTTAGGATGTTTATCACCAGACATTTCAGCAGCAGAAAATGATGTTTTCCAGACACAGAGACTCACAAAGACCAACCCACAAAGGCACAGAAGGCTTATAAACTGCACCGGTTGGGTTAGTACCCAGACCTACCAAATCAGGGTACTGTAGTGGAATGAACATTAGATCTGGAGGAGTAAGATACAGGTTTGAATCCTGACTCTTGGTATTTATTACTTGTGTGACCGTGGACAAGTCACTTCACCTCAATGACTTTCTCTATAAAATGAAGAAAATAGGCTAGATGTTAAAGGTACATTTTAACTCTAATGCTTAAGATTCTATATGTATATGAACTATTACCTAGTTGGGGAGTGTGGTACAGTGGAAAGAGCCCTGGATTTAGAGTCAAAAGACCTATATTCAAATGCACACACTGCTACTTACAGCTTTAGTGACCTTGGTCAAGTCACTAGATTTTCTGGGCCTCAGTTGCTTTATCTATGAAATAAGTGACTTATTTATGACTTGATGAACTCTAAGGTCCCCTTTTTGGCTTTAAATCTGTGAACCTATATTCTTCTCACAGAGACAGAAAATAGGATTGATGTTTTTTGACAACAAAGATGGAAAAGATCTCACTTAAAAAAAATTAAAGCTGAACAAACCTCTCTTTCTGAGAACATATTACCCTGGGATGTTGGTTGTTGTAAGCCTCTCTTATGTCGTACAGTAATTAGATGTTTTAACATTTCACACTTCTAGAGACCCATAGGGCCCAAGAGCTGGGAAAAACTAACATTGTAAGGAATATAGCCCCTTCATTTTCGAGGGGGTGATGTAGTTTATATAGCATTTGGCTCTAAACACGCCCATTTTCACTGCATTTGCATATAGAATGTTCCCAGGAGCAACAGGCAAATGAAATCAGCACATTTAAAAACCTGTTACATATTCATTGCTTGTCAAGAGTGATTGCAATCTCCTGATCTTCTAGATACCTGCAGTAGAAGGCACAAGGGATTCCAAATGATTATTCCCAAGCCCTGTTAATAATAGGCTTTTAAAAAGTGCCCTGAGGGCCTATCTGAGTGCATAAAATGGCTTTTTCAGTCCCACTGACCCGAAGTCTGGAGGCAATGGGAATTGAGCTTTCACAACATGAAGAGAACTGTGACTTATAGCTTATGCAAACATTTAGCCTGTGCCAAAATATGAACAAAAACTCAGACTCTATTTTAATGTCAAAACAAATCATGATAATAATTAAAACATTTTCCCTTCTGATAAATCACTCCAAGAACTATCCTTACTGGAGTATCATGAGGAGAGAGAGAGAGAGAGAGAGAAACAGAGAGACAGAGAGAAACAGAGAGACAGAGAGAGACAGAGACAGAGAGGCAAAAGCATCAAGATTATAAATTTAGAGTTAAAATGGATCTTAGAAGCTGTCTAATCCAACCCCTCATGTTACAGATGAAGAAACTGAGGCTTGGAGAAGTTCATCTGCCTTACATCACAGAGTTGATAAATATAAAAAGTAGGATTTGAACCTAGGTCTTCTCAACTCCAAGTCTAGTATTTTTATCCACTACCTTGAGGGGATGAGGGTATAGGATGTGATTCTTCTAGTGAGAAAATCAATCAAGCATTTATTAAGCCCCTACTACTTGCCAACACTGCTATAAATACTGCTATGTGCCAATTGCACTAAGTTCAATGGACGCTTGGCTTGGACCCATCCAAGAGATAATGGTGATTGTGAGGTCATCAAACAATTATGCTTCAAAAGAATATTTTAGAAAAATATATGGTTTCCTTTTTTTTCTTTATTAATGTGATTAAATTCTTGTAAAATAAGGCTGCTTTAACCTTGCCAATGTGCTGTCAGGGTCCATTTTATTTTAAAGTAGGAAATAAACAAAAGACTACTATTATAAAGAATCCAAACTGGAAAGTTGTAGCTTTATGATTTGGATGATTGCAGTTAAAATTAAAGTTTGCATGTCAAAGCAAGACACCATCACCCATTAGAAAATTGCCAAAGTGCCTTTTGACTTGTGGCATATATCCTAGGGGCAATGATATCTGATCAGAAGGGCAGGCATACTGTATCTCTATTAGAGAATCGTAATTTAGCAACAAATTTATATGGACTTATTAGAGATTGTCAGAAATAAGAATAATGAACACTGTACAAATCGAAACCATATGGCCTATAACAGAGCGTCTATGTCCTTCCAGGGTTTTTTTCCCCCTCCTTTCTTTTGAAGCAATAAATTATTCTATCACACTACTAATAAAAGTATTGTCAAAGAAAGGTCAGGTGGCCCTGAAGTGCTCAAATCTAGTTCAGGATTCCACCCCCTGAAGGTTTGCATTTCATCAACACTTCCAAAAAGGAAGAGTATCTTTTTCTCCCTGTATTTAGGATGTGGTCCCCATCTGTAGGTTGACTGTCTGCCCTCACCAGATTGAAGGAGGGCAAATCTTGATGCAACAGTAAGAGCACGATGGCTTTAGAGACAGAAGAGGTTCAAATCCTAGGTGCCTGTCGATCCTGAAGCAAGACACAAGTTTTCTGGGCTTAGGTCCCTGCTATGTTAACACACACAAAAAAATTGTCTAGTTTGCCTCTGAGTTCCCTTCCAGATCAAAATCTATAATCTGTGTTTTTACTGCTGGTAGTCTGCATGCAAGAACTATGCTACCACAGCCAATCAAGTCCCATGAGTGTGTTTGGGATAGATACTATGGGAATAACAGATGCCACTTTAAGTAGATTACTTCTGTATAGATCCTGAGGGCTGCCCGTGGTGCAGGGTGGAGCTAGGAAGACTTGAGTTCAAATCAAACTTCAGATATTTATTAGCCCTGTGATAGCAGGCAAGTTATTTAACCTTTTCTCAACTCTAAAATGAGCTAGAGAAGGAAATGGCAAACCACTCCAGTATCGTTGCCAAGAAAACGGTCATGAAGACTTGGACACAACTGAACAAGTACAACAAGCTCCTGAGAAGATGTTTGTCCTCTCCAGGCAACTGCCATGAACACCAAACAGTGATGAATCCAATTCAAGAACAGATTGACTTTAGTGAAATGGATTTTGGCTCAGATTTTCATCTGAGACTGGAGGGAAGAAAGAAAGAATGATTAAAGATGTAGGGGGATGTTAAGATGTGGAGAACAGGAAATCAGACAGCTTGCAACAAAAAGCTTCAGTCATCTGTTTACTGGGAGTCAAGGTCTCTGCTGGGGTATCTCAGCGATGGGGATGGAGTAGGGGACTTGAGGAAAGAGAAGATTTGGGATGATGACTCTAAAGAATAGGATTGGGTACCAATTAGAGATGAGTAAGAGAATTGTCTTGCCATAGTGGGGTTTGATTGAGGTTTAATAACATAAATAAGGAATCCCATTAGATGGTTTTACAATGTTGTTCAGAAGCATTTTAGAAGCTCCAAAATAGGAGCAGAGAAAGAAAATGGTAGGGATGATTCATTTTCCATTGATATTCACATTTGCTCATGTATTGTAAAGAGCAGGAGTAAGTCCATCATCTCTCTGAGGCTCAGGTCCCTCTACTTTAAAATGGGAATAATGACATTTATACCACCTACCTCACAGGATTGTGGTGGGAAGAGTGATTTCAAAATTGTCAAGTGCCATGTAAATGTGTCTTTTTTTTTTCTTGAGGGGAAAAATACAAAGAAAAGACGCTCATGCTGCCATTCTCCCTTGCAATGTGGAAAACATGGAGACTCAACCCTATTTTTTGTCTTCTTTCTTTTGGATGTGAAGTCTGAGAACTATTACTAAAAAGTCCCCGAGAATTCCATGTGTGACAGAATGAGCGAAATGTTCTCAGAATGTGTTGGTGGAGAACCAATGGCATATATCTTGTGTCATCATTGACAAAACTGCTTGGCAGAGACCTCAAACATGTACAATTTCCAGAAAATTACCTTGAAACTTTAAAATGAGGAAACCTTCTGGCAATGTTTTTATTTCTCTTAAATGTGGTTGTGGGTCACCTGAAAGGGAGTGGCCATGATCAATAGTTTTAGAATTACTTGTTTGAGAAGAGCCACAGCTGGAAATAAGCTCATGAGGAATGACAGGATTTTGGCAGTCACAATGGCTGAGACTTTGATTATTACTCTTTGAACAAACCAAAAAGGATATCTGGGACATCGCTTAGGAAGGGACAACCTTCCGTGTACCCTAGACCTCATGGTATTTTATTCCTTCATTGGTGAGAGAAGGTAAGGTCTCAAGAAACCAATTAATTGGTATACTTAAAAGTTGATTTCTTTAATTTTAAATATAAAAGTGGAATTTATTCTGAGTATGAGGATTGGATCTACAATTCTACCACCATAGGGAACTTCTCACTTCTGCAAATATGGGTTAGCACTTTTTCTACAACTTAAAGTTTTTGAGAGTTGCCAAGGGCAGTGAGATAGCAAGTGACTTGTCTAGAGTCACACAACTACTATGTGTTAGAATTGAACCTTTAACCCTAGTTTTCCTCACATTCTAAATGCCCATGCCAGTTCATTATGAGAAAATTGGAAATAAAGCAGAAAGGAAAAAAAAATACACACACACACACACACACACACATAATCTTGATAGTCAGAATATAATTATTAATTTCCTCTCCTTAAAAATAATTTATAAATAAATGATAATTGTTCTAGGTACCTAGTCTGAAATCTGTCAAGGGGTAATTCTATGTTTTGTTATTGCATTGTTTCACTCATTGTCCAATTTGGGCTTTTCTTGACAAAGATACTGGAGTGGTTTGCCATTTTCTTCTCCTACTCATCTTACAGATGAGGAAACTGAGGCAAACAGGATTAAGTGACTTGCCCAAAGTCACACAGCTAGTAAGTGTCTGAAGCCAGATTTAAACTCAAGAAGATGAGTCTCCCTGATTCCAGATCTAGTGCCCTATCCACAGCATCACCTCAAAGTAGCTAAAGTAGGGATACTCTGGTTATTGGAGAAATACCTCCAGCACTTGAGACCCACAAAGCAGTTAATGTGTTCTTAAGATCTGAGGAACTCAGTTGGCCATTATTCAACATTCAACTACTTCTAATTAGAAATAGGTGTAAGGTCAAATAATCAAGTATTAAATCTTAGGAATAGTCAAAGGAGAGACCTTCTTAGCTTCTTATATGCTTACCCTTCTGTGGAAGACTTGGTTCCTACCCACTATGGACACTTTTTCTATTGCATTGTTAGTTAAAAACACTATAGAAAGACTAGAAACATATAAAACCAACTGAATTCAATGCAGAAACTAACCCAAAAATAGTAAAGAGGCCTGAAAAGATCTTGGAAAACCACATAAGGAGGGAGAATCTTTCATTACATCTTAGGTTCCTAAAGAATAATTTTATAAATGAGAAGCGGCTTGACACACTGGATAGGGAGTCAAACTCAGGGCTGATAAAACTGAGCTTCAAATCTGGCCTCTGACTCTTAATTGATTTTGTGGTCCTGGGCAAGTCATTTAACCACTAGTCTTCCCGGCATCCCTCTTAGAGTGTTAGTTGTAGATCAGTTGCCAATCTCCATTGCTGGCAGAAATTTCTTCACCACAAATTCCTTTCATCAGTGAAATCACAGGTCTATGCCCATTGTCCCCCGCTCCATACTTCTCCCTGATGCATGTGAGGGATCAATTCTAGGGACAAAGGGAAAGCCGGCTGTTAAGTAGTGTATTCCTAGAATCCTCCTTTTCTGTCCTCCTTCCCCAAATCTCTTGATCCTTTTCAGTTTTGATTTTCTTTGCTAAAAACCAGAGTTGTCCTATCACTCAAGCAACAATCTTTAATTAGCTATATAACTTTAGCAAACTTTACTGAACCTTAATTTTCTCATATGTGCAGTGGGTATAATAAGATTTTGCCGCATCTGATCTCACAAGGGTGCGATGAAGTTTAAATGAGAAAAAGAATGTAAAAGTCTTTGAAGACTCTAAAGCATTGGGCAAATAAGTTTGGCAAAAATTTGCTTCCTATCCTTTGTTTTCTAACCTCCAATCCCTACATTGTTGAAAATATCAGAGGCAAGAGAAATCTACAAACTCATACCATAAGGCCGCTGGTAATAGGCATACTGAATAGCCAAAGGAGGCTAGAAATGTAAGTAGGAATCTGTCTTGAAAATTTTCAGGAAGATTAATTAATTCTGGAATGGGCAACAGTGTGAAAGTTGTAGAGTTTCTACCTCTGAAGGTTTTCAAGAAGAAAATGGTCTAACATCTGTCCTGATGAGTAAGCTATTTGAGGATAAAGACTGACTCCCACCTGCATTTGTATCCCCAGTTCTTAGCATGTAGTAAGAACTTAATAGATGGCTTTTCATTTTTTCTTTCACTCAGTTTTATTTTCTAAGGCTGGGTAAGGTAGCTTAGTGGCAAAGACAAGGTTAGTGGGTGATAGAATAACCTCACCTTTCTATCCAGCTCTGTAGTTCTGTAATTCTCACTTTCTGTTTTGGGGAGGAGGGCAGCATTTGGTAGGGAGAAGGGAAAGAGAAGAAGAAAAAAATCATTTGCATATTGCTAGATCAAAGACCCAGAATCAAATAATTTTAAAGTTGGAAAAAAACCTTAGCTATCAACTAGTTCAGTCATTTCCCATCCCCACACCCATATACACATTTACTGTACAAGTGAGGAAACTGAGGCTTCAGAGGGTAAGTGATTTGTCCAAGATCTCTAATTAGTAACATATCTGGAACTAAGACCTGAGTATGCTTCCCATTCCGGTACTCTTTTACTTTGTATCAGATTGCCTTGTGTCTCTGATAATTAATTTGTGGGTTTGAGGAAACTTCAACCACATGTGCAAAACACAAAGCAAAGTGGAGATGTGTTAATAATTGAATTATCCTGCCCATTTGGACTATCAAAAAACAAGCAAATAAAAAAATTTGAACCAAGAAAGAAGAAGCAATTAGGACCAAGAAAGAAGAAGCAATTTGAACCAAGAAAGAAGAAGCAATTAGAACCAAGAAAGAAGAAGCAATTAGAACCAAGAAAGAAGAAGCAATTAGAACCAAGAAAAAAGAAGCAATTAGAACCAAGAAAGAAGAAGCAATTAGAACCAAGAAAAAAGAAGCAATTAGAACCAAGAAAAAAGAGGTCTAGTTGGAACTTACCAACACACTTGACCTGTCTATTCTGAAGGACTCATTTGCTTTCAAGGCTTCAAGCAAGATGAAATGGAGCTAGGTTATTGCCTTAACCTTCACAAGTTAAGACTCCACACAGAGAATAAAATGAGCCCAAAGAGCCCCTGAATTGCTAAATGCTCCTCAGGGATCCTGCAGGTGGCAAAGACTTTTGGAAATCTCCTGCTCTGTTCTCTGTAGATTGACCCCACAATAGCCTCCCTCTTGGTTCCTATCCTCTTTTCTCTTTTCCAGTGTTTTGTCACTTACTAATTACTCAGAAATTCCACTGGTGTGGGATTATTTTGTGTGTGAAAGCCTCAAAGTGAGGACATTTAGTGTTTTTTTGAACTAAGCCCCCATTATTAGTCAAAACAACACTTTCAACCATTCCAATGAGTTATTTACTCAAAAGTCCACATCTTCTTTCTCTGACTATAGATGGTCTCTAGTGAACATGACTTGTTTTTTCCTTATGGTTGTTATTATATTAGGTTACTCAAGTTTACGTTCCATGTTAGGAATGTTCCACTTGCTAAACTTTTGGAGGGTTGTTTAATTCACTAACATATTCATCAGTTAAATACGGGGTCCTCTAAAGAGCTTTTGTCTTTCCTTTGCATTTTTTTCTTCTCCCTTGGCCCTGATGTCGAAATATATGCTTGATTAATAATGTCTTTGTAAGGTTAGTTCAGGGCACCTATAACTCTGTCAGAGAGGTGCCTCCTGAGGAGGATTTGAGGAGTACTTGAGGATTTAGACACGTTAGGCTTCACTTCTTGTTCTTAATGTCTGAAGAACTCACAGAGGCACCATTCTGATAGAGTTATGGGGTTTACCCATCTGTGTGCATCCCTCCCATCCCCTAACCTGGCCCTTTTCAGAGAAAAGGGATAGGAGGAGACTGGAAATCAGAAACAGGGAGGTGGGGGGAGAGGTTAGAAGTGTATGAGAAAGGCCAAAAGAAAGAGAAGAACAGATGGAGAGAGGCTCAAATGAAGAGCAAGTAGAGGAAATATAGCCCCTAAAAAGAACTACAGATATAAAAGTAGATGGTTGGACTTCTTGACCTTGAAGGTCCATTTTCACTCTAAATCTCCTGTTTGGTGGTTGTTGTTTGTCCTTCCTTCTTGAAGAGAACCAATGACATTGCAAGGGTGATGTCTTGATTTATGTGTGAATTGGATATGAGTGGGGCAAAGCTGCTGTATTGAAAGGGATGGCACCATGAACTAGTGACTGCTCTAGATGACCTAGGTTCAAATTTGTCTGTGATGGATTTAATGTTGATCTCAATCACTCCTGAAAGAGTGGAAGCAAGTGAGCAGCAGCAGTCTCAGCTGGGATGGTGTAGACAGGTCAGAGGAGCACAAGGTGGTCAATGTCACTCTTTTGGTGACTTATTCTCAGAGCAGAGGAGCAGGAGACAACATGCCCTCCTTTAGAGGCCATACATGGTGATAGGGAGCTAGATATGGGGTCAAGAAAATGTGGATTCAAATCCTGCCTCAGGCACTTGATTCTGGGACAGTCTCAGTCTCTTCCAGCTTCTGTTCTTTATCTGTAAAATGCGGAGTTGAGTCATGGATTTAAAGTGAGGAGGGATCTTAAAGAAGTCGTGTAGCAGAACCCCATGCATTTTACAGATGAGAAATGTGCAACTTAGTGACTTGTCTCAGGTTACACAGATCGTAAGTAGCAGCATTACGATTGGAACCCAGATTTTCTGACTAAATCCATCACTCTTTACATGTAGCAGCGATAGGTCCCCTAATATAAGCTCCTAACTCTCACAGCCAAGCTTGAAGCCATCCTGAGGCTTTTGGACCCTTTGGGGATAGCAGTACCCCACCCCCAATTTTTCTCACAGATTAACTTCTGCTAGACTCCACTGATGAAAACGAAAAATGCTTTCAATGACCATACATAAAATGGAGAGACTAATGCTTTCACGACCAACTTAAAAGTCTGTATGAGAATGAAATATGATGATGCATATTCACAATGAGGCAGTGTATCATAGTGAATAGAGAGCAGAACTTGGATTCAGAAAAGACCTGGATACAGATTTTTCCTTTGAAACACACTAACTCTTTTTATCAATTTTTGCATTTATATGTTAGAAAACTAGAAAGTAAGCCCCTTGAGGGCAAGAATTCTTTTACTTTTGTCTTTGTCATCCCAGCCTTAGCACAATGCCAGGAACATAAGAGGCGCTCAATAAATGCTTGTTGATTAATTGATTGGTCGATTATGACCCTGGGCAAGTCACTTAAACTCTCAATCTCCCAAGCAACTAAGACTCTAAATCGAAGAATTTGCTATGAAAGCTAACTCTCTACATTGGTAGAGGGAATTTCCTCACTAGTCTAGTCCAACCCCTCCCCCCAAAAAACTTATGACCATAGAGTTCTAGTTCTTATCAATGAGGCATGTTAAAGTCCATCTAGCTTGTTCTTTTTTTTTTTCAAAATGAGGAAACTAAGTCCCAAGGTGGTTAAGTGATTTGACCAAGGTCTTATATGTAGTAAGTAGCAGAATCAGGATTTGAATTCAGGTCCTATGATCTTAAAGTCCAGCTTTTTGCCTTCAGTACAGCACTACCTTTCAATATGATAACGTAGAAAAGGCACCAAATTTGAGTCATAGGACCCTGGTTTGACTCTCAATCCTGTGGCTTTAAAAATTTGAGCAAATCACTTAACATCTCTGGGCCTCAATTTCCTCATCTATGAAATGAGGAGTTGGACATTGTGTGACTTCTAAGATCTCTTCTAGCTCTAAATCTATGGTCACTGAAATTTAAAGACTGTATAGACCATAAGGTACCGTAGGCAAGTTAACAAAGACACAATGAAGGAAATTCATAGAAAACTCAAGAACCATTTTAAGTAGCTTGATTTTCCTTTAGTTAAACTTTTACAAGAGTTTACCCATACTGGCCCTGGAGTCAGGAAGTCTCTTGAGTTCAGATTCAATCTTATGTACTTAATAGCTGTGTGATCCTAGGTAAGTCACTTAACATCTGTTTGCCTCAGTTTTCTCAACTGGGAAAATCATAGCACCTAAGGGTTGTTATAAGGATCAAATGAAACAGCATTTGTCACACACTTAGCACTATAATAAGCTGTATATAAATGCTTATTTCCCTTCCTTCTTCTGCCAAAGAGCTGAAATGGTTGTTTGCATTATGACTTCCCCTGGCACCCTCTGATGAGGATGCTAATGATCAGAGCTGGTCCAGACAAAATTACAAAGTAGCTAGTGTTTTTATGTGGTTCCCTCTTCTCCAGCTTTCATGGACAGGACTGTTTGAAGTCCTTTGAACTTTGCCATCAGCTTACTACACAGAGGCAGCACAGTAGGGAGGAAAGAACACAATGTCTATAGTTGGAAGACCTGGGTCCAAAGTCTGGTCCATGTTCAGATTCCACCTCAGCCTCATACCACCTGTGTGACCTTTGGTGAGTCACTGAATTTTTCTGGGTCTCAGTATCCCCATCTGTTAAATGAGGAGGCTGGAGTAGATGATCATCAGTCTCAAATCTCAATTGAACCTCTGAAAGGGGTTTCTGCTTGTGACTGATTAGGTTTAAGGTGGTGTCCTTTCCAGGGGTTTTGAATTTATTAGAGAACTTGAAAAGTAAAAAGCCTTTTATACATAAAGGAATGAATGACTAATGGGAGAATTTCAGGCACAGTGACAGGTGTCTTGGCATGATTTTTTTTTTGTTGGGAATCTTCCAAGTTCCTCTGGAATCACACCATAAAATTAGTCACAGAGGAAAAGTGGAGGAGCAAACCCAGGCCTTGCCCTTCCCTGAAACACTGGAAGGGAAATATCCAAAGAAAAACCCAAGAGAGACAGCTCCCTCCATTGATGGAGAAGGAGCTCCCTAAAAGAGGAAAAGCGAAGAGTGTTAGAGCATTCTGCAAAGAGATATGGCTTGGGAATGTATCTGAGCAAATCCAGCGCTGGGAGAATAACTGGAACTGGGAAAAAAGTGGAACTTCTTGACTGATTAGACAGAGAGTGTCAGGAGTGGGAACAAAGAAAGAAGGAACTGATAGTGGAACTAGAACAGCTATTGAAAGAAGGAAGCCCCTAAAAAGGCAAGAGTGACATCTATGAACCTAAAAAAGGCAATGTTTGAGGGCAGGGGGTAGAGTCAAATGGTGGTGTAAAAACATCTCAAATACCTATAAAACATGACTCTAAAAAATTTTAGAGCTCCAGAACCCACAAAATTATAGAAAAACACATCTCCCACTAGGAGCAGAACAGCAGGCGGGACGGGAAGGGCTCATCACAGAGCAATGGGAGCCAAGCCCAGCCTGGCCTGAAACTGCGGCTTAGCCCCAGGGCTGTCAGGACAAGCCGCAGCTGGAGCACTCTGGAGAGTGGATCACCAGCAGCTGTGGCAGTTTCAAGAATTATCAACCCATAAGAAACAAGGACAAAGTGAAAGGTCAGTGGAATTCAGCTAATTTTGGGAGAGAAAAGTGGGTCTGGCCATCTTCCCTCAGGGCAAGAAAGCATCAGAAGTGGGGCTCTGCAGCCGCCTCCACTTGGTTGCTTCAGAGCTCCCAGGTTGCAGATTGCAGGGCGGCCAAGTAATCATTCAGAGACTAAGGGCACTTGCCTTAACCAGCCTGGATCGGGATCGCTGTCCTGAGATGCATTTTCAGTGAGCCAAAGCTGGTGGGGGCTACATAACAGCTCCGGCAGCTGCAAAAACCCCAGTGATTTGAGACAAAGCTCTCCCCTCTGAAAGCAGAGTTCTACTGTTGCTCAAAAATCAAATTAGTTGACTGGCAACATGAGCAGGCAAAGGAAGCAAACCAAGTGCAGCAATCCAACTTTAGATTGCTTTGTTGGGGACAGAAAAGATCAAAGCATGAAACGGAAGACAACACAGTCAGAACTCCTGCACCAAAAGCTTCCAAGAAGAATGTAAGCTGGTTACAGGCCATAGAGGAGCTTAAGAAGGATTTTGAAAACCAAATAAGAGAAGTGGAGGAAATATTGGGAAGAGAAATGAGAATGATGTAAGAAAATCATGAAAAGAGAGTCAACAACCTGACTGAAGAAAATAACACCACAAAAAATAGATTAATTCCAATGGCAAAAGAGGCCCAAAAAGCCAATGAGGAGGAGAATGCCTTAAAAAGTCCAATTTGCCAGATGGAAAAAGAATCTCAAAAGCTCACTGAGGGGAATAATTCCTTCAGAGTTAGAGTGGAGCAAATGGAAGCAAATGACTTTATGAGAAATCAAGATACTATTAAACAGATCCAAATAAATGAAAAAATAGAAGGCAATCTGAAATATCTCCTTGAAAAAACCACTGACCTGGAAGAAAGATCCAGGAGAGACAATTTAAAAATTATTGGACTACTTGAAAGCCATAGTCAGAAAAAGAACCTAGAAATCATCCTTCAAGATATTCTCAAGGAAAATTGCCCTGATATTTTAGAACCAGAGGGCAAAAAAGAACTTGAAAGAATTCACCGATCACCTCTTGAAAAAGATCCCCAAAAGAAAACTCCTAGGAATGTCATAGCCAGGTTCTGGAGTTCCCAGATCAAGGAGAAAATATTACAAGCTGCCAAGAAGAAACAATTTGAATACTGTGGAAACACAATTGGGATAACCCAGGATCTAGCAACTTCTACATTAAGGGATCAAAGTGCGTGGAATATGATATTATGGAGATCAAAGGAGCTAGGATTAAAACCAAGAATC
>CM053580.1:470227446-470259290 GCA_028627135.1 Pseudochirops cupreus
AAAATGTGACATTCAAATACAAGAAGCATGAGAAGGTAAACATGGAAAAGAAACCATAAGGAACTTATCAAAGTTGACCTATTTACATGCCAACATGGAAAAATGATAATTATAACTTATGAAACTTTTCTCAGTTTGGGGATAGGTGAAGGGAATATAAATGTATATATATAGATATAGATATAGATATAGATATAGATATATATGTATATATAGATATAGATATATATGTATACATACACATATGTCTATATAGGAGGGTATATATGTGTATGAATACATATGTGAGTGTGTGTGTATATATGTGTACATAGACAGAGGGCACAGGATCAATTGAATAAAAAGGGATGATACTTTAAAAGGTGAAACTGAGAGGTGGGAGAGAAATAGAATGGGAGGAGACAGGGAGAGACAGAATGGGGTTAATCATCTCATATAGAAGAGGCAAGGGATAACTGTTACAATGGAGGGGAAGAACAGGAAGGCAAAAGGGAATGGGTCAACCTTACTCTCATTGAATTTGGCTTAGGGAAGGGATGACATACACTCTACATTGGGTATCTTGCCCTACAGGAGAGTAGGGGGGATGGAGATGAGAGAGGAGATGATGGAGGGAAGGGCAGGGTAGGAGGGAGGGTTGTTAGAAGCACACACTTCTGTAAAGGGACAGGGACCAAGTAGAGAATAGAACAAGGGTGGGGAGGGATAGGAAGGAGGGAAATATAGTTAGTCTTTCACAATTAAAAAAAAAAAGGCAATGTTTGTCCATTTTCCATCCAGAGGAGCATAAATATGCTTTTTCTAATGGGAGATAGGGTTTCTTCTGACCACATTTGCAGAAGGCAAGACTATGTTAAAATGGAAAGAAACAAACACTGTGCCAGAAGGGACCTCTTTCTTGGGTGATGAGTACTATGACCTTTAGAATAGAGCAGGGGAAGTCTATGACTTGCCTATATGATGTAAACTGAGTGGTCCCTTATTTTTAATTGTTCTTCAAAGAACAGTTAAAGCTAAGTTTATTTTTATTTAATCCATTAATAAATTAATTAATCCTACAATTATTTATTAATTCATTGGTTAGTTAATATATAAATGATGAAACATAATAATAAGTAATATATAAATGATGAAACATAAACCTTACTCAGAACATGGGAAAGCGGCCAGCGTGAAAAAGGGAGATCTTGGAAAAGGGAGCTAGTATCATGGGAGGAACATAGATTTAGTTCCTAGAAGGACCTCAGAGACTATCTAGACCAGTAGTTCTCAACCTTCCTATTGCCACGACACTTTAATACTCATATGTGGGTGTATCTGCATGCAGGTAGACCTGCCTGGAGAAGGATAGAGGAGCGATGTCTCGGTTCCTAAGACCATTGGAAATACGTGTTTTCCAGTAGTCTTAGGCGACCTCTGTGACCCCTGTGAAAGGGTCGTTTGACCCCCAAAGGGGTCACAACTCACAGGTTGAGAATCACTGATGTAGACCAATCTCTTCATTTTACAGAAAAGGAAACTGAGGCCTAGAAAGGAAATCTGACTTACCCAAGGTCATATAGGTAGTAAGTTGCAGAGTTAGGATTTGAACCCAGGTCCTCTGACTTCAAATCCAGCACTCTTTACACCATGCCAGGAAAATGAGCCACTTTATACATCCATCCTGTCAGTGTTACCCTCTGCTGTCATCCTTGTCAACATTTTAAAAGTTTATACTACTTATTAATGTATGTAAAAAATTTTCTGCAGAAATTTCTAAGTCAGGCAGTTGTTTAGTTGCATAGCGAATGTCTTTCATAGGCAGAACTATGGTCTGTGTTTTTAGGTAAAAGTCTGGGAGCTGAGAATCTGATAAAAGACTGTCTTCGTAGAATGTCTCTATTTCAACCAAAAAAACCACACTGAACATAATTCTGTGATCTCTATCATTTGTCTTAAAACAGTCGGAATATCATGTAGGGTTAGACTGTTACTCTGTTTTGAGCTGTATTTTCAGCATTTTATTTTTATACACTAATGCTGTTCTCCATTTCAGACAGAAACAACAGGCTGAGGTTGGTTCAGTTTCAAGCATGTTTGTCCATTCTTCTAAGTCTGTAATATTAACTGCATCCCACAATTTCATCCTCGGCAGCATTGACAGTGTTTAATTCTCTCCCTATTGTACCAGAAGTGTAATAGGAACTGCAAAGATCTCATAGGCTCATAGATTTAGAACTAGAAGAAACAGTAGAGGTCATCTCTTCCAACCCTTTCCTTTTACATTTGAGAGAACTGTGCCTAGAGAAATAAAATGACTCGACAGAGGTCACTTAGACAATAATGACAGAGCCAGGATTTGAACCTAGGTCTTGTGACTTTAGGTGGCCATTCCCTTTCCACTGCACCATGCTGCTTCTGATATAAGCATATGGTCCATGTAAATGTGAGACAAGGACTCATATTCATTAGGTTCAGTTAGAGACTTCAATTTCAATCTTGACTATTTTCATGAAACAGTAATAGGGAAGGGAACAAGCGTTTGTGTGGTGCCTACTATGTGCCAAGCCCTTTACAAATATAATTTCATTTAATCCTCATAGCAACCCTGGGAGGCAGATGTTATGATACCTATTTTACAGGTAAGGAAACAGAGATTAAGGGACTTACCTAGGGTAATGTAGCTGAGTTTCTAAGGCTGGATTTGAGCTCAGGTCTTTCTGATTCCAGGTCTGGCGCTCTATCTACGATGTCACCTAGCTGCCTCAATATCTAGATATAAAAATGTCTCGAACTACTGATTTCTGTAGATAGGAGGTATGCAGATTTGTCCAAACAGGAAAAAAGAAAGTCCCATACATTTGTGAAAGACAGTATATCACATTATTATTAACATTAATTATATCACATTAATATTCACATAGAGGAAAGAATACTGGACCAACATTGAAAGGATCTGATTTCCAGTTAGTTCCAAGTCTACCAAGAGCTCGCCATGTACTTTTTGGGGAATCACCTGATCTCCTAAGGTCTAATTTACCTTGTCTGTAAAATCATTCAGGGAGATGACCTCTAAGGACCCCTTCAATTTCTGAATTTCTAAAGAGAAAATTTCTTAAAAAGCCAAGTTGTTCCCAAATGGAATAGGTTGCATCAGAGAGGTAGAAGGTTCTATATCACTAGAAGTCTCCATGAAGGGGCTGGTCTACTACTCATTTGGGATGTTTTGGGTTTCTGTTTAGGCTGTGGTTGGACTAGATGATCCCGTGGACATGAGTTCAAGTTCTGGCACTCTGAGTCTACACATGAGAGCAGACATAGGTCAAAGGAAGATGACATGAAGAGTGTTGGAGATCTGGTAACTTACGTGATTGGGTAATTGGCTGCTTAACAGGACCTGACTATGATGTCTTTTTCTTTTTTGCCACATCATTAATTCTATTAGCACCACCATCCACCAAAGCATTTTCTTCTTCTGAAATATCTCTCCTAAATTTAAGAGGGAACATTTTACTGATGTAAATCTATGTTGAATTTTTTTATTACTAATTCTTTTTGCTTTTCTTTGTATCCTGAGTTCTGAGTGCAATGCTTAATAATTATTGACTGACTAAATAGCTATAACAAAAATAGTAATTAAAATGTATTTTATCAAGTCAAGGCAGGTCAAGTGAACAATCGTTTATTAAAAATGCGTATGTGTCAGGCACTGTACTAAATTATGGGGATATAAAGAAAGATAAAAAAAAAAACCCACCCAGTGCTTGCTCTCAGGGAGCTCACATTCTAATGGGTGAGACAACATGCAAATCACTATGTACAATGTATGTGTATGTGCGTATATGCACAATACAGATACACATGTATATGTACATATATACAGATATATACACACATTAAAATGTATGTGATCATATATTATATGTATATATGTATACACACGTGTATGTGAAATATGTATGTGTATATATAAATATATATGTTTCATATATAACATGCAATATCTAATTGTATTATATATAATTAATTATATTAAGGTGGATTATTAATTAATTATTAATATTAATGATATTACAGAATATATAAATAATTACTTGGAGATAATCACCAGAAAGTAGGGAATGTAAGAGATAACATTCTTGCCCAGGATGGGACAGATTAGATGTCCCCTTTCCTTTCAAACTTTGATATTTTGGAAATTCTCTGAGTTGTAGAGGTCACAGAGAAGGGACTAGAAACCAGATCTTTTGACACTTGTTCCTGTATTTTGTCCCTTTGATTCCTCTTACCATTTCTACCCAAATTCTCAAAGAAACAATCATGATCTTCTCTTAATTTTTCTCTCAATTTAATTTTTTCTCTTGATTTTTAAATTTTAATTAACAAATATTTGTTTTCTCTTCCTCTTATCTCCCCCTCACGGAAAAATTGGAGGAAAAGAGAAAAATCATTGGAACAAACATGCAGAGTAAAGCCACCAGCCTTTTCAATAGAAATCCAGAAGGATGCAAACTTGCTATTATCCCAAGAGCAGGAATTGCCTCTTTCACATGTGTTCCACCGAGTCTAACAGGCTTTACAGGGTTTTTTGTTTGTTTTTGGGAAAAGGAATAGAACAAAACCAGAAGGATTCTCTCTGAAATGACCCAAGTTTATAATGGATCTGGTCCAACCAAATGCCAAATCAGAGCCCTATATTTCTCTATATTTTTCGTGGTTGAATAACAAACAGGCAACCTGCCAGATTCCTGTCCTCTTCTGTGCTTAATTTGCTTCAAAGGAAATGCCACACGTGGAAGAAATACCTAGGGAGTGTAAGGCAATGACAGTTTGGCTGGAAATGGAAAGACGTGTGTATATTTCACCCTAAGAGAGCCACCTTATCCTCCTTCATCATCATTTTATTTTGGTTGTTATTGAAACTATCCTTCTGTTGTCTTCAAGTCTTTCCAGGCAGATGCTGTTTTAATGGCTATGCCTTACAAAGCACAAATGTACTACATGACTACTCGTTTTTTCTCTTATCTGTTTTATATATCCCCTATATATATATATAACCATATGAAGCAAGTTGAAAAAACACGGTCCTGGGCCTTTTTGACCTAACCTATTGGATCAGTGCAAAATATCATGAAAAGCTACATAGACACATCTTACTTAAAAGATGAGCAACCATCTCTACTTTTAACCAGCATCAGTACAACATTCTCAATGAGTTGCAAAGTAACCAGAAAACCACATAGGTCATTTTGAGAATACTTTGACACTGACTCAGGAGATAATCTATATAAAACCACAAGTCAAAAAGTAGACTTTTTCATGCTATACTAAACAGGCTCTGTCACGTGAAGAAGTTTGCATCACTTAATGGTCATTGTTCTAAAGAAAGTCATTCTTTGGTGCATATGTGGGTTACTATCTGTATATTTTAATATATGGAGTAAATGAGGGGGGGGAAATGTTCACTCACTCCCAGTTGAGGGAGGCTTCAACAAGGTGGTGGAATATCAAAAGTTGGGAATGGTGTGTCTGATGTCAGGTAAACCAAGAAGTCACCAGGAATTGTTAAGATATGTGGACAAAGGGACTAATGAGTAGCTTTCATGAGTCAACAAAGGGTTTTTATTGTGCATCCATGTAGGCCCTGCATTGGACTAGGCACCTTCATGAAATATTGTATGATAGATGTGGAGCCAGAAGACCAATGTTCAAATCTTAGATCTTTCTGAATTTAGGCAGGTGACCTCCATTTCCTCATCTGTAAAACGAGAAGGTTGGGTTGTTGTTGTTGTTTGTTGTTGTTCAGTCATTTAGCCATATCTGACTCTTTGTGGCCCCATGGACCACTATCTCATGAAGTCTGTCTAAGCTCACGCTTGTTCTTTTCAAGACACTACTGATTCATCCTATAGCATGTCTTTTTTCTTTTACTTTCAATCTTTCTCAGCATCAGGGTCTTTTCCAATGAGTCCCATCTTCTCATTATGTGGCCAAAGTATTTAAGCTTCAGCTTCAGTGTTTGACCTTCCAGGGAATACCTTGAGGTAATTTCTTTGAATATTGACTGATTTGATCTCTTTGCTGCCCAAGGGACTCTTAAAAGTCTCTCCAGCACCACAAATCCAAAGCATCAATTCTGTGATGTCCAGCTTTCCTTATAGTTCCACTCTCAAAGCCATACATTGCTACTGGAAGAACCAGAGCTTTGACTTTGTTGGCAAGGTGATATCTCTGCTTTTTAGTATGCTTTCCAGATTTGCCATAGCTTTCCTTCCAAGGAGCAAACATCTTTTAATTTCATGGCTGAAACTGCTGTATGCAGTGAACTCTAAGTCCAATGATGTAAAATCAAACACTACTTTAATTTCTTCTCCCTCTGTTTGCCAGGAAGTGATGGGACCAGTTGTCAAGATATTAGGTTTTTTTGATGTTATGCTTCAAACCAGCTTTTACACTCTCCTCTTTCACCCTCATCAAGAAGCTTCTTAATTTTTCTATACTTTCTTCCATCAGAGTGTATCAGATACATAGGTATCTGAGAGAGTTGGTATTTCTCCCAGCAACTTTAATTCTGACTTTTGATTCATCCAGCCTGGCATTTCACATGATATACTCTGCATATAAGTTGGACAAATAGGGTGACAATATACTACCTTTTCATACTCCTTCTCTAATCTTAAACCAATCAGTTGTTCCATGTTTGGTTCTAATTGTTGCTTCTTACAGTTGCTTACTGTTGCTTGCTCTTACTTTTGTTTCATATGGGTTCCTTAGGAGACAAGTAAGATGATCTGGTTTTCCCATTTCTTTGAAGATTTGCCACATTTTGTTGTGATCTACACAGTCAAAGACTTTAATGTAGTCAATGAAGCAGAAGTAGATGTTCTTTTTTTCTGGAACTCCTTTGCCTTCTCCATAATCCAGTAAATATTGGCAATTTGGTCTCTAGTTCCTTTGCCTCTTCAAAAACTAGCCTACTCCTATGTTAATTTTCAGTTCACATATTGCTGAATCTATTTTGTAAAATCTTAAGCATTACCTTGCTAGTTTGTGTAATGACCACATGTATTCAGCAATTTGTGTTTTCTTTGGCATTGCCCTTTTTGGGATTGGGATGTATCTTTTTCAGTCTAGTAATCACTTGAGTTTTTGGACTAGAGGATTGTTAACTAGATGACTTTTAAGATCCCTTCCAATTCAACATCTATGAAACAAAAAATAAAACAAACAAACAAAAAAAACACAAAACAGGGTCTCTGTTCCCAAAAAGTTTTTCAATAGGGAGATAAGATGACCAAGTCATTTAAATCCTCTTCTGCCTCAGTTTCCTCGTATGTAAAGCAAAGAGATTGATGACAAGAAAATTAACATTTATAAAGTAGAATATAGAACATTACCTACCTGTGAGGTAGGTAATACAGTTATTATCTTCATTCTTTTTTTTGGGGGGCGGGGAAGTAAGGCAATTGGAGTTAAGTAACTTGTCCAAGGTCACAGAGCTGGTAAATGTGTCAAGTGTCTGAGCTCAGATTTGAACTCAGGTCCTCCTGACTCCAGGGCTAGTGCTTTATTCACTTTGCCACCTAGCTGCCCCTATTATCTTTATTCTAAAGATGAGGAAATAGAAGCTTAGAACACTTACAAGACTTAGTTATGATCACATAGTTAATGAGTAGTTGAAAGTTAAGTTTGCCTAGTCTTGGGCTTCTGCTTTTAATGGGACTTTAGAAACAAGCTTTGAATAGAAACATACAAACTGTCCATATGCAAGTGAATGGCTACTTAATTATTGAATTTAATTAAATCGAACTGAATATATTAGTCAGGGAAGACATCCTGGAAAGTGTGGCTAGAGTTTGGTCTGTTTATGGATGTTCTTCTTATGAATGTATATATTTCCTTGTCAGTGAGTACAGATTAAAAAAAAATGTGATAGCAAAGATTTCCTTAACTAAACTCCTGGACACTTGTCACTCCCTTATTTAGTATTCCAAGGTCCTTAAGAGCCATTTCTACTGTACTTTTTATAACTTAATTTCTTAACTTGGTTGACAGTCAGAATCATAGGCAATCACAGGTAGAGCATTTAAGACATTGCAAATGACTAGATAGTATGTATAAAAATGGCCTGAAGTTTCCAGAAATGTGTGTTATAATTATTAGCATTAAAATCTTGTTTCTTTCTATACATATTTTTATTGCCAAACAGGTTTAATATATCTCTCATTAATGGACCATGTTTTATATTTCTGGGTCCTCAGTAGTAAGTTGTAATAAAAATTCAATGATTAAGGAAGAAACACATTCTCCATTACACGAGGAAGAATCAGACATTATGAAATTAACTTATTTCCCATGAATTCAGTCATGGGAGTCCATTTTTTATATCCATCTGACCATTCATCTGCCAACCTGCCTATTATGTATCTGTCAATCTCTCTACCTATCTATTATCTCTCTAGCTGCACACACAGATTATTGTGGTATGTCAGTGTATATTGGACTGAGCCTTTTCCTTTCCCCCTCAGCATCCTTTCCCTCCTTCCCGTAGCTGGGAGAGACTTGGAGAATATTTTGCATACTGAACCCCAGCACTGCAGTGGTAGAGCCCAGGCCCTTCATTAAGTTTTGGTAATTGTCTGATCCTTCTACAGAATGAAGGTTTCATTTTAAATTTTTTTTGGTCATCCCAGCCAGGCAGACTTACCCACATGGGGCTCAAATGGTGTCCCTTGTCCACACCTGTCTGGCTCAGGGACCTCCCTTGGCTGTCAGAGGGAAATCTGTGCATTGAGAAAGGTCGATAGGCTTTGAGGAAAAAGAGAATTAGGCACACAGGTCTCATTTATAATCCACTCCAGCTGCTCCTTTGGTAGGGGAAACTGGCATTCAGCTTTGTTGGCCCCTTTTCTGTCAGGGCAGCTGTGAAACCCTACTCAGTGAAGTAATGGCAATTACAACTACTGCTTCGCATGTTGGTGCCTTTCTTCCAAGAAACTCAAAGTTCTTTGGAGACATAACCTCATTAATCCATCCACATGAAGCAGGGAGGGAGGAATTCTTACTCTTATGTGTCTGAGGCAAGGATATGGTGAGGGCAGGAGGAGATGGTAAAAGTGACAAAGAGAGGGGAAAGTTGGAGAAGATTCAGAGATATCAAGCAATGTCACCGAGGTCCCCTTAATCAGGTAAGCAATATAGTGTGCAGACTATGGTTTAAATTTCCATTCTGATGTAGGGCAATATTCACTCTCACACGATGAACTAAGCAATGTGAATAAAGTACCATTTCATAGATTTAGAACTAGAAGGGTTGTCTAGTCCCAACCATCTCTCTTTCCCATTTTGCAGATGAAAAAATTGAGAGCAAGGAAGGATAAGTAATTTGTCAAAAGTCACATAAATAGTAAGCATTCCCACACCACTGACCATTCTACTGTCCCATGCTATGGACTCAATACATACAATAATACAGTCATGACTGAGAGGTTAAAGAATTTGCTCAAAGTAACTTAGTATGCGTCAGAGACAGAACTTGAACCCAGGTCTTCTTAGCTTGAAGGCTAGTCCTTTATCTTCTATGTCACACTTCTTTAATGAAATTAGAAAATAAATCCAGCAAAAGAAATTAAGGAAATGGATTAGATGCAAGTTAAAGCTGTATTTGGAAAGGTAATACCTCATGAGTTTTTATCAGACATGCTTGTTTTGAGTGCCTAGGATTTCAGTATTATAAATGAATTGAAACACTGACACAGAGATGTGCTGGAAATATTTGACAATGGTTCTCTGGGGAAAAAATCACAAGCAAAATATACTTTTAAGTTTAATTTCTATTAGCAACATTTTCTCTATTATTTTATTAAGCCTAGACAATCAACAAAGCAAAAATCAAATTGTAGCATCTAGCAATTTCTGAGTGTAAATTCTCACACTCGAAATTTAACAATCAGCTCACCTGAGTCAATTTGAACCTAGCCCCAGCACGCCACTGCCTGAAAGTAATGTAACAGAAGAAGTCAGAAGTTCGTGATAGAAATATCAAATGAGATTCAATCTGGGAAATGTAAAATAATATACTTTGGGGGAAAATAACTCCAATTGTATACAATTAAGTAGAAAGGAAATAGAATACATGAAAAAATATTCCTGGGACTAGCCATGTTAGAAATAGGCTTGTAATGTGACAAAGAACCAAGCATTGTACTTACAGTATCAGTCAGACATAGTGGCAGGTTTGTGTGCCATGCTTTGGTATAGATAAGACCACATTCGTTAATTCATTTATAATATGTACCTTCCAGCACTAGAAAGCACTTTGGGGTAACTACCAAGCTCCCTGTGTCTATCTTAGGTTCTCCACGCAGCTAGATGTCACATATTCCTTAGCTTCATCCTTTCAAAGATGGTGGCATGGTTCTTAGGTTAGTTTAGGGATTGTGACTTCATCATCCAATCAAAGCTTGTGGCTTTGGAGTGGGACCTCCATGAACCGGAATTTCCTTCTGTAAACTGAAGAGGTTGGACCAGACAGCTTTTGAGGTTCCAGTTCTAGGTCTACAATCTAATAAATCTATGAATGGGTAAGGTAGAAAGGGGAGAAAAGGGATGAAGACTTCTGATGTTTAGGACTCAGCGATAGCCTCTGACAAGATCACTGACTCCTCTCATTTAAATCTTAGTGTTTCACTGAAGATTATTCAGAAGTGTATTATTAAAAACTTTAACTGGAATGGTAAAAAATAAATCATGATACATTAATATCTATGCACTGAATGTATGTATTCTTACCTGGTGAGTTCCAATTTCCAGAGCCAACTCTTCAACCTACAAGCAGGACAGCAGCCTGAAGGTCAGTTTCCTGGCACTCACAGCTAGATAAGGGGTGGGGGTTTTGTTCTGGGTTTTTCCGCTCAAAAACTTCTGCACCAGATAGACTTCAATTTATCCAATGTGTAACTCCTGGCCCAAAATCCATTGGCATAGGACTTTCTCTTCTGATTGGTGGAGATGACTCTATCCTGCATAAGGGATGGGACAGAGTTGTCCAGAGCTGCAAGAGCTTCATTTCTCAGCCAGGTCCCTTTGAGACTCATCTAGTTTCCTGTCCTCTTCAGGTCTCTTCAAGTGATTAAGTCACTTTGGACACTTCTGGCTTCAAACTTTGAGAGAGAAGATGGGAGAGGCCAACCCCACTTCAGGTTGTGGAAGGAAAAGACTGGGGAAACATGAGAGGAACCGGCAGTCTCCATCATGTCCCTGTTCCCCGTTTGCTACACTAGAGACTTTGTAGAGCTTCCCCTTGGGGTAAGATCCAAGATGGTCTCTTGGTTGAGGTGAGTTACTCTCTCTCCCAATAAGAGAACTCCTTCATGGTGTGTTATCTAAAATACAGTCTGATATGTATATCTTTTTCTGATTTCTGCTTGGCTACCATTTTGGATAAATGGATTTTCTTTGCTATTTGCTATGTGCATCCATTGTGGAACTGGTATTTGGTAGAAAGGTGGTCAGGCTTTGGATGTAGAATGTAAGATCTCTCTTTCCCTCAGTGATAATAACATAGCAATTAAAAATTAGGTTGCACCTGATCATATGCCCTGGACTAATAATGTTGAAGGCAGAAGATAGATACAATTTTACCAGTTCCTCTTCTCTTTCTGAGGAGATCAGAGAGGCCTCTGGCCCCAACTTTCTGCTTTCTCTCTGATAGGAATGAAAGTCTCCCTTGGAGAAGAGTAGTGAGAGAAGAGGTTAGATCTGTCTATTCTGCCTCCCTTTGAACCACCCACGATGACAATCCTTACCACAGGTGAGCCTCTCAAAATGTTGATCTTCCTTACAAATATAAGAACTTGGAGTGAATGTACTGTTGTCCTCTCCTAATGTATCACAAACTATTGATATCCATTTTAGGTATCCACAGTTCTAGTCCCCAAATTCCAACTGTCTTTGCTCTTGTTAACACTTGAATGCATCTAACTGTGTCTCAGGTAAGATCAAAGGGGTTTCCCTACAGATCGTAAACTTTTTGGTAATCTGTACCACCGATCTGTACCACCAATGCACATGGAGAGGACGACCACCCAGAGAACAATGAGCACAGAGTCATTGCTTCAAACTCTTTTTTCACCTCTGGTCTGTTCTTTGCTCCCCAATTCCTCATCCTAGCTTTCTCCACTGTTTGGACCATCCACCCAGGGGCTCATGATCCTTCCTAGAACTCTCAGGAAGGTGCCTAGGTGGTACAGATTGATTCACAACAAATATTCATTAAGCATTATGAGTTTGCAAGGCTCTAAGGGAAGGTTTATACAGGGCAATAAAGACAGATTGTGCCAGGTCCCCTCTTCTAGAGGAAGCATGGCACAGTGGAAAGATTGCTGTATTTAGAGTCAGAGGACCTGAGTTCAAATTCCATATTTGTCATGTATTAGCTATGTGGCCTCAGAGAAGTCAATCTCTCTTAGTCTCAGTTTCCTCTTTAGGATAATAAAATTGGATGAATTTACCTCTAAGGTCCTTTCTGATGCTAAATCTGTGCTCATAAGAGAATTTTGAATCTAATATGGAGTGTTTCTAAGTGGCAAACTTTGTCCTGTTCCAGATAACTCAATATTTAAATAGTACCTACTTTGGAAGTCAACCTAGACAAAAAGGAAGAGGGAAAGTTAAATGGATGTATTGTGGAAAAATGATTAAAAAATAATCTTTTGATTATTGCAATGTATCAGCTGATCTATAATGTGCTTTTTAGAGGAAACTTAACTCTGTAGTAGTAATTTCAGGGAATCTCCCAGTAAATTGAATTTTAGGGTCATAGATTCAAAACTGCAAGTGAATAAGAGATCATCTAGTTCAGCCCCTCCATTAAATGCACAAAGAAATTGAGGCCCAGAACAGGTAAGTGACTTGTTCAAGGTCACAGCAGTAGTTAAGTGCCACAGGGTGAGATTTGAACCCAGGTCCTCAGAGTCTAGATCCTGTGCCTTATCCTTTGTACCACATTATCTCTAGGGTAGGGTTAATCTGCTGTTCAGAGTCATCCTGGGAGTCCAGCACCATACTGTGACCTTCTCTCTCATTTTGTGATTGATCATCTGAAGTGAGTAGTTAATCTGACTAGGATTAATGACTCTGTCCAAGTAAAGTGAAATGCCTCTGGACCTCAGTTTTCTCATCAGTAAAATGGGAGGATTGGACCTCATAGCCTCTGAAGTCTCTTTTAAGCACTAGGTCAAAGATCCTATGATTGTATAAATGGTAGAAATGTGAGAAATGAAAATGTGAACGAAAAGAAAGAAAAAAAGAAAGAGAGAAGGAGGGAGAGAGAGGGGAGAAAAGGAAGAGGAGGAGGAAGAAAAAGATGATGAAGGAGGAGGAGAAAGAGGAGGGAAAGTAGAGACAGAGACAGAGAGAGACAGAGAGAAAGAGAGACAGAGAGACAGAGACAGACAGAGAGACAGAGAGACAGAGTTCAAGAAACTTCACGATAACTTCTGGGTAGCTAGGTTTAGGAGAGAAATGAAGAGCATGTCATGACACAGGCATGTACCGCACAATGGAAGGGGTACAGAAATAAGCATTGTGAGAAGAATGGCCATATTTGGAATAGAGATGCCATCCTAAATCAAGGAAGGTGACTGAGAACAAGATTTCCATATTCTAGAGAGAAGACAACTCCAGACTCACAGAGTATGGATTAGGCTGTGGGGATTGAAGAGATAGGGGCAGATCCAAAAGTTTCTGTGAAAGAAGAAGAGGCCAGCCTTGGCAGTGTCCCTGATTTGACTCCATTATTATTGCTTTATTTTTCCATCAGCTAGAAGAGCCAAAATCTCAGTGTGCTTTCACTTTATCTCGTATTTCATGGTTCACCCCTCCCTCCAGATCTGCTCAGCCTTGACCCTAAGGAGTGGCCTCCATGGTCATGGAGGCATCTTGTCACTATTTGGTCTTGTCTCAATCCCACCAGCCTCCTCAGAGACAGTGGATGCCAAAGTTCTTTTGCAAATATGTAGGGAGATGCTTGAGTCACCCTCTTGCTCAAGTGGATACCGTATGCATTTTCAGACATATGACTAACTCGGCAAAAATGGCTTTAAAAAAATCGGAATAACACAATGTTCAGCAGCAGCAGTAGGAGAGTTATTCTTTTTCTCTCCCCCTTGTTTAGGGTAGGGGAATAGGGGTGAAAGAGTGGAATTGGTGAGAGATGCAATACATACCAAGAAGGGCAGATAGACCTGGAATCAGTCACCAAGTGGTGTTTCATTCTGGATTGTTTTTCCTGGTCAGGTTTCAGAATCACAAGGACAGTCAGAATATTCGCCATTTTTTTTTTCTGGATTCATTTCACTGACCATCAACAGCCATTGCCTAATTTAACACTCAAATGAGGAAAAAAAGAAAGAGTGGGGGAAATGACAATGCCAACTAGAAATTTAATTTGATGAGCTTTTTTTGAGTATTTTCAAAATGACACATGGGCACTAATGCTGGAGCAGCAAATATACAGGGTTGGAAGGCACTTAAAGCACACTGACGTTTTAGCTAAAGCAGCTTGCAATAACTGGAATTAAAAAAAAACTAATTGGAGGTTTTCGCATTTAGTTCTGAAGCACATTTTTTGGTCCCCTTGTGCCTTGTTTCCAAGATGGTAGCACCTGGAAAAACATGCAGCCTGATTTTTGTAATAGATATGAGCTCAGATAGTAAGGACTGCATTACACCAGTTCCTTTGAAACTGGTGGCGATATGGATGGAGCCTAAGTGGTGGAATCTTGTGTCTGGGAAGAGAAACATATTAGTCTGTGAAAAACACCAGACTTAGACAGTTTATGCACAACACACTGGACAAACTAGCAAGTGTCTTGTTACCCATAAGAATCCAGGCCAAAACTTGGGGAATATAAAGCCAGATAAATCCTGCAGTTTTCCTTAAGTCTTTTATTTTGGATAACTGACCTTGTGATTTCATTAATTCCTAAGTGAGAATTTTTCTGTGAGACTGATGAGATGGTCTTTCTCGGGGCAGTAGCAAGCTCCCCATATGCCTCACCAAATCAAGTGTCCAAAGAACATTTCCTTTCACCCTGACTTGATTAATTACCCTGGAAAGCCCCCATTTCATCCTGCATACTGAAATGAAAGTAATTAGAGTGGCCCATGACTCTTTCTTCTCTTCCCCTCTAAGCTTACAGTATACTGTGAAATATGATAAGTTAATTCTTAAATACATAATTTTATGCTGAGAACAAGTATCTCTTATTTGATTTTCTGTACCCCCACTGGAACTTACTATTGTTGATTTAAGAATTAGACATCTAGCTTTTTTGTCAGATGAAATTGAGGGAAAATGTCCTCTGCCTGACATAACTGCCTTATCACGGAAGGGTTCTTGAACTTGTCCCATATCTTAATATCTGGAATAACAGTGGGATTGTTTGAGTGTCTGTGAATAATGTGGTTTTAGCCTGTACTTTGGAACAGTGTCCTAATAGAGCAAGAGAAAATGGTTAGGCTGTCAAAATCTAATACATCACTGTTCAAAGGCATAAAAAGTGGAAAAGGGAACCAAACATTCAATATTTTTTAAATCTTACTATTAGTTATGTGATGTCAGGTAAGTTATTTCACCTCTCCTGGTCCTACTTTCTTCATCTGTAATCTAAGGAGTTTAAATGAGACAATCTACGATGTCTCGCCCAATCCTGACACTCTGTTCTGTAATTCTAAGTATATTTTTATTGATGCATTTGAAGAAGGGGAAAGGGCAAAATAGCCAAGGAAGTAGGTAGTATTCATGATCATTTATACAGGGTGTCCAATAATCTAACTATACTAAGACTTTTAGGTTACCCTATATAGAGCTTTTAATAATTCAGTCAACATTTATTAAATACCTACAATGTCCCAGGAACTATGCTAAACACTAGGGATTCAAAGAAATGCAAAAGAGACCCTTCCCTCAAGTAGCTTACAATCTAATGGGGGGGAAGGGCAACACGGAAATAAATATATACAAACAAGCTGTATATGGGATAAATAGGATAAGTTAATGGAAAGGCACAACAATTGAGTGCCTTTGAGAAAGTCTTCCTATAAAAGATGGGATTTCAGTTGAGAAAGATGGGATTTTAGTTGAGACTTATAGGAAGCCAAGAAGTCAACTGATGAAATTAAAGAGAGAGAGTTCTCTAAGGTATAGGGGACAGCCAGAGAAATGTCTGGCACAGAGGGATAGAATGTCTTGTTTGTGTAACAACCAGGAGGCTAGTGTCACTGGATGGAAGAGTGCACGGCGTGCATTCATTATCTTATTTGCCATTCACAACACCTATGTGAAGTTGTTGCTGTAGCTCTTACGCCCCTCTCATCACACCATTTTTCAGATGAGAAGTAGAGGTTAATAGGCATGTCACAGAGTATCTGAAGCATACATCTCACCTGACTCCAAGTATAGAATTTTTTATTTCCCATTATACCATCAGATTTCTCAAAATGTGGGAATATAATTAAAACATCTAGAATTCATGAAAAAGTTGAAATTTTCAGATATCTTTATCATCCTAGAGATTCTAATAGCTTTTAGTACAAATAGAATGTTATTCAGATATGGGAGGAAACATTGAAAAAGCAATAGGACCATAGTATTCAAGAGAAAATGTAGTGGGCAGCTGGATGCTATTTTTCTTTTCTGATTGTTAGAACTCCTCTTTCTTGGTCATTTGCACATTTAACTGGCACAACCCACTGTCTAGTTATGGTACAGAATGAAAGACTTCCACCTGCCCTGGATGCCTGGGGCTTGATTTGCCTGCCATATTGTATCATCAAACAAATGTGGTTTGTTTTTTTTTCTAAATATATTTTTGTGAATGGCACACTAAACACCAGCCAAGTCATTCTTCCCTGAACCCAGAAGAAGAATTAATTCCAGAAGCATAAATGTTTTGAGAGAAAATTATTCACCATCCTCTTTTCAAAATAGGAGACTCAATGAGATTTATGTGATATAGCAAACAGAAAACTAGTTTTGGAATCAGCATACATGGGTTCAAATCCTGGTTCTGTCACTTATTACCTGATTGATCCTGGGGCAAGTGATTCAACCCCTCAGGGCCAGTTTCCTCATCTATAAAATGAAGGGGTTGTTATTAAAGGGGTCATTGATATTAAAGGTCCCTTATAACTTTAAATGTTTGATACAATGTAATGTATACAATGTATACAATACAATGTAATTCCTGGGGATTTAAAGAGGAAAAAGTCATAATCCCCGCCCTAGAACAGTTTCTGATCTCGGATCAATACATAAGTAAATCTTATGAAAATTATAATACACTAAATACATAGAACTGGTCCAAATAGGATCAAATATTCCAGGATTTTGGAGAAGGTAGAACTCATTTATAGCTGTGGGGGATCATGGAAAACTTCGTGGAGGAGGTGACACCTCAGCTAGGCCTTGAAGGAAGGGAAAAATGTAAGTATGGATGGAGATCTTTCCAGGCATGTACAAGCACATGGAGTTGGAAAAAGGAAGGATGGGGTCAGGTAATACTGAGTAGTGAGGGAGCAGAAGTCAATAAAGCTAGAAAGGCACATTGGAGGAAAACAGAATTAACATCTGGAATTTATAAGGGAATTCACAAAAGAGGTTCCATCCATGGGTCAAGACCATAGAAGAATTAATTGGGTCATTCTGTTTTGTACTGTCTCTGGTTGGCAGAAACTTTTGGGGTGCAAATGGAGATAAATCAGAATTGTGATGCTCTTCATTCTTTAATTCAGTTCATTTTAAAGTGATTAATCATCCACTGTACCCAAAACACTGTGTTAGGCACTGTTGGGGGAGATAAAAAAAAACCTCCTTTTATGTTTCAGTGGTAGCATTTGACTCACAGAGACAGACACAAAAACATGAAGCAAAGAAGGGGGGTAGTGATGGAGCAAGGAAACAGGCAATAAAGAAATGACTTTTCTCACATAGTCCATCCACCATCTAACTTCAGCTCTGATATTCCATGCTTTGTAACTTCTTTTCTGAACCCTAACCAATCCATAGTTGACATTTTTAATAGTTCTGTAAACCATACACGCTTCCACTAAATCCTGAAGAGAAGTCAGTACAATGAAAAGGGACTACAGGTCTTGGGTTCAAATCCTGCTTCTGTTGCTTGGTACTTGTACTACCTTGGGTAAGTCCCTTAATCCCTCTGGGCCCCATTTTTCTTATCTGTAAAATGAGGAGGTGAGGCTGGCTGGTCACTAAGGTCCTTTCCAGGTCTAAATCATAATCCTGCAGTTTTACCTCCCCTGTCCCCCAAACTCTACTCCCCCTCCCCCACATCATGGAAATAGAGGTATTTTATTCATTTGTTTTTTGGTAACTTGCTGCTACTGCTGCAGTCTGTCCTTCGTTCTCAAAGAGGACCATGTCTTTAGGGAAGGGATGCCATGACGTACAAGTGAATTGGATTTAAGCGAGGGAAGTAACTTGCAATGTGAAGCTTTTCACTCATCAATTCAGAAATGAAAGGTTAGTTATCTAACCTTCTAACTCAGTAAGCTCATTCACTCATTCGGGACTTAAAATTCCCCAAAGAGGCAGATTCCCTCCCTTTGGAAGGAAATCCTCAGAAGGCTCAAGTTTGACATCATCAGACGAGCCTTTCAAAGAGCCCAGACTCTTGAGGGAGTTTCCCCACACAGGCGGTCCTGAGTGCCTTGACGCAAGCTGGCTGAAGGGGCGCATGTGTTCTCGTGCACAGGCAGTGCTGGGGTGCTGTCTGGCCTTAGTCTGTTTCTTTTGTTTGCATGTTCTCTCGGATGACAGACCCTAGTGAAAAATGCTTCTGATATTAATCATCTTGGAAGGCTGCTCCAGACACATTTTCAGCAGAGGTGCAGCGGGTTGTCTGCACACTGAACGCTGTGCAAATAGTTCTACTTCCGAAAAACACATACTTGCCCCCAGCCACGTCTTTTTGTTTTTCCCCTCTCTGAACACAAGAATAGCCTGACTACACATTCTGAGGGCATTTGGGGGCACAGCCGCCCATTTTGCATGTACATATTTGTGGGCTCAATGGGGTATGTACTGAGTTAATAGGAACACATGTTGGCAAGTAATCTCTATCCAGCTGGTGCCCAGTCTTCTTCCGAAGACCGGAAGACTTAGCCATCATTTGACAGGGACCCTTGGTAGTCAGGACACAGGGTGTGTTCAAATAGATCGTTATCTAGGCGGAATTATAGAGAAAAGTTCCAGCTACAGTGACCACAGCAATATATTTATATATCTGGGTAGTAGATTGTATGTTCACATTTGGACTATAAAAGTAAATAGAGTGAGGTTAATTCTCCCGCTACTATGGCATGCAAAAGGGAAACCCAGTCCTTCAGGGGTTATTGGTGAAGATTTTGTTGATCTTCTCCTTTCTGCTTTCTTGAATACACATTCCCACCTTCTGATTCTTAGCTGGGTTGATGTACAAATAATACCAATGCTTTGGTGGGAAAACCAGCATCACATACTTAATGTCAAGACTAGGGCTTTTTCTTAGGGTTCTTGTGCTGGGATGGGGAGATCAGTAGTATACCCTCTCTTGCAGAAGATGGTGAGGCATGCCAATTTGGATTTTAACTTGCCCTGAGCAAGTATTTCACAAGGAAAGACTTTTCAGACTTGTGATCCTTGGAACTATCCTTGGTCCACATGATCAGTTGTTAACATGATGGAACTAGGAGCTAGGTAGAAGATGCAGAGACAAAATTAGCTGGATGTGGAGAAAGTGGGAAGGGTTGACTAGGGAATAGGTTCCCCCCAACCCTCACTGGAGGTAAAGACTGGATGGTGACTTGTAGGGTGTGATGGAGGCTATCTTTTTACTCAAGTATGGGTCAAACGAAATGACTCCTGAGATGCTTTCCAATTTCAACAATCCAAGAGAAACATTTTGGAAAAAGGCTACAATACTTGGTTTGACTAATCACATGTTAATCACATTTTGCTTCCACCTCATATCATTGAGATCTTTAGAAAACTGGATGACATATTGGGGGATCAATTTAGTGTTGAAAGGGCCCTTAGACATCACCTTGTCCAAATACCATATTTTATAAATGAGGAAATTGAGTCCCAGATGCTAAATGACTTTCCCAAGGTCATACAGGTGATAAGTAACAGGGCCAGGTCATCTGACTACAAATTTTCTGACACAAATTTGACTCTTTCAATTACACCATGCCTTTCTTCTATATGCCCAACCACTGAATCACAGAATTTGAGTTGGAAAGGACCTTAGCAGTTATCTATTCACACCTATAACTGAAAAGAAGCCCTGCAACAATGTTCAACGAATTGGATTACAGACTTTAGGGCTAGTAGAGAATCTTAGCAGCCATCTAATCCAAACCCTTTATTTTACAAATGAGGAAACCAAAACCCAGAGAAATTAAGTCATTTGTCCAGGGTCACACAGGATGTGAAGTGATTATTCTTCTTTAAAGATCTCCGATGAAAGGGAGGAATCTTGCCCATTCCAATTTTTTGATTGTTCAAGTTGCTAAATCTTACTTCAAGATTACATTTGCTTATTGGTATCTTCCTATTACTCCTAGTTCTGCTCACTGAAGCCAAGAGGTTGAATCTTATGTCTCTTCCACAGGAGGACCCTTTGAGTACTTAAAGATGGAGAAAAAATGTTAGCTGTGATTCTTTTTTTTTTCTAAGTGTATCTCAAACACCACCTTCTACCTGAAGCCTTTCCTGATACCTGCTAACACCTTTCCCATTTTATCTTGTATCTTGTATTTAATCTCTCTATATCTATTCTCTATGAATATGCACGTATTCCAATAGAATATAAGCTCTTTGAGAGTAGGGATTGTTTCATTCTTTGTCTTTTATCCCTAGAACTTTGAGCATTTCTGATAAATACTTGTTGATTAATTGATGATTTGGGCTTGAAGCTGATGCTTTTTTAGTGGTGGTCTTCCATTGGGCAGTTCTGTGAATAGAGAGATTAATACCTCATTGGGTCAAGAGTTCTCACAAAGAGAATCAATGCCAAGGGAGAGCATGCCAGCACTTAACTCCCTACAGACCTATAACATCTAGTGTGGTTTCTCAATGGGATGCAGACAAGACACACAAAACAAGGCAAGCCATCTGGAAGATTGCCCAGTAGACCTTAGTGAATGGTGTCTATATGAGAGGAACATTTCTTCCCACATGCATTCCTTCTTCCCTTCATGTGCATGGCTTCACTAAAACAACTGAGTCATGTTTTTCAAGAAAGAATGTGGGTGTCACACTCAGTCAGTCATCTGTGGCCTATAACTTTGTGAATGAATTTTTTGAGAGAGCATTCTAAACACAGCTGAGCCCAGATTGTCTCTTGGGTGTTTTCATTCCAACCCCATGTCATTGGGCTTCCTTTTATAGTACATTCGCCTATCTATTATTGCTGGAATTCCTAACTCCCACAATTAGCTGAAAGAACTACCCAATGGGACAAATATCTTAGAGCACAAAGATTAAAGGGAGATTGGCAAGGAACAATCAGATTGCAATCCAAGTCAACAATAAATCAACAAGCCTGAATTACGTGCTTTCTATAGGACAGACCCTGAGCTAGATGTGAAGGATTCTAATAGAAAAATGAAGCAGTCCCTGCCCTCAAGAAGCTTACATTCTAATAGAGGCTTCCACAATAGGAGAGTAGAGGAGGAGGAAGAGAGTCTCAATCTAGGAAACCATGGGGCAGTGAATTATTATACTCTTTCCAGATTTGGATTTGGTTATTTTCATTCTCTGAAAATGATCAAGCACCATATTTCCCTAGACCACAGTTGTTGAGTACATTAGCCGTGTGTACAGTTGTATACATGTACTGATTTGGTAGTTGGCCAACTTAGCAATTTTGCAGCTAGTTGCTTACTCCTGAACAACCAGAAAATGCTAAACCATCCCATTCATAGACGTCATGGATGTCAGCATATAAATAGCCAGCCCCAAACCAAGTAAGTGGACTCTACCTAGTCTCATCCTAACTTCACCTCATTCCTACCCCAACAACTCATGTCTCTAGGGGTGATTGAAAAGGGTAACTTGATTACCACAAAGTTGTTTGTAAGAGTATAACAACAACAGCAACAACAACAACAGCTAGAATTTTCATAGCGGTTTAAGGTTCACGAAGCACTTTACAGATATTATTCCATTTTATTCTTATAGCAACCCTGGAAGGTACTTGCTAATTATTCCCAATTTACAAATGAGGAAACATAGACACAAGAGGTTAAAGTGACTTGACCAGGGCCACAGAGCTAGTAAGTTTCTGAGACTGCATTTGTGCTCAGGTCTTCCTGATTCCACTGTGCCGTCACAAACAGAGGATCACTTAAGACATTAAGTAAACTAATGCCCATCGAAGGTCTCCCAGAAACAGGCTTTTCAAACATGTCCATATATGAAGAATCAGAGATCCTATACTCTTCAAGTTATAAGGGACCACCTGATGGGCCACCTTAAATTCTTTCTAGAGCATCCTTTGTGAAAAATCATATAGTCTCTACTTAAATATTTCCACTGATGGGGAGCTCATCACCTCAGTAGGCAGTTCATTCCCCTGGGGATGGGTGGGGAAAGGGAAGAGAATTTTAATTGTTCTAAATGACCTCTACTGACCTGAATTCCATCTGCCCATAATTTCCATTTACTGATCCTACTTATACCTTGTGTAGCAAGCACAGAATAAAGCTATCCTTTTTCCAAACAACAACCCTTCAAATTGCTGAAAATGGACATTAGGTAAATGGAAAGAATACTGGATTTGGAGTCAGAGGATATGGATTTGAATCCTGACTCTGCCACTTAATATTTGTGTGACCATAGGAAAGTCATATAAAATAACCTCTCTGGTACTCAGTTTCTCATCTCTAAAATGAAAGCATTGGTCTGAATCAGCAGTGTTAGGCTCATAGAGAACCTGGGGCCACCATACATGAGTATCCCTCTAGGCCTAACACTGACTTCGAAAATCACATGCTAACATTATCTATGTTCTATTCTATTTTTATTTAATTATTTCCTAATTACATTTTAATCTCATTTGGGCCTCACTTGGGAGTAGTGCAGCCCACATACAGTTCATGGGGCATGTGTTTAACACCTCTGGTCTGGATGACCTCTAGAGACTTTTGTAGCTCTCAAATCTATGAATCCTATGAACTCACTGCTTCCGCACTTTTAATTTTCCCTTCTCCATTCTAAACACCCTTCACTCTTTCAACAATAGGCCGATTAGGATTGAGATCTTGAAGGAATTTTTAATCCCATCTGGGGTGGGGGCAGCTGGGTGACTCAGTGAATAAAGTGCAAGGTCTGAAGTCAGGAAGAATTCCTCTTCCTGAATTCAAGTCTGGTCTCAGACACTTACTAGGTATGTGACCCTAAGCAACTCACTTAACCCTGTTTGTATCACTTTCCTCATCTTTAAAACGGTCTGGAGAAGGAAATGGCAAACCACTTCTGTATCTTTGCCAACAAAACCCCAAATGGGGTCATGAAGAGTTGGACACAACTAAAATGAATGAACAACAATAAAAATATGGCTAGGTTTCAAACCATTGTTTTCTGACTCTAAATGCAGCATGGCACTTCACCATTATGGTGATTTTGCTCTAGATTCTCTCTGAAGGAAATGCTTTGATTTTTTTATAGAGGCCCTCAATAAGTTATCCAATTTAGTTGTGGGGGAGGGGAAAAGACCACAGGCTTCTTGGGTAATAACAAGGACTCCCCAGAAATAGAACTCCTGGGGAACAAGACTTCTGTCCCTCTTTTCCTCTCCCAGTGACTTAAGAGAAGGTCAGCAGGCCCAGTGCCTCCTACCCCAGTGAAGCTCAACCATGTGAGTTGCATCAGCATGAGACCTCAACAAGTACAGATGTTTCATTTAAAAACATTTTCATGCACCATATTTCACCATATTTTGCATGAGAATTAAGGGAAAACAATGTGGTAATATTTTATGGTCTTTTGGGCTCCATGTCATACAAGTGGATCACTTTGGCTAAAAGAGACAGCATATCTGAGAAGATGACAACTGTAAATGTCAGCAAACAACAAACATCATCCTAACTTGTCATGTCCAGCATAATGTTACGGCAAAGACAATCCATTCAGCAATAAGCAGATGTGTACAAAGGAGGGTGGTATCAAATAGCTAAGCTCACATAGATCACAAATTTCTTTTGGAAAAGGCATTTAAAACATAATACCTGGGGTAGAATATATACAATAAATATGATATTTCAAGAGGGATTTAGAAATGGATAAAATTTATTATTTAAGGGCAGAAAAAATAGGATTTGATGGACAAGTCAAAGGAGTTAAGAGTTTGGTCCAGTGAGACAGAATCTGACTACAGAGAAGATTTCAGACATTGATTTCATTTTTTTCCCCCAAAAACAATGCTGAATTGGGCAGTTTTCTTCTATGAAAGCACACAGAAGTTTGTAAGTGGGCGAAACAGAAGGAGATTCTCATACAGAGCTCTCATGGTTGAATCAATGTCTACCAACTCAAGATTGTTTGAAAATGAGAGTGATCTAGGAAAAAGCATCAGCAGGAAAGCAGGGCATCCTAACCAGAGGTATTTGCTTCTAAGCAATGATGTGCCACAAGTTGGGGCAAGTCATGGTTTCTCTCTGGTCCTCATTTCCTCATCTGTAAAATAAGGAGTTTGAAGCAGATGACCTCTGAGATGCCTTGCAAATATAAGCAGCAAGTTAGGAAAGCCCGAGTGACTTCAGACACTTCCTTAACTGTCTGACCCTGAACAAATTATTTATCCTCTGCCTGCCTCTTAGGATTGTTGAGAGGACAAAATGAGATAATATTTGTAAATGTAAAAATGTTGAAAACCTTAAATGCTAGTTTTTATTATGATTAACTTCCTATGAATGACAGTCCAGTGTAACAGAAAGAAAGGGCCTCAGAATCAGGAGAAATAGCTGGCCTAGAATCTTGGCTCTAATATTTAATAATTGTATGATCCTGAGTAAGTCCCTTGAACTCTCTAAACTTTACTACTGACCACATGGGATTGCTGTAAAGAAAAATTTTGCAAACCCTCAAGTACTACAGAATTTAATTATAATTATGACTTCTTCTCTCTACCCATGTGTCTGAAAGACATTAAAATAAAGACCAAATAATTGCAAGGTGAATCAAGCTCTTTCCAAGACTATGAAAAGTCCTAAAGAGCCAGGAAGAAGGTCATTTTTCTGATGGACTGCAGAAAGCATTGAAGGCCAGATCAAGCATAAACACTTGGTTGTGGAGAACTCAGGCTAGAATTCCCTGCTTCCCCCTAGCTCCCCTCCCACTGGCTTGCTCTGGGCAGGGAGTGAAGTTCATCTGTTTAAATTTAGCTTTGTCCTTATTGGCAGACTCATGTCTATTGGCAAAACTAAGGTCTGTCACCTCGAATTTCATGGAAGATTTAGTTTCAGTCCCATGACTTATGTGACTCAGTCATTTTGTGGTCTGTTCATTTAGGCCCTTACTTGATCTAGAGCAAGCATGGAAATAGTTGCATTTAGGGAAAGGAAGGCTTTCATGGTCACTCTTACAAGAGCATTAAACAAAATGGTAAGCCTTTTTCAAAAAAATCAAGGTGAATCCATGCAATCTCTCAGTTATCAAGTATTTATGGAGTATCTATATAGCACATAGGTATGAGATCATTCTCCCAACTCACATTTGTGTGGACAGGTCATGTTTCAAGAGATGGACTAGTTCTTCCTCTCAGGGATCTAGGAGGGTGGTTTTCTAACATCATTACTCACAAGCCCCCATATGATGTGTTCCCTCCAAAATCAAATGACCAATTAACACCTCACCAATATCAATTTGGCCAGTTACTTTCTTTTCAGCATAATTAACCAATTAACATCAATTAGCTTTTTACAAATGGATATGTACTGAGAAGATATAGCAACAATTAAAGTACAAAAAGTCCACGAAATCATAATATCTGTGGATAGACAGACACCAGAAAGAGAAGTTGGGGAAAGAGCATACTGTTTCTTGGGAATTCACTCAGGCCAGGACTATTGTGCTTAGATTCTTATAGAGCTTCCTTAATACCTCCCTTCTCTTCCACAGCTCATTCCCATCTTTGCTCCATAGAGGTATAATGAAACATGATCACATCTTGCTCCAAATTATTTGCTTCCAGAACCTCTAGATTGCTGTTATTTTTTACATTATTCCTTCCGTTTATGTCAGTTCCTTAAGATGTGACCAAATCTCTTACACAGTGACTTTGATTAATTCAAGGAGGTGTACAGGTCCTGTTCATCCTGGTTCTGATTGACTGATTTTATTTTTCACAATTTTATTTTAGACTCAAATGCCAGAACACAAATACAGAATAGAGAAAAGAAACAAAAACATCACAAACTTAAATATTGGAACTTAAATACAAAGTTAGAAAGGGGGAAAAGGGCATGCCATGTGCATAGCAGAACATGAGAGGATTCAAAATATATAATAATAAATTTTCACCTCAAGAAAGTCTATATGATAAATAATACTCATTTTGTTGAGAATTGTCCATCTTTTCTTTGCTTCTTGTGAGTTTTCTTTTGTTCTCTGCTGTGCTTTTTTTTTTTACTTTATTCTTTTTTCCCCTCATTCCACCCCTCCTAGCAGGCCATAATAAAGTTTAGATATGTTTCTCTATAGTCCTCCTGACTCCAGGGCCAGTGCTCTATTCATTGTGCCACCTAGCTGCCCCAAGATCCAGAATCTTAAGAAAGAAAATGAGACCCTGAAAATTAAAATTGGGCAAAGTGAAGCCTGTGAAATTATGAGAGATCAAGAAACTAATAAACAACATATGGTTAATGAAAAAATAGAAGAGAAAGTGAAACATCTTAGAAGAAAAACAGCAGATTTGGAGAATAGATCAAGAAAAGAAAATATAAAAATACTTGGACTAACTAAAAGTTACCATAAAAAAAAGAATCTTGATACAATAATACAAGAAATAATTAAAGAAAATTGTCCTGAAGCGATGGAAGAAGGGAGGAAAGTAGAAAGAAATAGAAAAAAAAATCCATCAAACACCACTTAAAAGAGATTCCATGAGGAAAACTTATAGGAATATCATAGTCAAATTCTGAAACCCCCAGCTCAAGGAAAAAATATTAAAAGCATCAAGATTAAAACAACTTAAATATGACAGTGTCACAATTTGAATTACACAAGAGCAGCAGAGACACTAAAGGACCACAGGTCTTAGAACACAACAAATCAAAGAGCAAAAGAACTGGATCTGTGGTCAAAAATATCATATCCTGCAAAGTTAAGCATTATCTTGAATCAAAAAAAAATGGATATTTGATAAACTGTCAGACTTCCAAGACTTTGTAAAAAAAAATCCCGAGCTTAATAAATGATTTGATATACAAGTACCAATAGAAATGTAAGACACAAAACAAAGACTGATTATAAGGGATTCATAAGGACAGACTGTTTGTTTTTTATATATGTAAAATGTATGTCTAAGATTCTTATTAGTAATTGGGTAGTTCATAAGAAAGATTGGGGTAAACCTGAGTATGACATGAACCTAAAAAGCAAAACCATTTAGGAACAGCTTAAAAGAGTAATTATTTTATACAGATGAGGTGCAAAAGGATGAACTGATACAAAGGAATTAGATGGGAGAGGAGGACTGGTAGTTCTAGTAACCTACTTTCATCAGGAACGGGGTTAAGAGGGAACAATACAAATATATTTAGAAGAGTATAAAAGTCTTTTAAATTCAGAAGAAATAAAAAGGTAGGAGTACGGGGGGAAAGGACAAGGGAGGGATCTTTAGAGGTGAAGGTGAGGCAATAGGTAAATAGGGGTATAGAAGGGTGTTTAGATTTATGGGAATGGGAGGATAGGGGAGGGATTCTTGGGGGGGGTGTTAGGCAAATCATAGGAGGACAAAGTAGAGGGTCACAGGAGGGCAAGGTAGAGGGTAAAAGTAAAGTAGAGGAGACAGGGGGATAGGAAACAAGAGATATACATGTACATAAAAACAAAGATCAGGAGTAGAATAGATTCATGTAGATGTCTATATATATCTACATATAGTAGAATAGATATATATATAGATGTCTATATATATCTATATATAATAGAATAGATATATATATAGATGTCTATATATATCTATATATAATATGCATATGTGTATTATATATCTATAACTATAGAGAAACATATCTAAGTGTCTGAGGCTGGATTTAAACTAGACACTTACCACAAACACCTAGCCGTGTGACCTTGGGCAAGTCACTTAACTTCAATTGGCCTACCTTCAAAAAAAATATTCTAGATCTCCTTTTCTAGTTGGTTGACTTTCCTTTCATACCCTTCTTATTTTTCTTGGATTATTCTTTTCTTTTTTTAGCTTTTCCTCCATCTCTCTCATTTGATTTTTAAAATCCTTTTTAAGATTTTCCATAAATTCCTTTTGGGCAGGTGACAATTTGATGTTACTTTTTGGGGGTTTCTTTACTTCAGCATCCTCACCAAAAATGAACTCTGGTCATCTCTGTTCCCATAATTGGTTTCTATGGTTGGATTCTTTCTCCTTTGCCTATGCAATTTTTATTTGATAGCTTAGTTATTTGTAGTTACATCTAGCCCTGGGGTATGGGAAATGGTGCCTCTTGCCCCAGATCTTGAGTTCTTCCCTATACCCTAAATCCAAAGCCAAACCTCCAACCTCCAGTAAGTGCCTTTAGCCAGGGGCTTTCTGCCCCACTGCTTCTGTACTCATTGGGTGTGTGATGGTTCCTTCTCACCCCCACTGCTCTTCACAGCACAGCTGGATCTGGTGTTCCTGGTCAGTAGAGGTTCCCTCAATCTTCCCAGGCTCAGATGCCCAACTCCCTCACTATCCCAGGGGTAAAAGTTCTGGTGGCTGGCGCCAAGGTAGCTTCTCAAACCAATTAAACCCAGGGCTTGTGGCTTGTTGTTTAAGAGGCTTACAGTTTGCAGTTAAAACCTAGTCTGGAGGTGTTTACTCTTCACAGGGACCAAACCTTGTCCTGGGATTTTTCTTCTGATCTTCTCAAATTGTCCCAGGAGGACCTGGGTTATGCCCCTGTTCTTCTTTATCTCCACCCACACTTTGTTGCCCTAAGGTGCTATTTTAACTCTTTTTGTGGGGGAAAATCTTGAGAGCTTGGAATTTTCTGATCTACTCTGCCATCTTCCCGGAATCTTCTTTCTGCCTGATTTTTTTTAATGAACCTCTTTACCTAAACAAAGTAATAGCTTTTAAATAGTAGAGTAAATTAGTGGAGTCCCACCTTTATACTACGAAACGTTCCCTCCACTAAATTTACTTCTTGGTGTGGCATAACCTATGGACAAATTACTCTTTTGATTCCAAGATACCTTATTTGGCTTCTGAGTTGAGCAACACTGCTGGGATGAATCCTGAAGGTCATTTCGGAAGGAAAACTCCTTCCTGAAGTGAGTTGCTACAGCTACAGGCAGACTCTGGTATGTACTCCATTTGTTGCATGTCTGGTGTCTCTTCTAACCTAAGAAGGCTCATGAGGCATAAAAAAATAGTGTGATACGGGTTCTAAAATAACTTGACTCTTCACACTGAAAAATGTTCCAGTATTTATGAACATAAAGTCCTAAGCTGGTCCATTCTAGTTCCAATACTTATTTGCCCAGCTTCAGGAAAGGGAAAAAAAATAAAGCAAGAAAGATAAAACAGCAATTTTCTTTTGTGTGCTGTCTTCCTCCATTAGATCATAAACTTCTTGAGGGCAAGGATTGTTGTCATCTTTCTTTGTATCCCCAGAACTTAGCATAATGCTTGGCATGTAGTAGGCACTTAAAAAATCTTTTATGACTGACTGACATCACCATGCTTTCATAATTGCGTGTTGGCTAGGGTGGAGGTATTAGGCAGAGGCAGCAGCAACACTTGGAGTTACCACTGTCTCTACGTCTCTTCACTCACAGAAGCACATTTCTTCTTCCTCACTCAAAAACTGCTAGAGAGTTTTTCTATTCATTCTATACCTTTGCACGCTCAATTCTAGCTAGGAGACAATTAAAAAGCTTCTCATCACCACTCAGGGAGCCAACAGGAAACAGCAAAAATATCTGTCCACGTTCTCAGTAGGGAAGGAAAAGGCCCCTTTCAACATGAATTTTCCTAAGTCAGCTTGCCATCTTCCTTGTGGAGGAGTGATGCCATATTATGCATACTCTAACAATGAGGCCCTCGTTACACTGTCCCCATCTTACTCTGAGCATTACACGAAGGTCTATAATGTATACCAAATTACTAACATAGTCTCTGAATTCCAGGAAGTTCCAATTTAATTGAACACATAGAGTTAATTCACATAAAACAAAGAATAATTAAATGCTACATTGTGTGGTTATGACCATAAATGTTATGTGTTTGTAGAGAAGGGTCAGCTCATTGGGAACAGGTAGGTAAGGCTTCATGGAAAGTTTGAACTCATTAAGTTCATATTGCTCATTTAGTATGAAATCAAGTTTATAATCCCTTTAGATCATGGATTTGAGATTTCAGTGCCAAGGAATAAAGGGTTCAGTATCTACATATTTCATATTTTGGGCAGATAGTTAGTTCAATGGATAGAGTGCCAGGCATGGAGTTAGAAAGACTTACCTTCCTGAGTTCAAATCTGAGCTCAGAAACCTACTAGCTTTGTGAACCTTGGCAAGTCACTCAACCCTATCTGCCTCAGTTCCCTTATCTGGAAAATGAGCTGGAAAAGGAAGTGGCAAACCACTCTAATATCTTTGCCAAGAAAACTTCAACTGGGGTCTCACGGGGTTGGACACAACGGAAGCAACTCAACAACAACAATGAAAACAACATGCTAAATATTTCAAACATGCTATTGCTCAATAAGATTCTTCTTTTTCTATTCTGGCCACTGCACGTCAGTAATTGGGGGATGGGAGGGGGAGTAAAGCTAGCCACAGAGAAGCAGAGGAATTGTGTTCCCCTCCCCTCCATGTAAATACAACAGCATAGCAAGCTAGCAACACAAGAAGCAAATAAGCAGATGGACAAAACCTCAGGCAAAGCCACAGTTGCTGCTCTCAATCAGTGCCAGAAGGTCAGTAACTAAAAGTAAGCATGTAAAAGACAATACGAGAGTACTCCTTGATGCTGGTGGTTGGTGAAAGACTAACTAGTTGGTCCTTAAGAATTTGAGACATTGTTAAGGCACATTTAGTAGATCACAGATGGAGACAAGATAGAAGACTAAGAAGGAAATCTCTTGTATACATTGTGCTAAGGGGTTGCTGTTCTGGCATTTTCTCTTTTTTGGTCAGTCTGACCATGTCAATCCCTACTCTGACCTTCCTCGCTGCTGCCTTATTCAATGAAGTTCAAGGGTTCCTGTTGTCTCTAGGATCAAATATAAAATATTCTGGCTTTAAAGTATTTCATAACTTGGCCCTTTCCTCATTTCAACTGAAACTGTTATTTTAGCCATGTCTTCATGACCCAATTTGCAGTTTTCTTGGCAAAGATATTGGAGTAGTTTGCCATTTCCTTCTTTAACTCATTTTACAAATGGGAAAACTGAGGTAAACAGGGTTCAGTGACTTGCCCAGAGTCACATAGTGTTTGAGACCAGATTTGAACTCACAAAGATGAGTCTTCCTGATTCCAAGCCCAATGCTCTAGCTCTATCCATTGCACCACCTGACTACCATTCTGGCCCCTTCCTACCTTTTCAGTCTTCTCATATATTGTATCCCTTCA
>CM053580.1:470259790-470319041 GCA_028627135.1 Pseudochirops cupreus
AAAAAAAAAAAAAGGAGATTTCCATAGACCCATTTTAGGTCATAGGTTTTAGAGCTTACCCAATTCAACAACATTATTTTACAGGTGAAGAAACTTAGTCCCAGAAAATTTTAAATGACTTGCCAAAGTCTCATACCTAGTAAATAGCAGAGCTGAGATAAGAGCCCCCTTCCTACGTGTAATCCCATGCCCTTTTCATTGTAGTACAGTTTGTGCTGATGATTAAATAATTTCAACAGGTGAATGAAAAGAGAGAAAAAAGAAGAAAGAGGAAAGGAGGGAGAGAGAGGGAAGAAGAGGAGGAGGAGGAAAAGAAGAGAGAGAGGAGGAGTAGAAAAGAGAGAGAAGAGAGAAAGAGACAGAGACAGACAGAGAGACAGAGAGAGAGAGAATTGATACAAAAAGTTCACTGTTTGTCAGCACTGAAAATCACAGAACTGCACCTTTTCTAAAACCAGACCATGAGTCCTAACCTTTCTTTCACAAAGCACCAAACTGTTTCAAAGTACATTCCTTTCTATGAAAATGCTCTGAAAATGTGCTTTGGACTGTGGAGTAGATTTGGGAGAGTTTGGACCTGCATTTAAGTGAAGGGCCAAAATCAAGGTCGGGTGTCACAAGTTTAACCTGACAGCCACTGGAGGGTTTTGCCTGGGTAAATGGTTTTCTAATTGACAGCTTTAGACCCTGGCAAGTACAACAAAATTGGAGTCCAAATCCTTGTGAAGGACTATATCGCTAAAAGCTGTGTTAATGCGCTAGATTAAATGTACCGAAGCTGAAACAGCCCCACAGCCCACCGCTGTGTTGGTGGTTGACTTAAAAGAAAAAAATTAACTGTTTATTTTGATTGCTCTAAGTGTTGCAAAATCCCATTGCCTTCATTCCAAATTCCTGACCCTACTTCTCCCAGTATTGCTCATTCATTTACATTTCTCTTCAGTGTTTCTCCCTCAAAGCCTCCTAAAAGTCTCTTTGGTGGTTTAAAAAACAAAAACACTCTATGGGGGATAAGATTCTCCTAGAATCTCAGCAGCTTTTTAAGATTCCCATTTTTCCTTCCATTTATAAAGTGCTTTCACACCCATGATCACATTATCTCTTTGCCTGGCACATAATAAATGCCTATGAACTGACTCACTCTTTCTCAAAGCCCCAGGAGCTATTCCTACATAGCACTCAATGATCTTAGGCCATTTGGTCCAACTCTCTCATTTTTCAGATTAGAAAACTGAGGCAAAAGGAATTTAAGTGACTTGCCCAGTGTCACACACATAGTAAGTGTCACAGGTGGGATTGAAAATACATGGTCTTACACAGTTCTATTTTATTTTATTTTGCATTTTGGAGGAGGAAGGTAGGGCAATTGGGTTAAGTGACTTGCTCAAGGTCACACGGCTAGTTTTTGTGTTAAGTGTCCGAGGCTGGATTTGAACTCAGGTCCTCCTGATTCCAGGGCCGGTGCTCTATTCACTGTACCACCTAGCCGCCCCTATTTTATTTCTTTATTTCGGCAACCCTCTCTTTTCTTAATTCAAAATGCGAAGAGAGATAAAACATTGTCCTGGACCTAACTGATGTCTATACATTTGTGTGTGTGTGTGTGTGTGTGTGTGTGTGTGTGCATGCGCACGGATGCGCACATCACATGTGCATGGGCTCACATGTTCATATGTGTGCATTTTCACTAAACAGGTGGGTTAGAAGATGATTAACTTACAGAAGAAAATACACTGGAAGACAGGAAAAATATCTTCTAGTATTTGACAACATGATATATGAGAGAAGGATTAGCTATATTCTGTGAGATCCCAGAGAAAAGAACGAGGGTCAGTGGTTGAAAGTTACAGGGAGGTAACCTGTACACTTCACTGGTATCCATGCAATATTGAGAGATTATTGGAAGGACATACATAAGAGTTCCCCAGGATGAAAAGACATAAATGGATTGCAATCTGGAACATTGGAACAAGCTCCCAAATAAGTGAAATTATAGATCTATCAGAATGTCCAAGTATAAAGATAAATTTTCTAACAATTAGACTCAAAATGACTTTTGACATATTGAACTCCCCCATTGTTGGAGGTCTTTAAGCAAAGGTTGTATATCAGGTGTATCATTGTTAGTGGAGACAAGTATTATACTTTGAGGGGAGAATGGATTAAGTGACTACTGAGATTCCTTTTAACACTGAAATTCTACACATTTTTTTGAGAATTAATACAACAAGAATACTTATTAAACACCTACTACGTGCATGGTACTATATTAGGTTTTGGTGAAACAAAGCTCAAACAGAAAAACAGAGAAGTGTCTGTATTAGGAATAGACACAATTATTGATTAAGCATGTGCCCACCATATTCCCAGGACTAGGAAACCTAAAGCGATTTCTTTTTTTCTAATAATGTGTTTGTTTTTAGGGACCAATATTTGAAAGGGAGTGTTTTTACAGAATAAGCAGTGAACTGAGAAGGCTCAGAACAGAATGAAATTCCTTCCTGGGCAATGTCAAGTCTTCCTTTTATAATTCCTTACACTAAATTTGTCCCACACGCTCATTAGAGATTAGTTTTGTGGACAGGAAGAAAAACGACATTTTTTCATTTCAAACCTTGTTGCTAGCCTGAGTCTAATTCCACAAACCTATCGCAATCCCACTTCTTCCAAATTACTAAAAATGAACTTTACAGCACTCATAAATTTTTATTATTTATCATGGTAACCTATGCTCTGCTTGTGGCTTAAACGTTAAGTTCTTAACATTGCCCAAACATCATGTGGGAACAATAGATCCACAGTCACACCCCTAGTGCATTCCAGGGGGAATCAAACCCAGAATAGTAGGATGAATACAATTATAGACTGGAAATGGTTCACGGTCTTGCTGTACTGTTGTAAACAAGAGTTGTTCAAAATAGATTAAAGAAATCTAGGCCCTGTAGTGCATGTCTACCTGGTTGACTTTTTTCCCTTTGAATAGAAGGAGCTATTTAACAAGAAAGATTTAAGCTGGGAATACTGACAGGTCCTCTGAGAAGCTCTCAAGCCAAGGCAAATCAAAGGGGGCGGAGTGAGGGGGCAAAGGATCGAGCAATGATTAAAACATCTAAAAGGAAATCAGTAATTTTGGAACTCCAGAGCTGGAAACAATTAGAAACTGGCTGGCAACTGTCAAAAATCAATAAAAGAAGGATGCAATTTTTAATAACGCGAAAATAAAGCATGCTGGTAACATGTTAGGAATGGGGATGGGGGTTGGGGAAAAGGGAACAGAAGAAATGAAATGGACATGAAATCTGTTAATAATTACTGTCTTTGCCAATGCCAGCTTGCTCCTCTTCCACCATTTCCTTCTAGTTCCATCACTATACCCCAGTCAAAGTCTCAGACCGGAGTACACTTTGGCTGGCCAGAAGCAGTGACCGGGCTGAATCTAAGATTTGTTGTTGTTCACTCATTTCATTTGTGTCCAAATCTGTGACTCCATTTGAGGTTTTCTTGGGAAAGAAACTGGAGTGGTGCCCCATTTCCTTCTCTAGCTCACTTTACAGATTAGGAAATTGAGGCAAATAGAGTTGAGTGTTTTGTCCAGGGCCACACAGCTATAAATGTCTAAGGCCAGATTTGAACTCAAGAAGATGAGTCTTCCTGATTCCAGGCCCAGTGCTCTATCTACTGCGCCACTGAAGTCTGAAATGGCAACTAGCATTTATATAGTGCCTTAAGTTTTGCAAAACACTTTACAAACATTTGTAAAGCAAATTAGTAAAGTTTCTGGTACATAGTAGGCATTTAACAAATGCTTATTCCTTTCTTTCCCCACCCCTTGTCCCCATCCTTACCAACCATAGGAGGTAGGTGCTATTATTACCCCCATTTTACAATTAAGAAAACTAAGGCAGACTGAGGTGACTTGCCCAGGGTAACACAGCTGGTGTCTGAGGATGAATTCAAATTCAGGTCTTGCTAATTCCAGGTCCAGAACTCTATTCACGATGCCACTTTCCTGTTGAATTTCTATTCTTCAGAAGCAATAATACATAAAACTGGACTGGCTCACATCAACCTGTTTTACAATTGTCCATCCAGTTTCTGAAAAGTCCCTTCATACTTCAGGGTATACTATCCTGCTATCCCGAGGTAAATCTAGGCTCGAAAATATCTCCTTTTCCATGATTCTTAATAATAGTAAGTCAATATGAATGTATCAATAGAGCTTATATCACGTGGCATGCTGTCTTGGGGAAGGAGAAGGAGAGGGAAGGGGAGAAAATTTAAAACTCAAAATCTTATGGAAGTGAATGTGGAAAACTAAAAATAAATAAATTATATATAATTTTTAAAATGTCAGTCAACATGCATTTATTAAAGCATTTACTATGCATTAAGCACTGTGTTAAGTTCTAGGAATACAAAGGAAGGCAGAATAAAAAGTCCCTGCCCTCAAGGAATTTAAACTCTAATGGAGGAAATGATATACAGATTATTAAGTGCTCAGAAAAGGAATACAGAGTAGATGAAAAGGAAGACATTAACAGCTGAGAGGATCAAGAAAGGTGTCCTTCAGAAAGTAGGGTATAAGTTGGGTCTTGAAGGAGACAAGAGAAACCAGGAGGTAGAGGTGAGGAAGCAAAGAAGTTCCAGGCATGAGGGACCGCTAAACACTTGTAGAGGGGAGTTGGAGGTCACCTGTGAGGAACAGTGAGTTGGCCAGCATAGATAGACCATAGAGTGCAGAGGGGAGGAGGAAGGCTGCCAATGTATGAAGATACAAGGTTATTTGGAGCTTTAAATACCAAAGAGAGGACTTTATATTTGATCCTTTTGTAAAAATGATTATTTTAAAGCCCTTTTGTAAAGCAACCCTAGCCAGGAGTCGGGCATCACTACATTTTAAGCTATGGTCCAAATATCCCAACCCTTTCTCAGACATTTTCTTAGCCTACTCTTCAATTCTCAGATATTTTTTGCGTTCCTTGTCTTCGATGAAAAACAGCAATGAAAACAACCTGTATCATATGCCTTTCCATTATTTGCCCAAGACCTCCTGATATTTGTTAATATTTTCTTGGTACTTTCTGGCAGCAGTATTCGTGCTTATCTGAATCACCAGAAGTTATGGTGGGGGGAGGTAGGGGGTGGTCATCTAGTTTGATAAGTCTTATGTTGCACCTTTGATTCATGCCCCAGGAAAATAATAGACTCCTCTTTGTTGTTATCAGGACAGACAAGTCCCTGTTTCAATCCCTCTGAGTATGGAATCACTAAGGACAATTACCCAGCTCTTTTTCTGACTTTTACTGGATAATGTCTTACCTAATCTCTTCCGAGGCTCTACTTTATCATTCCTTGGGGGACAAGAAGCTGCTTCTTTCTGAGAACATCTAACTTCCTCATCCCCAGGAAGAGCACCAAGTTTATTTTTAAATTCCAAGTGTAAAGTTATACTTTTCCTTCCTGCCCTACTCTTTATGACATTCTTCCACTCACCAATCTCCTGACAAGGGTCAAGTTTTCCCTCTGTCCTCTCAAATCTGTTTCTTCATTGATGTACTGCTTTTTTTTTTCCTAAGTAGAATTTGATTGTGCCTAGTAATCTGGAGCATGAGAAGGTGCTTCTCTAGCCCTCTCACCTTCTCTTCTAGGATGGAGGCATCCTATGCTTGCAATCACAAAAATGCAAATGTTGCAGATTCAGCGCAAAGGTCTAAAAATTCCCGTTGCTCTTCAAGACAACTGAGAAGCTCAGTCTGGTTTGAGATGCTTGTGAAGGTTATACCTCAATGCCTAAGCACCTCCTTAGGAAAGAAAAAAAAATCCCTGTTATCAAGAAACTAATGGAGGAAACAACATGAAAATAACTATCTACAAATAAGATATAGATATGTAAATAGAGATCTATAAATAGATATACAGACATATGCATGAATACATGAATGTATGTATATGCTTTAATAAATGTTTTCTTCCTTCTTTCCTGGTATCCTTTCTTCCCTTCTTCCCTCCTTTTATCCTTCCTTCCTTCCTTTCTCCTTCTCTCCCCCTCCTCTCCCCTCCTTTTCTTCCTTCCTTCCTCTCTTCCTTCCCCTCCTTTACTTCCTTCCTCTCTTCCTTTCTTCCTTCCTTCTTTCCTTCCTTTTAAGGAACCTCCATTCTAATAGATAATAGTTGCTCAAGTGCTTTATAAGATAAAAAGGTACTAAATGAAAGTTAAAGACTTACTGATTTACTTAAATACTCAAATCTAAGTGGCAGTCCAAAATGTGGGAATGGAAATTTTAGGAGAAAACTTTGAACAAAATTGATTTAGCTCCTCTAAGGTTAAAAGGATTTAGACCCTTTAGGAAAAGGTATGAAAGAACAAAAAATTCCCTTGACTATAAAGTTCCTTCAATTATTTTTACTCCTGTATAATTGAAAACCAGCTGGTGAGGGAGACTTTGAGCTTGACCAATTGGCAACACTCTTTAAGGAAGGTGACTTGGGGAAGGTAACTCGCAAGGAAATAAAGCTACTGGTATTTTCAAAGGACATCACTGGTAGTGCTTTTTCTCTCACACATAACAAAGGACATTTGGTAAATTTGTTTGGGCGCACATTTTTAAATGGAGGAAAGCAGCTAAGAGTATGACAAAGGTATCATTGATAGCATGTCCTCTTTGGTACCTAGTTCAAATGCTTCTTCTTATTCTAAAATTTATGGAATAAAGAAGATGGTGATGACTTGATGGAATTCTTCACCTTACAGTCCTCTAACCTTGGAAGTCCAGGCCACTTAATTCTCACCTGTAATATTTTTCTTGCCCTGGGCTCTAGGACCAATCTAAACCTTAAGCAGGAGGAGACCTTAGTGACTAATTCTGCAAATCAGCATCAGCTCAGTACAAAGGTGGGTCCCCCTTTGCTTATTGAGCCAGAGGTCCTGAGTGATTAGAATTCTAATTTCATAGATCCTTCCTGGGAGGAAGGAAGGAAGGAAGAAGGGAAGGAAGGAAAGAAGGAAGGAAGGAAAGAAGGAAGCAGGAAGGAAGGAAGGAAGGAAGGAAATATAGATTTCTAAGAAACTTAGAAGTTGTCAAATCTGGTTATTTCGTAAGAAACTTAGAGGATCATAAATCTGGAGAGATGGGAGAAAACTTGAAAGCCATCCTGTCCAACCCTCTCATCTTATCATTGAGGACTCAGTTAATTTTCCATTTGCATTGGTTGTCTAAGCTACGTGTATATATGTATGTATGTGTGTTGTACACACACATATTTGTAGATGTACATATACACATTTGTATATGTATATGTGTATACATACAGACACACTTGTTCACAGTGCATTTATGCTTGGAATGTTCTCCCTTCTCATCTCCTTCCCCAACTTCATCCATTGACTTTTCCGACTTACTTTAAGTCCCAACTACAACCCCATGTTTTACAGCAAGCCTTTTTTAACCCCTCTTAATTCTAATGCTCTTCCTCTTCATTATTTCCTATTATTTCCATCTCTTGACTTGGGGCATTTTTATTGGCTGTCCTCCATGTCTGAAATGCCCTCCCTTCTCATCTCCAATTCCTAGTTTTCCTGGATTCCTACAAGTCTGACCTTATATTCTGCCTTCTACAAGAAGTTTTTCCCAATCCCTCTTAATTCTTCCCTCTGTTGATTGCTATTATCCTGCCTATAGCTTGTTTGTACATGTTATTTGCATATTGTCTCTTAACATTAGACTGTGAGCTTCTCAAGGGCTGGGACTGTCTTTTGCCTTTTAGCACAGTGCCTGGCACATAGGAGGCATTTTATAAATGCTTATTGACTGATGGATAAGTCAAATTTCTTTTCCCTTTTCCAATATCTGTATCCTTGATAACACTTTCATAACACTGAAGCCTAGCTAAGTCTACCTTATTACTTTCCATTCTCTATTCTTTTAGTTCTTCAGAAAACAAAAACTTCTACATGGCTTGTAATCATACTGTACCACCAGAAGACCAGAACAGAGAAAAATAAAAATGCTTATTTAGGTAGCTGGCCTTGTCCTTAAAGCATAACCTTTGTCTAAGTGATCAAAATCTCTAAGTTTGGGAGAGGCTTCATAAGTCATCTGATCTACCCTATCAGGGAATAATTCTGTCTGAAACACTCTTATCAAATAGTCATCCAATCATTGCTTGAAATCTTTAGTCAGAGAGGAAACCAGCACTTGCCAAGGCAGCCCATTCCACTTCTATGCTATTCTAATTGTTAAGAAACATTTCCCTTCATCAAGCCTGAATTTACCTCTGCAACTCATGCTCAATGTTCCTGGTCTTGGCCTCAGGGGGCCATGAAGAACAAATATTGTTCTTTCACAGCCTTTCATGGGAAATCTATATGAGGCTCCTCTTCCTGTTACTTCAAACTGATCCTCATAAGGCACGAGCTTGAGATCCTTTGCCATGGTTTCATGGAACCTCATTGACTCTATCCTCTGGACACTTTCCAGATTATTAATGTCCTCATTAAAGTGTGGTCTCTATAATTGGGTACAATATTCTACATCTGTTCTGAGTGTAGAGTATAGTGGAAATACTGCTTCCTTAGTCCTGGGCATTATTTCTTTGTCAGCTTTAGATCGATGAAGTATTCTTGGATGCAGTATTATGATAGTGACTCATATTGAGCTTGTACTAAACCCCCAGATCTTGCTCAGACTAACTGTTGTCTCTTCATGCCTCCCTCATCTTGCATACCTGTGGAACAAAGGTACTAGTGACTTAGTGATAGGAAAAGGGATCCTTACTCTTCTATGTTGGACTAACCAGAAATGTGGGAAAATCCCCTAGGTTGGCTCATTCATCTGAAACCAACTCCCACCTACAACTCCACTGGCCAAAATCCATACAAAGAAAGTTTTTATATAAAAGAAGGAAGAATCAGGAAACATGATACACTCCATGATTCCAATCTCAAGTTCCACACACCTAATGTAGAATATTCAGTGCCACCGTTAGACAATGAGGATGGGATGGCTAGGTGGCACAGTGAATAGAGAACTGACCCCGAGTCAGGAGGACCTGAGTTCAAATTTGATCTCAGATACTTAACACTTACTAGCTGTGTAACTTTGGGCAAGTCACTTAATCCTGATTGCCCTGCCTCCCCGCCTCCAAAAAACAAAACTAAACAAAACAAAATAAAATAAAATAAAATAGAATAAGCAATGAGGATTATGTCCTCCATGAATCCTAATCCTAGGGCCCTTCAGTCATCCTGAGGGTTTGCCAAGGTTCTCCTCAGCCTAAGGTATTTGCTTTGGGGATTAGAGAGCTGCCATATCCTCTTCTCTCCTCTTCTAGCTTCTATTGACCCTCAGCTGAAAATTCCTCCATCGTTTCTCTCAGCAATATTCTCCTCTTGGTTCTACCTTCTGGTGTGACCATTGGGTAGATATGCCAGTGCCTCTTAGTCTTAGGGTAGCCAGTGAAATTATTGTAGAAAGGGAACTTTAGAGATCCCCTCTTTTTTTCATTCAGCAAACATTTATATATTAAGTGATTATACTGTTCTAGTCTAGCAAGGCAAAACCAAATATAGTCTCTGCCCTCAAAGGGCATATGATTATGCTTACATTTATATTCTATTAGGGGACAAAATGTGGAAGCAGAATCAGAAATTAGACAGAATTAAGAAGAGAGAAAGCACCAATAGGGAGCTGCTGTATGAACAGCAGAGTGTCATGGGTAGACCTATACTTTAGGGAGATTATTTTGGAGGCAGAAGTAACAAGACTTGCCAACTGATTACATAGTGATTATACACGGGCCAGGTAAGGGAGAGAAAAGAGTCAAGGATGACTTCCAGGTCATGGTGAACTTAAATGGTCAGAAGAATGAGGGTCCCTCAACAAAATTTTGGAAATTTTGGAAGACGGACAGTTCTTCTTGGGAGTAACCAGCATCTATATAGTACTTCAAGGTTTCCAACGTGCTTTATATACACTATCCCATCTGATCTTCACAACAACACTGTGAGATAGGAGCTTTTATTATCCTCACTTAGCAAATGAGAAAACTAAAGCAAACAGACTTTAAGTGACCTGCTCAGGTTCATGTAACTAGCAAACCTCTGAGTCAGCATTTGAATTCAGCTGTATTTGCTACACCAAGTTGCCTCCTCTATGCCATCCTGGTGGAACTGCTCAGCTGGCAACCAGACATGGGAATAGAGGTCAGGAGACAAGTCAGGGCTGCATATTTGGACTTTAGGACTGGTCTACACAGAAATGATGGCTAAACCCATGGGATCCAGTTAAGTTACTAAAATAAAGGGTAAAGAAAGAAGAGATGGTAGAGTTTAATTTTAGAGTGGCAGAGAGGAAGGAACCACTCCTATGTCTCTGGCTTCCTTCAAAACTCAGCTGAAATCTCACTTTTTCAAGATGACTTTCCTGTTCTTTAGCCCTTCCCCAGCCCAGTCCCTTCCCTCTGAGATTACCTTCCATTTCCACTGCATATATCTTGTGTGTTTTTGTTGTCTAGTCATTTTTCTGTAACCTCACTTGGGGTTTTCTTGGCAAAGATACTGGGGTGGTTTGCTATTTCCTTCTACAGCTCATTTTACAGATGAGGAATTGAGGCAGTGTTAAGTGACTTACCCAAGGACACATGGCTAGTAAGTATATGGGACTAGATTTGAACTCACAAAGATAAATCTTTCTTGTTCAAAGGCTGGTGTTCTATCCACTATGGCACCTAGCTGCCCATCTTGTATGTACATAGTTGTTTATATATTATCTCCCCCATTAGAGCTCTTTGGGTGGTACCTGACATACAGTAGGCATTTAATAAATGCTTGCACTTGTCAGAACAGGACATGGATGATAATTCAGAAAAGGAAACTGATCTCGCTCACTCAGAGAATCCATTAGAGGGTAAAGGAGAGGGAACAGATATTGGTACTCTTCCAAGATTAGGAGTTTCTCTTGGTTGAGGTGTATTTCTCCCCCTACACATACAATTATATGAACCTCCCCAGGACAAAAAGTCTTTGCATTGAGATTTGGCTAAGTCCCACTCCAATCCAGCTACTTTTTCACCTTGCCATAATTTGGATAGGATATGCCTCCCCTAAGGGGCTATTTCCTTACTACCTTCTGGCCTAACCAAGCCACTTTAGCAGTCCTGCCATTCATTCTCCCCAGTCATCGGGTGGAAATATGGAAATCATATTGGGTGGGTCTGTGTTTCTCATTGTAAATCAAAATGTTTGTATCTTTGGGGCTTGCTTCCAACTCTCCTAAATCAAGTTGGTAGAAAATGAGAAAGATGTGAGCTGAGACTGTAGTAGCCAAAATCCTTCACAAACCTGGAAAGTGGTCTCACTTTGTCTCCTACGATCAGTAGCTACCCAATCTGCCTTCCTAAATGAGTGACAGCATCTCAGAAATTTGCCAATCTAATCACTCCTGTCCATCTTCATCCCTGGCAAGGTTCATTCCTTTCTTTTGATGCTGGTTTCTCGACATCTTCCTGGCTGTTCGTGGGCCCCATTTGCTTGGAACATTTGGCAACAGTTCCATTCTATCAATTTATTCCCATATCCTATCAGACAGTGGTAAGTCCTATTAAAACAAAGATGAATTCTAATTCATAATTTGTTCATATTCCTCACAACCACACAGCCTAGGCTGGGTGTTCCAGTACCCTGGACCTACATTGTCTGCTCACCTATGCCTACTACTCCTTGAGTAAAGGAGTCCTCAAAATCACAAGAGAACTCAATTGGAAGTTGAATTCAGATTTCCACTTTGTCACTTGCTAGCTGCCAATCAATCAATAAACATTTATTTAAAATATTAAATATTTTTAATTAATCAAATCTAACTTATTAAATATATCATTTATTATTATTTAATTAAATTTAATTAAAATATTAAAAATAAAAATATTTACAATGTGACAGGCACAGTGTTGAACACTGGAGATACAAAGAAAAGTGAAAACAGTCTCTGCCCTGGAGGAACTTACATTTTAATGGGTGGGACAAGTATATAACAGATAAAAGGGGCAGCTAGGTCCCACAGTGAATAGAGCACCAACCCTGGAGTCAGGAGGACCTCAGTTCAAATTTAGCTAAAGACACTTGACACTTACTAGCTATCCCCCCTCCAAATAAATAAATTAAATAAAAGATAAAAACTGGGAAGATGGAAAGTAACCTTATAGGCACTAGCAACCAGGGAAATGGGAAAGGCTTCCTAATACCACCCATCTGATGGTGCTATCTTGAAAAAGACCAGATATTCAGAGAAGCAGAGGAGGAAGAGCATTCCAGGTATGGAAGAAAGTCAGTGTGAAGACATGGAGATGGAAGATGGAGCATGATGTGTGAGGAACAAAGAAGCCCAGTTTATAATATAGTGTAGGAGGAGACAAAAATGTAGGCAGCCTCTACAAGTAGGGAGGAGCCAGGTTGTGAATGTTGAGAAGCCAAAAGGATTTACATTTAATTCCCAGAAAGCCTTTATATTTTATTGAGTAGGGGAAAGATGTGATCAGACTTAAATTTTAGGAAAATGACTTTGGCAGCTGTGTTGAAGATGAATTGGAGTGGAAGGACCTGAGGCAGGATATCAATTACAAGGCTATTGCAGTTCTGTAGGTGAGGGATGATGAGGTATTAAACTGAAGAGGTAGCTGTGTGAATCGAAAAAGGGACATCTAGGAGAGATGTTGTGAAGGCAGAAATGAAGAGATTCAGCAACAGGCATGTGGTGTGTGACAGAGATGAGACCAGCATGAAGCCAAGGATACAAATCTGTATGACTGGGAGGATGGTGGATAATAAGGAAGTATGGAAGAAGGGAAGGTTTTAGGGGAAAGGTAATAAGCTCTGTTTGGCTCATGTTTAGTTTGAGATGTCTCTAGTACATCTTGTTTGAAGTATTCTATAAATAAATGGCTAGTAATATAGGATTGGAATTTAGAAGAGATTAGGGTTGAACATAGATATTTGGGAATCATCAACATAGTTATGAAAATTGAACCCACAGGAGTTATTGAGTTTACCAAGTGAGGTAGTGTAAAAAGAAAAAAAGGACCAAGACAGAACCTTGGGGAACACCCACACTGAATGGACATGACATGAATGAAGAATTAGCAAGAGAGATTAAGAAGGTCATACAAGTATAAGGAGAGCCTAGAGAGACTAGTGCCATGAAAATCAAGGTAGGAGAGAGTTTCCAAGAGAAAGTGATCAGCAGGATCAAAAGCTGCAGAGAAGTCAAGGAAGATGAAGACAAAGAAGCCATTAGATTTGCAGATTAGGAGATCATTGGTAACTTTGGAAAGAGAAGCTTTATTTATGATGAAACTAGAAGACAGAATCCAAAGGATCAAAAAGAGAGTGAAAAGAGAGGAAGTAGAAGCTCCAATTATAAGATAACCTTTTCTATTCCTAGGAATCCCTACAGTGATCTAGGCTAGAAGACAAGAGCATAACACAGTCATTGAGAATGAAGGACAAACAATGATCTGTGAGCAGTAGTAGTTGCCCCGCTGTGGGCCAGTTCCAGTTGGGCAACGTAGTTTAGCTGATAGGGGGAAGAGTCACCTAGAATGGTAGCTAGCAGGAGTGGTAGAATCAAGTGAGGGTTTTGTTGTTATTGTTTCATTTTGGCTTTTGAGGATGGGGAGACATTGGCATCTTTGTAGGCAGCAAGAAAGGAGTCAATAGATAAGAAGAAATTTAAAATTAGAAAATGGGGGGGCAGGGGAATCTGCTGTAGAATTTAAGAAGGGATGAGATTTAGGGTGGATGTGGAGGGTTAAAGAAAAATCACTTCTTCATTAGAGACTAAAATAAGAAAGAAATAATGGCAAATGAGAATAATAATATAATAATTAACATTATCAGTCAATAAATATTTATTAAGCACCTATTATGTGCCAGACATTGTGCCGAGTACACAATAATAATGTTGTTTTGTTGTTGTCGTTCCTGTTCTTCAGTTGTGTCTGATTTGGTTTTTCTTAAGACAGAAACTGGAGTGGTTTGCCAAATCATTTTCCAGCTCATTTTACAAATGAGGAAATTGAGGCAAACAGGGTTAAGTAACTTGCCCAGGGTCAGGTAGTCAGTGTCTGAGCCTAGATTTGAACTCAGAAAGATGAATTTTCCTGACTCCAGGCCCAGTGCTATGTCCACTGCGCCACCTAGCTGCCCCAAAATGATAATTGCTAACATTTATGTATGCAAAGCCCTATATAATTAAACTCCTTTTCCCCCCAAACAACTCTGTGAGGTAGCTTCTATTATTATCTTTATTTTACAGATGAGGAAATTGAAGCAGATAGAGGTTAAGTGACTTGCCCAGGATCACTCAGATAGTGTCTGAGGTTGGATTTGAATTCAGGTCTTTCTGACTTCAAGTCTCAGATTTTATTCACTGTGTCATCTAGCTGCCTCTAGTCAGAGGGACATGAGGTAAGAAGGAGAGAAGGTGGAACAATAATTTCCTCCATTTGACCAGGTAACCTATATTACTTCTGTTCCTTTTTCCTTTGATCCTCACCTAAATGTTCTCCACCATACTTAATGGATTTCCATAGGCATTTGCCTTCTTGACACATAATAACAGACCACCCCTTGCATCTGATTCTTATTCCTCTTGCCATCTTACAGGCATGTGCCACATCCCAGCAAATCTCTGTGACACCCTATAAGCTTTTCTTTATCACCTTGCATCAATGTTTCAAGCTCACTTCATTTACCATCATTCTGTGGATTTCAAGACCATAAATAAATTCTTTTTCATTTCTTGGACTTGATATAGTACTTTGCTTATTCTTATGTAAATCTGGTCTATTTTTGTAAGTTTTTTATATAAAACACCCCTCGATATAAGGTTCTTGAACACAAGAACCATTGTCTTGTTTATCTTTGCACTTCCTTCAGTCTACAAAATAGTGTTCTGCAATAGTAGGACACAACATTTCTTAAATCAAATTGCATTGAATTTGATTGAGGACTATTTCTGCCCTTCTCTGCTATTTTCTCCAGTGAATTACTATATACTTTCACTGCCGTACTTTGTCTTATTGTAATCCATACCTATCCAATCTCTTCAATTTATAAATGAAAAATAAAATTGAGGTGTTGAGAGATTGAAGGAAAATTCATTTTATTAAATTTTAAGGTTAATTTAAAAAATTAATAAGTGTTAGTTTTTTCTCTCATTCGCTCTCCCCACCAATACTGGAAAAACAAAAATAAAACCCTTGTAATAAATATGCGTAGTCATGAAAAACAAATTCCCATATTGGTTATGATGAAAAATGTTTTTCATAGTCTGCATATTTAGTCAATCATCACTCTGTTAAGAGGTGAGTACCATTCTTCGTTATCAGGTCTCCGGAACCGTGGTTGACCATTATGTTGATCAAAGGTTTTTTTCCCTAGCTCCTACTCCCACTCACTTCATTCTGCATCTGTTCATACAAGTCTTACCAGGTTTCTCTGAAACTATCCCCTTTGTCATTTCTTGCATCATAGTAGTATTCCATTACATTCATATAACATAATTTGTTTAGTCATTTCTCAACTGATGGACACTCCTTAGTTTCCAGTTCTTTGCGACCACACACATACACACAGAAGATGCTGTAAATATTTTGGTACACAGAACATTCTCTTCTTCCCTTGATCTCTTATGGGAATAGGTCTAGTAGTGGTGTTCCTGATATAAGAGAGTTTACAGTTTAGGAATTTGAATATTTTTTTTAGAATAATGGGACTAATTCACAGTTTCACCAACAGTGCAATAATGTTCCTGTTTTCCTAATGCTCCTCCAACATTTGTCATTTCCCCTCTTTTGTCAACTTTGCCAATCTGGTGGGTGTGAGATGGAGCCTCAGAGTTCCTTTAATTTTCATTTATCTAGTTATTAGTGATTTAGAACATTTTTTTGGTAGAGCTTTGGATAACTTGGATATTTTCTCTGGAGAACTGACTATTCATCCTTTTTGACCATTTATCAATTGGAGAGTGGCTTTGAAGTTTAGAGAGCTTAAGGGACTTGGTAAAAGTTTGTATAATTAGTAGCAAAATCAAGACAGAATCTTAGTCTCCCAACTCTCGGCCCAGAACTTTCCCCATGACATCATGTACTTCATAAGTAGGAATAACCTCACTTTTTCAAACCTTCCACATCTCATTGTATTTACCAAGCGTATGAAGCAGCTCTAATGAGAAAGGCTCTGCCCAGCCACCGACTGGAGTACATTAAGAGGAGGAAATCAGGCAGGGGCATGTTTGTAGATCTGTTGTAGATTACTCTCTCACTCAGTATGTGCATCAACCAATGAGGAATGTGTTTCTCTCTAATTTATTAAAGGTCAGGCAGCATGGATTGATAACGGAAAGCTCGTGTCTGATACATTTGCTTAAATTGAATTCTTGAGGCATATTACCGAATCGGTAGACATAATTTATCTGGATTTCAGGAAAGCATTTAAGACCATACCGTACAACAGATGGATTTACTAAGGCTAAGTATTGAATAAAGTGTCAGGTGGCAACTGTTGAAACAGGTTTAAAATAGCCTGGGCCAAAAGCAGGGTGCCCTGAGAGGAGATACTTAAGAGTACTAATACAAGGGTCAACTTGAGGGTCATTATTTTTAAGTCCTTGACTGTAATTATAATTTAATTTCTATTATGGCCAAATCTCTTGATAAAAAAATCTAGCAAGAAGGGAGTAGATTTAAAAGGAACAGATCAAATATATATTTTGAATTTTTTTTCGATCTATCAGGAGGACCTATAGATTGGAGAATGAATTACTATTCTATCAAACGAATACAAGTAAACAAAAAAAGACACTGATAAACCAAAGTAAGCCAGAGACCTCTCTTCTCAAATGAAGTAGAATACAGAACATTAAATCAGGGAAAGATAGCAGGAGTTGGACATTACTATGATCATCTGATATTTGGTATCATAGGGTATCCATGACACTGGAAGCACTCTGAATTAAAGGTTCATACGATATAATAAAATAAGAAATAATAGAGGGACAGTCTGGCCCATAAGCTAGTATCCACAAATGTTAAAAGATCTAAAGGATGCAGTAGCAAGGAACCAGAAACAAAATAGATGTCCACTGATTAAGAAATGGTTAAACAAATTGCATTACATAAATTTAATAGAATATGATCATGATGTAAGATGTGATGTCTGTGATGAATACAGAGAGACATGGGAAGACTTACATGAACAGATTGAGGTGGACTCAGGAAATCCATGAAAATAATCCACATAATGACAACAGCAACGCAAGTGGAAAGTACAACAACAAAATAACCAAAACTGAATGCTGTGAAATTATAATAACCAAATTTGACCACACTGAAGACCTATAAGAAAACAACTACCGATGTTGGGAAATATAGGTGGCATAAAAAAGAAAAGATACCAGTGATTAAAAAAATAACTAGAGAAAAATCTTTACCACATTGTTTGATCTATTTGGGAAGGTTTATAAAAGACATAAATAAAAGTTATATAGGAGGAGAGGATAGGCAGGGGTTTCAATTGTTATAGGCAGCTTGCACCAATCATTGAACGTGCTTATTATAACTTTAACCAGAAGATTGCAAGCTCTTTATAGATATTGTGGATGAAACTCAGTCCTTTTAAGTAAACATTGACTGAGCATATAAAAACCCTGGTTGGGTGTGGTGGGAAAGTATTCATTATATAACATAGTCAATGTACCCCAAAAGCTTACAATCTAATTGGGGAATGAAAAAAGTGAACTTACATAAGAATAAAAGTGCCCAGTGACTGCTGAAAATTAAAAATAAATAACTTAATTTTAAAAAAAGAATAAAAGTACCTAGTATAATGACTTGGACATTGTACGTGCTCTATCAATGCTTATCAAATGAATGAATGAATGGATTCTGAGTGAATAATAACACTATAAGTAAAAAATAATGGGGTGCATACCAGAAGGTCATAACGTGATCAGATTGACTGTACAAATAACTGACAAGCGTCATTATTATTATTATTATTATTACCATTTTACAAGTGGTAAAACTGAGGACTAAAAAAGCTGGGTATGTTGACTCAAGGTCACACAGCTAGTGACAGGTAGGCCAAAGAAGATTCATAAGTCCAGGACCCTTTCCAGTAAAACTCACTACTTCTTGGATAAGATAGCCCTCTAAGTTAAGGGTTCTTAACTTGGAATTTGTGAATTGCATTTTATTGTTGTTGTTTTTACATTTGGATAACTGTATTTCAATATAACTGATCTCTTTTGTAATTCTATGCATTTCATTTTGTGAATTTATAAACCTCATTGTGAAAAGGCATCCAGAGGCTTCACCAAACTGCAAAAAGGGCTCATGAAACTAAAAAAATTAAGACCTCATGCTCTAAGTGGACAAAATTCCAACTGATGAAGAAGTATTAGATTTGGTTCCAATTCCACCTTTGACCCCACCAACCCAGTCCTTGGGTATGTCTCTGCTCTTTAAGAACTAGCAAGGTGGTGGGGTGAAAAGACGAAGGTATTTTGAGTTTTCTAGTGGTTCTTGGTTCGATCACAATTTCAGGCTGAATTTGCAGTGTTTGTTTTGATCTAGTGGATCCATAACTCCTTGAGCTGCTAACATGATTACTTTGTAATTTGTCATGGGATACGAAGAACGAAGGGGCACCACACAGCAAGTCAGCTGGAGTTGTTTGTGTAAGGCCTCACGGGGAGCACAATAAGCCAGCCTTCCATCCACATTTGAAAAGAGGCCAGCTTCACTTATCACTAACTTTTTCCATAAGAACAGAACTTCTCTTCTCCACAGCTCCTGTCATCCTGCCAAAAAAGCATTATATGGCCACAGCTTGCTACACTACTCAACAGGAAAACTAGTGCTCTCACTGGTAAGGATGAGGCTTGCCATAAATCCACAGGAGTGTAAGCACTGAGTATTGTTGTAGGTCATCTTGGAAGAGGCTGGTTGAGTATAACATGATGCCCTTGCATCAGTTGGACAAAACAACATGGGTTATGGATCGCATCAGTTGTTTGTGTTGTGGGTCAGGTCATTCTTAGAATATTCATTTCCTGAGATTGAGAAATGTTTCTTCTACAGAAGTCTTTTTAACTACTACCACAATCTATTTCAAAGTTCTGTACACAACAGGTGGTCAATTGGCTTTATTAATGAAATGACCATATTATGGTCTGGCTGATGATTAATGTGTGAGCTGGTACTGAGTTCTAGCATATCAGCTAGCCAAGTATCACTAAGCTGAGAACACAGGGTTGAAGATGTTCTAACCTTTTCCTTTACCTGTGCCTGTGGTGTTTGCCCTGAGTTCATTGTTCTGGAATTGACTCAATAGGACCCTCAGGCCTTCACTTCCATCCCCACTTCAGATTCCTAAGGAACAATTCTATTTTTGACCTTAGTCTAAAATACCCTCCTCAGCAAGGGATGAGGAAGTAAGGTATCCAGAGCACAAATGTGAATCGGACATAAAATAGGCAGTTTTATTCCCATACATAAAGGGGAGTATTAAGCAATAAAGGATTATGGAATAAGTATCACCGGATAAGAGGAGATGAACAATGGCCTCACATAGGAAGAAGCACTTGTGTTGAACTTAGAAGAAAACTAAGGATTCTGAGAGGCAGAGGTGAGGAGGGAGTGAGGTCTAGTGATTGGAACAGCCAGTGCTAAGGAACTGATGTGGAACTCTGCTAAGTACTAGGGATATAAAGAAAGGCCAAAACAGTCTCTGTCTCCAAGGGATTAGATTCCAGTGGCCGGGGGGGGGGGCGGGGGGGGGGAATATGCCAATGACTAATTAAATTGGTGATAATATAGGAGGCACTAAAATAAAAGAAGATGGGAAAGACTTCTTGATGTAGAATAGACTTTAGCTGAGACTTAACAGAAGTTAGGGAAGGTAGGATGTGGTGATCAAGAGGGAGAGAATCACTGGTGTGAGGTACAGCCAGTGACAATGTCCTGGCCAGTGGAGTTTGGTGTTTGAGTATCATCAAGGAGACAGGTGTCACTGAATCACAGAATACATTTGGGGTGCAATGAAGATTGGAAAGGCTGGATTGAGCCAGGTTATGAAGGACTTCAAAATCCAAACAGAGAATTTTATATTTGATCCTAGAGGCCATAGGGAGCCACTGATGCTTAATGAATGGGTCTTAGGGGTCGAAATGGTCAAACCTGTACTTTAGGAAGATCAATTTGACAGCGTATTGAAGGATGGACTCGAATGGGAGGAGACTTGAAGGGGAATGAGGTGCAACAAAGCTGGAGATGTACATTGGAGTTAAGCTTTAAATATCCAACAGCAATTTGTATTTGATCCTAGCAAAAATAGTGAGCCACTGGAATTCATTGAACAAAGGGGTGATATTATGAAACCTGTACTTTAGGAAAATTACTTTGGCAGCTATGTTGGAGCACATATTAGAGAGGAGGAAGACTGGAAGCAGTGAAACCATTTATAAAGCTACTAAAATACTCCAGATGAGAAGTGATGAGGGCCTGAACTACTGTGGTTTATATGTGAACAGAGAGAAAGTGACAGATGAGAATATGGAGAGAGTGTAAATCTGGGCTCTTCTGATTAAAAATAATAATATTCTTGTCTACTATGCCATACTATATCTCATGTGAGGATAGGAAAGGAAATGATTACCACTGAGGAAGGTAGAGGATATCCCACAAGGAAATGAGCCCATTAATGTCTTGTAAAAGTGAATGAAGATGTTAGAGTTAATCATGAATTCATAAACTCATACTGAAAGAGGAACAGGATTATTCAATTAAAAGCACCTCTAATAATAATGATGATTTAAAATCAACAAGCATTTACTACTCACTTAATATGGGTGTTGTCTATAGAAGACTCATTTTCATATGCATGCTGAAATCTGTCCTCACTGAAACTGAGATACACAGAAAATAAGAATGAGTCCATGTGCCCACCCATCTTTGCCCAATAAATAAGATCATTGTCTCATCCCATCAAGTTCAGCAATGAATCAACAAAATGCGTGATTCTGGGGGATTCAGATCATCAGGGGTCCATCCTTGTTATGTGACTCACTCAGTATTTTCCCCATGATCAGCTTCTTCGGATACATCTGTCACCCTTGAACTTCTACAGAGTTCTTTATTTGTCAGTGGCCCCATAGAAAGAAATCATATATCATTCTTCCATTTCAAGGTTCCATCTTTGTGTTTTGCCACAGACCTTCTTACATTGAGCCAAGATGTGACTCTCTGGAATCCCCACCCATCTCTTCAAGTCCTGTCCAAGTACAACTAGTCTGATCCTTTTTCACAAGACAGCCCTTCAAATATTTAAAGCCAGCTCTTCTATCTCTCCCATTCTTTTTCTCTAATTTTTCTTTCCTCAAGACTAGATGTCCACAGTTATTTCAACTGATCTTCCTAGGCAAGGCATCCTGGCAAACGTGAAGCAAAAATCTGAGGGGAGAATAGGCCCCCAATATACTTTGGAATTTATTCTGCATTATTTACATTTTCTTCATCACTTTCTGACATTTAGACCAGAGGTGTCCAACAAGCAGCCTCTGGCCACATTATGACCCCCCAAGTGACGCATGAACCAAATAAAAATGTAATTGGGAAATGTTTGACAAAATAAATAAAAATACAATAGAATAGAGGTGACATTAATATATAGCCTTCTCAGTCAATATGCAGCTTCAGAGATTCTTATATGTGCTTTAGTGGCTCTGTTGGTCTTTGAATTTGACACCACTGTTCTAGGCAATAAATCAAGTCCTGATGTATAACATTTGCCAATTTGAGATGTACAAATGCTCACATTGAAATTGTAATAACTAGTTCTTGACCTGGTAGGAAATTATCCTAGCACACCCTTGCTACAGGACTATACAACACCACACTTATTGCATTCCTCCAGATATGCTTCAATTTGTCAACATCTCTTCTAAAATGATGCAACTACTTCCAGAGAAGGCTCTCATGCTGCTGTTGCAGCCATGTCTTTTGTAATCTCTGAGAAGTTCCAGCACATTTTGAGAGTGTTCAACACCAACATTGACGGACAGTGGAAAATAGCTTTTGCCATCATGGCCATCAAAGGTGTGGGCCGAAGATATGCTCATGTACTACTGAGGAAAGCAGACATTGACCTCACCAAGAGGGCTGGTGAGCTTACTGAAGATGAGGTGGAGCGTGTGATTACCATCATGCAGAATCCCGGGAAATACAAGATTCCAGACTGGTTCCTTAACAGACAGAAGGATGTAAAGGATGGAAAATTCAGCCTGGTTCTGGCCAATGGTCTGGACAATAAGCTTTGTGAAGATCTGGAGCGACTGAAGAAGATTCGGTCACATCATGGACTTCGGCATTTCTGGAGTCTCCGGGTCCGAGGCCAGCACACCAAGACTACAGGCCACAGGGGTCGCACTGTGGGTGTGTCCAAGAAGAAGCAAACTACTTCACTGGCCTTGTCTATTAATAAATAGTTTATAACAAAAAAAATGATGCAACTAGAACTGATCATGGTGGTCCAGAGGTGATCTAACAAGAGTAGAGTACAACGGGCCTATTACCTCCTGTTCTTGTTAATAGTAAGGTTACACTAACATTTTTGACTGAAGTGTTATAGTTTTGATTGATTGACCTTGTAATATTACGTTTTACTGACTTTTCCTATTTCTTTCAAGAACCTCATCACCCTTATAGTCACCCAGGTTGACAACCTCAGCATCATCTTTGATTCCTTACTCTCACTCACCTCACAATCACAAATATTGTTGTTTCTGCCTTCACACTCTCTCCTGTGTATATCCCCCTTTTATCCATTCACAAAACCACCTAATTCAAACTGCTATCACTTCTCAACTAGAGAATTAACTATAGCCTCCTAACTGCCTCATTTGTCCCCACTGTAACCTAGCCTCCATACAGGTACCAAAGTGATGTTCCTATAGGGCAAGTGTGACCAAGTTACTACTCTACTCAATAAACTCCAATGGCTTTCTATTGCCTCTAGGAGCAGATAAACTCCTTTGGTATGGAAAATCCTTCAACCTGGCCTCCACCAACCTTTCTAGACTTATTACTTATACTTTAACAGGTACTATATAGTCCAACCAAAATGGCATTCTCCATTTCTCATCTCCATGGGTTTGTGCTGCCTCTCCTTCATACATCAAATGCAATCCCTTCTAGAAATCCTGATTTCCTTCAAGGTTAATGTTATGCAATGCCTTCTACATCAAGCTTTTTCCTATTTCCCAACTGCAAGTGCCTTCTTGCCTGTAATGGTAATGAAATTTGAAGATCCCTTTGTATTGGTAAGCTAAGAGGTACTTAGCACCTAGTTTTAAATTAAGCTTCTGTTAAAGAAACAGAAGATATGAACCCCTGTTGCTGAAATAACAGGAAGGGGCTGAACAGGGAGGAGCTATACTGTATTTAAGGAAGAATACAAGCTGGACAGTCAGAACTTCTTGGGATAAGCTTTGCAGAGGCAGAGAAACTGCTGCCAGACACACACACACACACACACACACACACACACACACACATACACAGAGAGAGAGAGAGAGAGAGAGAGAGAGAGAGAGAGAGAGAGAGAATTTCTCTAAGCAAGCATCTGAAGGCTGGGATGCTGCTGCTGGACTGGAACTTCCATGGAGAAAATGACCTTGATTTTGAGAATGGGAGAAAGTGATTTTGATTTTGAGAACAGAGCTGCTGAGGACTTCCGAGGGCCAGCTGGAGCTGCCAGAGGAGGCATGACTGTGCTGTTAGTACTTTATGGCTCTGTTAAGTTTTCTCTTCCCAGGAACAGAAACTGTGAAGGACTTGACATGGACTGGATATTGTGAGCTTCAATATGGAGCAGGAACTGCATGAAGAGCTGGACAAGGAACTGGGAGCTGTCCACCTTTGAACTCAGGTAGTGGTTGGTTAGATTCAGGCAGGAGCTGGGACCATGGAAGAGGAGCCATGGAAGCTGAAAGCCTGCCCCGAGTCAAAATGAAAAGACCTCTCTGTGTGACTGATGAAATTGTCTGAGTAGTGACTGATAAAATAGGGTACTGAGTAGTGACTGATGAAATTGTAATTTAATTGCACCCCAGGGGTAGAGTACTTTGTGATTGAACTGAGAACTTAAAGACTTTGTGATTGACCAGATGAATGTACTACTCAGGGGTGGAATACTTTGAGTTTTGTATTTTGTGTCCCTTAAGGAGGCATACCTTGATTTCTGATTGAATGACTGAGTTATTAAATGATTGTACTTTGTTCAAAACTATGTGACCACTTTGGTGAAAACTATGTGGCCGTTTTAGTGATAAGTTGTTGAGTTGTACATGGTGAATGCTGTATTTTGATTTTCTGTGATAAGTTGTAATATTGTTAATTCTGTACCTTTATTTTCTGTGAATGTTTTGCTCTGATTTGTTACTGAATAAATAGAGTTCACTACACTATGTAATCAGAACCTTGAAATCTGTTCACAGCAGCAGTCCTCTGGAAAGCTGCTTGTGTTTGGCTTTACATCCCCCCCAATCATCATGTGTAGATTTTGAAAACACATACGCATATATACACATACACACACATATATACATACATACACACATGTTGTCTTTCCTGGCTATATTCTAAGTTCTTCCAGAGCAGAGATTTTTTACCTTTGTCTACCCAGCACCTATCATAGACCCTGACACATATACAGTAGGAGCTTAATTAACTAGTATTAATTTGTTGATTGTGGGTCAGTAGAAACCCTAAGTCTATTTCACATGAAATAGACTCAGTAATCATATGTCCTCTTTACAATCCTGTACTTGGGTAATTAGCTGGTAAAATAGATTGTCTGCATACAAAAGATTACTTTATGGCCATCTCCAAACCACCCCACTTTTATATGTTGTCTCTGCCCAATAAAATGTAAGCTCCTCGAGGGCCAAGATTGTCTTGTTTCTTTGTATTTGTATTTCCAACCCCTAAAATATCACACCTAACATATAATAAATGCTTCATAAATGCTTTTTCATTCATTCATGGCAAAACTTGATTACTTATCTTGAAGTTTTCACCTGCAGATTCATCAGTAGGTAAGAAAGACATTAATTCCAGAAGGACATTAGATATGTGTGTATATCTACATATGTATGCATGTATGTGTATATATATATATGTGTGTGTGTATGTGCATCTCTCTCTTTCTCTCTCTCTCTCCCACCCACCAAAGAACAGCTTTTTCTTACTTCCTTGTATTATTAGAACAGGACAAATTAATTTATCATATTACCTAGCTGAGTTCCTAGTCCCTGAAGGGTCATGAGCTACAAAGTAGATTAGTCTAACAAGGAGCTCTCAATAGTCTTAGTAAGGGCTACTGTCTAGTTAAGGGTTCATTGTGAGCATTTTGAGCTAGAAGAGTTCCCAGAAGTGGGGGGAACCTAAAGGGAGAAAGGAGAACATACTGCAAACAAACACTGTTTGTTGGTGTATAATTCCATCAAGAATCAGCCTTAACAGTGAATCAAGCTCAGCAAATACAATAAAAGACCATTAAAGAAAGGGCTTGATCCTTATGCTTAAGTTGCTTACAATCTAGCTGAAGAGACAGGATACATATATATGTGTGTACATGTATGTACCTATATGCATATATGTATCAAAATACTAAAAAATGACAATCCCCATGCAACAGATTATAAAGGCTAACAATTATGCACTATCATGCTTCAATCTTTCTTGTGCCTGTGTGCTTCATCAACTTCATATCTTTAGTTGATAAATCAGTGCTTGACTTCCTGGTTTTTGTCTTTCCTAGAGCAATAAATTCTATTTTCTAATTTAAAAAAATAAGATACAATTCATAAAAGTGTTCAATTAGCAATGCGAGGGAAAATCTTGAAAGTGTTAAAGAAACAAACTGCAATAAGAGTTAATAGACATTTACTAGCTGGGTTTTCCTGGGAAAATCACTTAACCTATGCATGCCTCAGTTTACTTATCTGTAAAATGGGAATAACAATAGCACCTACTTCCCAGAGTTGTTTTGAGGATAAAATGGGATATTTGTAAGGCATTTTGCAAACTTTAAAATGCTATATAAATGCTAGCAATTATTATTATTAAAATTACAAGCAAAAAACAAAAGCAAAACAACAACAACAAAAACAAACCTTAGCCATAACTTGCTACAACAGTTAAAGTACCCCATGATTTTTTAAATAAAAATTACAGTGACTGACAATCCTCTTTGCTTGAGAGAGTCTTCATGGCAGCTTGGCAAAGTATATGGAAACCAGGAATAAGAGTCAGAAAGACCTGAGTTTAAATTCAGCCTCAGATAAGGTACTAGTTGTAGGGTACTGGGCAAGTCACATATCTTTCTCAGCCTCAGTTTCCTCATCCACAAAAAAAAGAGATAATAATGGTATCTGACTCACAGGGTTACTGTGAAAATCAAATAAGATGATTCATACAAATCTTGAAGTACAATATAAAGTTAGTTATTATTCAGTTCTCTCAACTATTATCATTGGTTTTTTTTTGTTCAGTTTTTAATCATGTCCAACTCTTTTTGACCCTGTTTGGGGTTTTCTTGGCAAAGATACTAGAGTGGTTGCCATTTCCTGTTTATTTGACAGATGATGAAACTGAGGCAAACAGGGTGAAGTGACTTGTCCAGGATTACATAGCTAGTAAGTATCTGAAGCCAGATTTGAACTCAGGAAGAGTCTTCCTGACTCTATTCAGTGCAGTCACCAACCATTATCATGTCAGGACTATCATGCATGTCATGGCATCACCTCCCTGATGTCATGGTCTTCTTCAAGAACAAAGGACAAACAACAACCAGCTGATCTTTGATTAAATTAAAATCAAATTAAATTTAAATTAAATTAAAAGAAATGGCTTTAAGAAACCGATTCAAAGGAAAGAAATATTTCCCAAGTGTGAAGGGACTAGCAGATTCTTATTCCTTGATGGTCTTCACAATTAAGCCTGTTTCCATTCCTTGGGATGGTCAGTCAATAAGCATTTACTAAATGTCTATGTGTCAGGCGCTGTGCAAAATGCTGGGAATGAAAAGAAAAACACAAGGCAGTGACTCCTTTTGAGGAGCTCACAGTCTGATGAAATAACTCAGTCTTTCTTGGAGACAAATTTCAAAATTCCATCCATCTCGAGAAATCAAATATTAGAAAACATTAAATAGCTTTTTTTTCTGGATTAATCTTTTTAGATTAAAAACTCCATTTTTTTCCTTTTTGCTTCTTATTCTCATACTAAGACTCTAGTTAGGAGGATCTTTGGAGAATCCGGGAACAGGAGATCATTTTTTTTTCCTTTGGTGCAGTAAATTACTTGAGCCATGTGCCAGACACGGAGCTTATCCCAGAGCCTGATGGGGAGCCTGGGACACCCACCCAGCAAGAAGAGAATTATGTTGTATGGGAACTGAGCCTCAGAAAAGTATTACCAGGGATTTGCCATATATTACTCTTGTCCTTAAGAAGAAAGAAAGAAGGGGGAGGGGATTGCAAAGAGGGATGGGGAGGAGATAATGACCGCCAAGAGAGGACACAAACATATTAGACAATATAGTATTTCCAGGAAGATCTATAAAATGAGGAATTCCAAAGGTTTATGTAATCATTTGACTTTATCTCTGCATTTATAGGTGGTGATTTCCCTTGATCCTTTTCTTCAGGTCTTAAGAGTTTAAGAATGTTGCTGGCTTTGTGACCCAAACCAAAGGAGGCTCTCTCCAGCCAGAAAAACAGAAAATGTTTTGGATGCTGTTGATAAAGACGTTTAAAAGTGAGAAAGTAAAAGGAACACAGCTGGTATTATTCCAGTTTGTCAAGTGGACTATGCAACTGCTGACACCGTGGCTTGACTTTAGGGGATATCCTTCCATTGTTCACCAGGTCACTAAGTGTAGTAAATGGTGAAGTCTTCACCACTTGGTTTGAAAAGATTTTTTCCTACTATTACTTAAATACTCACCTCTGGGGGATCCTTCCCTAAAACCCAGCTTAAATTTCCCCTTTTCAAACTTTATCCCCCTCAGCGGCTATTTGGTTTCAAAGATCAGAAGTCAACAGGGAGAGAACTTTACTTTGGGTTATGAAATGAAATGAAAGGCCTCCTATTTCATCTCTAGTTTACTGAAGACCTGATACTCTGGTTCATGAGACAGAGCAAAATCCCAGCTGGAGTAAATAATATAAATATAATATTTATAAAATTATTTATAATATAATATTTATAATATAATAAAAATCTCCCTTTGGAGATTAGCCAATAGCCAGGATGAACACTTCAGTATTTGTAAAGCTACCTCTCCCAAGACATTAGCTGGTACCCAGAATGTAGATGAGAGGACAGTTTCATTTTCAGTCTCTCTTCCTCCATAGACTCTTGACCTACTTTATTCTGGAGCCTTGAATGTGCCTGGAAGCCAGCTGAGGCCAGTTTACAACCAAAAGCATGGGATTTGGAATCAGAATTTGATTAAAATCCTGACTTTTCTATTTAATTCAGTCTACTTACCCGTTGAGAGAGAAGAGACAGAGAGAGAGGCAGACAGAGACAGAGAAAGAGCAGACAGATTCAGAGAGAGATAGAAGGACAGAGACAGATAAAGACAGACCCAGAGACAGAGAAATAGATTTAAAGATAAGAGAGATAGGAGAAAGAGGGAGAAAGAAAAGAGAAAGAGATGAAGAAAGAGGGGCAAAGAGAGATTTGGATCACACAAGACTACATGTCTATCCAAAAGTGTAAGACCTATCTCAAAGTGAAGAGTTGCCTCAGCAGGTAGGGAGTGGATTCCCCCTCACTGGAGGTATTCAGAAAAAGGCAGGACAACACTTGCCAAGTAGGATGTAGGAGGGACTATTCTATGGCTATGGTTTGGATAAATGGCCTCTGAGGGCCCTTCCAACTCTGAGATTCCATGTGTGTGTTTCCCTTCCAGTGCTAAATCCTATGAAGTCTTCTAAGTCAGCAACTGCCTACCTTTCACTTTAGAGCAAATCCTTTTCTCTCTTTAATCAAAATATGAATTGACTTTAAAATAAATTCAGGTCTTTGGGGTTAGCATGATAAGATTAACATTTCAATGTTTGTAAATTATGCTTGGTTACAAAAGAAATTGCTCAGCTCAGTGAGCCCCCCCACCTCACGAAGCAACCAACTCGCACAGGCTCCATAGAAGAATTAATTCAAAGATAAGAGGGGTTCTTTCTCAGCAGTCTCTAGAATTTTAGCCCTGGAGGTCAAGGAACAAAGGTTTGGCTGACACCCTCATGTGTCACTGGCTTAGAGGGCTGTAGTCTGCCAGTCAAAGTCTTTCTCTCTGTAACACTTCCTTCCTCCATTCTATTCAAATGAGATATTTGTAAAATGCTAGGGCAGGGCCTCACACATAGTAGGTGCTATATAAATGCCTCTTTTCTTCTCTTCCCCTCCCCCTCTCCCCACTGGGGTTCATTCTACTGGAGCAAAATTACGTGTACCCAGATATTAAATTCCATGAGGGCAGAGATTCATTTGTGGCTATATCCCCTACAATTTAGCACAGTGATCTATTCACAGAATATCAAGATTTACATCTCCAATGAAAATCTCATTCATGGACATTATAAGCTTGAGAACAGTTACACTTTCCCTACCAGTCCTCTCAGGTACCTTGGGCGCACCCTCCAAACCCTTTTTATCTTTTTCTGTGTTGTCTTTCCCCATTAAAAGATAAGCTCCTTAAGGGCACTGCTTTTCTTTCCGCTTGTATGTGTATACTCGACTCTTCCCACATTGCCTAGTGTATAATAAATGCTTGTTGTTATAATAAATCAGTGGTTCTCAACCTGTGGGTCGCAACCCCTTTGGGGGGTCAAACGACCCTTTCAGAGGGGTCACAGGTCACCTAAGACCATCAGAAAACACATATTTCTGATGGTCTTAAGGAACTGAGACACCACTCCCCTCTTCATCTCCAGGCGGGTCCGCCCACATGCAGATATGCCCACATACGAGTATTAAAGGGTCGTGGTATCAGGAAGGTTGAGAACCACTGTAATAAATGCTAGGCTTGGGGGGTTGCTGGGTCATAGATATATGATAATCTGTTAAAAGTCCAGTGCAAGTACAGCATGCTGGACTTAAATTGGGATGCCCTGGTTAAATTCTGGCTTTGACTCAGTCTAGTGTTGTGGTCAGGAACAGACAAATCATCACTTTCCCAGTATAAACCTCCCTTCCCTCAAGACTGTGCATTAAAAAAAAAAAGTTATTCATTTATAGTTTTCAGCATTCACTTTTATGAGATTTTGAGTTCCAAATTTTTGGAACTCTCCCTCTCCTCCCCCTGCCCCAAGATGGCATGCAATCTGATATAGGCTCTGCATGTACAATCATATTAAACATTTTCACATTAGTCATGTTGAATCATCATGAATCAGAACAAAAGAAAAAAAAAACATAAGAAAGAAAAAAATGAGAGAAACTCGTATTCTTCCACCTGTATTCAGACTCCATAGTTCTTTCTCAGGATGTGGATAGCATTTTCCATCATGAGACTTTTGGAATAGCCTTAGATCATTGTGTTGCTGACAAAGGCTAAGTCTATCAAAGTTGGTCATTGCACAATGTTGCTGTTACCATGTATACTGTTCTCCTGGTTCTGTTCATTTTACTCAGCATCAGTTCATGGAAGTCTTTCCAGATTTTTTCTGAAATCCACCTACTCACCCATTTCTTATAGAACAATAGTATTCCATTAGATTCATATATACCACAACTTGTTCAGCCATTCCTCAATTGATGGGCATGCCCTCAATTTCCAATTCTTGGCCACCACGAAAAGAACTCCTATAAATATTTTTGTACGCTTGGGTCCTTTTCTCTTTTTTATGATCTCTTTGGGATTCAGACCTACTAGTGGTATTGATGGATCAAAAGGTAGGCACAGTTTGGTTGCCTTTTGGGCATAGTTCCAAACTGCTTTCCAGAATGGTTGGATCAGTTAACAACTCCACCAACAATGCATTAATGTTCCAATTTTCCCACATCTTCTCCAACATTTATAATTTTCCTTTTTTTGTCATATTAAGCAATCTGATAGGTGTGAGGGGGTACCTCAGAGTTGTTTTAATTTGCATTTCTCTAATCAATAGTGATTTAGAGCATTTAAAGCCTTGCATTCCAATTGGGGAAAAAAAAACATATACATGTCTTTGCTAGATATATACGAAGTAAATAGAAGATAATCTTTAACATGAAGATGCTGTGAACTAGGGCAGCTAGGAAAAGACCTACTGCGCAAAGTCAGGCTTGAGCTGAAATTTGAAAAAACAAAAGAAGGAAGAGCACTCTAAAGAGAGGGGACAGTCAATGCAAAGACCCAGAGATGGGCAATAGAGCATAGTATATGAAGAATCATAAATAGACCAGTATGCGTGGGTTGAAGAGGGCATTGGAGAGTGCTGCTAATGTATCAGAAGTCTGGAAATACAGGAAAGGTGAAAGAAAGTGAAAGAAAATGTGAAGACATTTGAATATCAAACAGCAAAGTCCATATTGGATCCTTGGGGTCCCAGGAAACCATGAGAGTTTACTGAGAAAGGGGATGACATGATTAGGCTTGCACTTTAGGAAAATCACTTTGGCAGTAGTTTGGAGAATAAAATGGAGTGTGGACAGACCTGAGGCAAGGATATTGACTAAGATGCTACTAGAAAAGTCCAGGAGAAATGGAAGGAAGGAAAAATGCATTTATCCTTTTTTTTTTTTTGCTTTTTGGAGGGCAATTGGGGTTAAGTGACTTGCCCAAGGCCAAATGGCTAGTTTTTTGTGTGTGTTAAGTGTCTGAGGTCAGACTTGAACTCGGGTCCTCCTGACTCCAGGGCCAGTGCTCTATCCACTGTGCCACCTAGCTGTCCTGGAAAAAAATACATTTATGAAGTGCCTGCTATGTCCCAGGCACTGAGCTGAGCACTTTACCAATATTATCTCATTTGGTTTTATACTCACAACAACCCAGGGAGATGGGTACTGTTATCGTCCTTATCTTACAGTTGAGGAAACTGAGGCAGAGGTTAAGTGACTTGTCCAAGGTCACACAGCTGCTGGGGTCTGAGGCCACATTTGAACTCAGATCTCCCTACCTCCAGGCCCAACAGCCTATTTACGGCACCCCTTAGCTGCCTCAAAGAGGCAGAGATGTGAAAAAGGGTATGAACTGGAAGGATACCTGTATAAGTAGATAGAAGGGGACAGACATGAGTGATGTTGTGGGGATAGAAGCGCCTAGAGCTATCACACAGGTAAAATAAACAGAACTCATCAACAAACTGGATTTTGGGAAATGAAGAAGAAGGATAAGTCAAAAGGGACTGGGAGGGTACAAACCTGGGTGACTAGAGTCAGTGGTGCCTACAGAATAGAAAAGTTAGGAGAAGGGTCAGGTTTGGGGAAGAGAAGAAGGATTTCATTTCTTCACACACTGACTTGCAGGAATTGAGAGGGCATCCAAATCAATGGTAATCAGAGAAAGTGAATTGGAATTCTATAGAGAGAAAGTGGGGTTGGAATAGTCAATCAATCAGTTAACAAGCATTTATTAAGCATTTACTCTGGGCCAGGCACCTTGCTAAGCATTGAGGATATGCATAGAGCCAAAAACATGGTCCCTGCCCTCAAGGAGCTCCCAATCTAATGGCAGAGACAACATGTAAGTTGTCTTACACGAGATAAATGGGGGTCACTCTTTGCAGCAAGAGGCACCCTCTTCCCAAAAAATATTTCCTTGCTCTGAGGTTTCACCTAAATAAGTAATTCCATCCACCAAACCAAACTGTTTCTAATTCTAGAACACTTCTCCCAAACTCTTCTCCTCTCCTTGGCCCAGTTTTTTCCTTTAATTTACTTTAATACGTGCTGAGCAGTAAATAAAAGGCTTGAGAGTTGAAAAACCTGCCGTGCACCAGGCTTGCAAATCTTGCAGACAAGTGTTTGCCGGGGTTGTGTGCTGCACGGGCACCCTCTCAAAGGTCAGAAGCTTCCCTGCAGATGCCGCCAGGGGTTTCTGTACGATATCTGAAACTCCGCAGCCTGCGGAGCCCTTGGAGACTCCCGGCCTCATAATTACAAAGCAAAATCCTCTAATGCCAAATAATAATACTGGCCTCCATACCTTTTAAGTGCAATCTTCCTGATTACAAGCAGGCATTGACTAAAGACATCAATTAGAGAGGGAGATTTCTTATGCCTTGGGGCAGGAGTTCAGTTAAAAACAATTTGGGAAGTGGTTTAACCCCTTTGGCTAACACACAGCTTGCAGCTTTCAAAGCAAAGCCATCATTTTCCGCTGTGGAGTAAAAGGCAAATTCTGTCCATGCTTTGGACTTGTCCTGGGCTGGATCCTCTTTCCTAAACGTGCAGTTCCTGACTATTTAAAACTGGTGTGGAGGAAATAAAGGTGGGAAGAGAAGCATTCTTTCAGCTTCCTCCTGTCTTTTTATTCCATTTCAAAATCTCTTTCTGATTTTACTGCCTTCAGGTTGCAAAATATTTTGAAAACCACAGACATACTGAAGCAAGGTTTGCGCATCAGAGAAATCAGAGCACCCCACCCCCACAACCTCAAATAGGTACACGAATGCACAAATGCTCACATGTGATCTCAGCTTTACTTTATATAAGGGTGATGATCAGCCCTTAGAGGAGAGGGTGACAAGGTGATGGATAGAAGACTCAGTGTCTCTAGGCCTGGGTGCCTCTGGAAGAAGAACCAAAGAATATCTTATAATTACACATCTAAACTAGGAAATCATTAGAAATTTGTAGGTTGTCCTAGCAACTTGGAGAGATAACTCAGATTTAGATTCCAAGGCTTCCAGAATCAGACAACTGGGAGATTGGGGTAATTAGAAACGAGGCTGCCTCAGAAGCTTAGTGATCACCCTAGACCAGTGGTTTTAAAAAGTTTATTTGTCAGAGCACACATTTTGGCTAAACGTCGCCTGAATAGTGTGAAACTAACTTACACTTGTAATTGTATTCACGTGGGAGTCTCTCATCTCTCCCACAGTATGCCCTTTTTCCTCACAGCAAAGAAGAATACTGTGCCATGAGCAAACCTGTCCCCCCACCACAAAAAAAAGGGAACCACTATCATTGCCCCTTAGGGGCCACTAGGTGGTGCAGTGGATAGAGTGCCTGGCCTAAAGTCAGAAGACTTCCTGAGTTCAAATCCAGCCACAAACACTTAACTAGCTGTGTGGCTCTGGGCAAGTCATTTAACCCTCTTTGTTTCAGTTTTCTCTTTGTAAAATGAGCTGGAGAAGGAAATAGCAAGCCATTTCAGTTTCTCTGCTAAGCAAACACCAAATGGGGTCAGGAAGGGTCAGATATGACTAAAAAAATGACTAAACAACAAATCATAGATACTTAATCATAGGCTCATTTGAGGCCAGACTAATGTGGCAATCTCATGAACAGCCTTTTATAAGTGCATTGAAACTCCTTGCTTCTAGAAAAGATAGTAGGCATTTAATCAAAGCTTGTTGACTTGACATGTTAACAACTAATAATATAAAATGGACTTTTATAGATATGATAGTCACCTAATGGGTTGAGTTCTTGAATTTGGGATTGACCATCCCATAGGCTGACCAGAAGGAACTTAATATCCTTAGCAATATACTTCTTAGAAGAGAAGAAGACCACCATCAGGATCATCCTATGGAAGAACTAAAAAAAAAAAATCCTGGCTAACTATATGATATGGATTTTATAGGTTTCTCAAGGAGGGCAGGTCCAAGGTGAACTCATATTGTTTAGCCAGCCTGCAAATGACCTTTACTTTCTGAGGGAGTATAATGGGATTTTTGAGATTATTTTGTTATCTTTACTTGTTAATAAAAGCCTTTGAGTCTTTTACATCTTATATAGTTTCTGTAGTTTAGAAAATAAATGTCCTATACCTGATACCTACGGTCTACCCTGAATACCTTTTCTATAAGAGCACTTGCTACACATATTTTGGGAAGTTCCTAGACATGAGCCATTTCTGTTTTGTTTTTGATATTTTCCTGAAGTTACTGGGGGTCTTGGGGGTGAGGGGAAGGTGAAATCAGAGAGAGAACTTGACCTTCCTTGGGATCAAGTTAAGTTGAGTTTGTATGACCCTTTGGGAGCCTCCGGTCACAGGGGCATAAGCAGTGGTGTGGGGGTAACACCCATTTATCTAGGGGGATGGGTGGGAAATTTACTTATTATATACATTTAATATTTTGTCCATTACTTTTTAAGTTTAGGCTATCAACAAAACAATAAATCAAGCCATGATGAGTAGTATTTGCCAACTTCCAAGGTATAAATGATCATACTGAAAATTTAGCAATTGGCCATGGAAAGCCTATTAAGAACTGGCTCAGGCACACCACTGGGTAGAAGTCAATATGCATAGAAAACAGTGAGGACAGAGTCTGGCTAGAGTGGAGAATGGGCTTTGAGGAGCGATAAGAGATAAGGCAAAATAGACTGATGGGGCAGCTAAGTGGCACAGTAGATAGAGAGCCAGCCCTGGAGTCAAGAATCCATGAGTGCAAATCTGACCTCAGATATTTGCTAGCTATGTGACCCTAAGCAAGTCAATTAACCCTGTTTCCCTCAGTTTCCTCATATGTAAAAATGAGCTAGAGAAAGAAAGAGCAAATCGCTCTAGGATCTTGGTCAAGAAAACCCCAAATAGGGTCACGGAGTGTCAGGTAGGAGTCAAGTAACTCAACAACAACACAGGCTGGTACAGTCCAGGTTATAGAAAGCCTTTAGAATCAGCCAGGGGAATTTAAACCTAAAAACATAGACAATAGGGAGCCATTATAGATTTGAGGCCAAGGAAACAATACATTGTAGGTTTTTTCTCATTAGATTGTGACCTTCTTGAGATTAGGAACTGTCTTTTGCCTTCTCTGTATCCCCATTGCTTAATGGTACACAGTAAGTGAGTAATTAATGTTTATTGATGGCTTTAAAAGAATAGTTGTCAGGAAGTGATATGATTGGAAGAGCAGAAGAGAATGATCACTGTGGCATAATAGAAAGACAGCTGAATTTGGAATTGGATGACCTGGCTCCAGTATTTACTAGATTTGTGTGACATTGGTCAAGTCACCTTCTGGGTCACATTTTGTTCAAGCTTAAAATGAGATATTTGCATTAGATGATTCACTAAGCTTCTTCAAAGTCTTAATGTATGATCATATTATAAATTAAGCATAGGATCCTATATCTCCAGCTGGAAGGAATGTCAGAGGCCATGTAATTTAACCCTTTCATTTGAAGAATGAGGAAATTGAGTCACAGGAAGATGAAGTAGTTTAGCCAGTATCACATAGGTGATAACATGAAGTGATAAGAAGAGAACCAGGAAGAGTATAGCATCCCAGAAACTAAGAGAGGTGCATTTCAAAATAAAACAGGTGATTAACAGTATCAAATATTACATAAGATCTGAAGAAATAAGAGGAGAGAAGCCAATATTTACAGAGTGTAAATTCAAGTGTACCTTTTATCTCTGACACAGGAAATTAAATCAGTTTTTATAACATACTATTTTAGACATTCTTTTTAAGCCTTTACATGTGGTGGATTCACAGTATATTTCAGATACACACAGTTTCCACAAATTAAAGAAACTTCTATTTGGACGCATTACATTTCACCTGGCTTTCTGAGTAAAGTAACATTTCCTAAATAAGTTGTGGAAAGAAAGACATTAAGAAATACTGCCTGAATTGGCACAAGTTTACCTTACTATTATCAGAATGTTGAGGTTCCTATTGAGTTTTATGGTAATTCTACCTGGATTATAATACAAAAATGAAAGCATAAATCAAGCCCCTTCTAAGTGTAGGAGGCATCATAACCAAAGCCATCCCAAGTACATTAAACATCTCTAGTCCTTCAGAATAAATCAATAGTGAATAAATCAATTTGAGCAATAACTTTAAAATAGTACAGCATACCTAAAGAAAAACATGACAGTACAAGACTCATAAAACTCATATTTTATTTGATGTCTAGTGTTTCTGGGATATCTACAAGCTATATAACTGCAAATTGTTTTTTACTTGAGTCAAGGAATGTGAAGTCTTAAAAAGACATTGGATTTGACAAGAAGGGGTGTGTAGGTAACCCCTACAAGGGAAGTTTCAGTAGAAGAATAGAAGTAAAAAAATGGCGGCAATAGCTATAATCCACATGTTTGAAGACTTGATGAGAAATAGAGAAGAAAGACTAGACGATAGTTTTAAACAGAAGCAAAAAAAAAAAGGTTAAGGGAGAGCTGAATATTTTTTACATGCTGAATGGATGGATGATATAGAAAAGGAAAAGGTTAAAAGTTCCAGATATGAAATAATTTTGAAAGTCAGATCCTAGAAATGGTGGAAAAGAATAGGGTTTATGATACAGATGAAAGTTTTTACTTAAAGAGGAGAAAAATAAAAATCTCTTTTCCTGAGCCTGGAGGGAAAGGTAAGGATAAGGTCAGGGATAGCAATAAATATATTGGGGTAAAGAGAGAACATGCCCCCAAGGATTCTAAGAGCCAAGTAGTCCAGAGAGTCTTCCCCTTCTGCTCCAGACTATGACTCGCTTCCTCCCTCTTAGATCATACATGAGGGAATATGTCAGTTGGGCTCAAGTTTCTCAGTAAAACGTGAGAAATGAAGTGATACACTGAGAATGAGGGGCATGGAGGAAGAATTGAGAGCCTGACTGAAAGGGAGTGGGTCTAAAGTAACTTCTGTGGGTAGGCACTGAGTTAAGTAAAATCATTGCTAAGAGGATGTACCCATAATGAGTCAAGTGTGCAGGGTTCTCCATTTTTCCCTAGCAGTGACCAAAGGCCTTGTAATGGTAATGGGAATTTGAAGATCTTCTCTGCCCCTTAATAGGCACAGTGAATATTGTGTTGGTACTACAGACCTGAAGTCAGGGGCAGATAAAATAGTTGGTAAAGTTGATTCAATCAATTTTAGCAAGTGCCATGGCTGGTTGGGTGCAAATTCAGTGGGGCAACAAAGGCGTAGATTGAAGTCATTGAGGATGGAGACTTTTAGATTTCTTGCAGAATCATAGAGTTCTAGAGGGGAAAGGGCAGAATAGAGCAGGACCATTATTATTCCCCACTCAGGATGGATGTTAATAATAGTTAGATAACATTTATATTATACTTATTATGTGTCAGACACTGTGTTAAGCACTTTAAAATTATTATCTCATTTGATCCTCAAAACAACCCTTGTAGTAGGTGCTATTATCATTCTTCTTTTACAGATGTGGAAACTGAGTCAGAAAGAGGTTAAGTGTCTTGCCAAGGATCACAAACTAGCTAGTGTTAGAGGCCATATTTGACCTAGGTTTTCCCAAGCCGAGGTACAGTGATCTCACCACTGTGCAACCTTTTCTAAGATTGCATTTTGGGGGGCTTTTCTTTTTAGTCTACATGTCACCCAAACTGAGCTTACAGATCACTAAAATACTCGAATGTATTTTTTACACATCATCCTCGATTTGTATCCAAGCAATTGATTTTTACAATCTGATTTATAACATTTATCCCTATTTGATTCAATTAGTTTTGGCTCATGACTTGTTAAGGGTCTCCATTCTCTCATCCAACTTGTTGGTTATCTAGCCAAGGGTGTCCTAGTAACTGTTTAACAACTGGCTTTCCAGGGGGAAAAAGCACCCATGACACACTTTTAAGTTTAATTTGCATTATTAAATTTCTCCCCAACCGTCTCTTAAATCTAGACAATCCACAAAATAATAAACCAAGTCCAGATATGTAATATTTTCTGATTTCTTAGGTGTAAATCCTCACAATGAGAATCTAACAATTGCTTCTCCAGAGTCAGTCTAAACCGGTGGTTCTTAATCTTCCTAATGCCAGGACCCTTTAATACTCGTATGTGGGCATATCTGCATGTGGGCAGACCCTCCTGGAGATGGGTAGAGGAGCGGTGTCTTGGTTCCCAAGACCATCGGAAATATGTGTTTCCCATGGTCTTAGGCGACCCCGTTCAACCCCCAAAGGGGTCACAGGTTGAGAACCGCTGGACTCTAAACTGTCTCCATTACATGCCTAGTTATCCCTCTCAGCTTTGTACTATATTTTGTACCATAAGTATTTATTCTAAATACTATGAATAAAAATAAAAATATTTACTAATATTTTGTACTATAATTTTAAAAGCACACGATCTATGCCTTTATATAAGTCACTCATTTTAAAAAGCTGATTGTAATAGAGCCAAGGAGAAATGCTTAAGACAGTCTACTAGGTCCTGCCTGCAGAATGTTGGATCATCAATCCCTACTCAACCAGCTCCAATTTCATTTGTTTTATTATTATATACCCCAGATCTCTCTGTCTCACTCGTGAGGGTGACAATCATTGAAAATTTGTTAATTACCTCCTAGAAACCTATGGACTCTGTGTCTACGACATTCCTTGATCTATCATCCTAGTAACCATATTTTTTAAAAAAAGAAAGAAAAGGAAATTAGTCTAATGAAGCCATCATTTCTTTTTCTAAGTGTTTGCAAACCATCACTTTAACAATGTATTCTAGAATTTTCCCAGGACACAAAGCCAAGTTTGCTGATTTAAAAATCTGAAATATCCACCCTTTCCCCCTTTTTGAAAAGTAGGCTATCTACTTGCTTCTAGTTTCATAGTATCCTTCCTGTTCAACAGAAGTTTTCAATGTACTTGACACTAAATCAACCATCAATGGACGTGGTCTTTTCTGTATCCTGATATGTTTGCTTATCTGGGCCTACTGCCTTGAATTTATGGAGTGCCTCTTAGAGTAATCCCATGGACTGGACAAAGTGCCAAAGGTTGAATGAATTCTTGAAGACCCTAGTGAAGGCAAAAAATAATTTTAGTAGGTAGCATTGGGGATTGTTTGGATGGAAGGGGATGGGGGGGGGGGAAGTGGAAGAGTAGGTGGGGTCAAAAATACAGCATCTTATTTTGTACCATTTTATATTATTAGATATTCATTTCATTCAATTACTGTGAATCTTCAGGGCAGATAGGTACTAGAGCTGTAATTAGCAATGGAGTAAAGTTCTGAACGTTGATCCCCTCTGGGAGTTCCCATCTCCTATTAACTGAATTTACCCTGGGTAAAGTTTGAGCCTAATTCATATATTTCCTGGTTTCACCACAATACCAAGTGAAGCTGAGCATATTGTGGAAATTCAGTAATTACTGGGGGACCACTCATCTCTCAGTGTCCCTCAGGCAGCTGCTAAGCAAGCTTCAGAGCAAATGCTGATTTTCATTGGTAGAAGGTGTCTCCTCATCAAGAATTCCCCCGGGGCAGCTAGTTGGCTCAGTGAATAGAGTAACAGCCCTGGAATCAGGAGGACCTGAGTTCAAATTTGTCCTCAGATACTTGATCACACTTATTAGCTGTGTGGCCTTGGGCAAGTCACTTAACACCAATTACCCTCCTTTCCCCCTCCAAAAAGGCAAAAAAAAGTTCCCTGTAGCAATGAAATAAAAAGTCTAGCCCCATCTAAAGGTGAGGAAACTGAGGCAAAAAAAAAATTTAAGTTATTTGAGAAAAATTTTGAGTGATTCAAATAGCACGACAGCCCTGTGAAGATGGCACAATTTAAAGGATCTTAGATTGAGACCAGGGAGGGACCTTGGACACCATTAGAGTTCAACCTACTTATTTTATATGTGGAAAAGTGATGTGCCCAGAGTTATACACTTAGTAAGCAGGACTTCAGCTCAGCTTCCTGACTCCACATCTAGCATTCTATCCACTGAGCCACCTCCAAGAGCTGTAAAGCTTTAACCCCAAAACTTTCACACCGTTGCCTGTCAGAGGTATGCAGTAAAATGGTCTACACTGAATGTATAGGTACAAAGGGGGGACAGGGAAAAGTTAGTACCATGGACGAGAGTCAGTCGAGGAAGGTTGCTTGTGGGACCAAAGTGTGTCTTTGGGCACAAAATTAAGAACAAGTGAAAAAGTGCAGAGACATAGAGTGGCTCAAACCAGAACACAGCATTGAAGACCCAGGCCAGATGTGAAGGTAAGAAAAGGGGACTCTCTGGATTGCCTCTTAGCAAGGCATGCCAAGTGTATGGTCTTTCAGGCTAAAATAAGAAAGCCAGTGGAGCTGGCCTGGGGTGTGATTTACTATGGCATCAAATCAAGCAAACTGTTCATAAAATGCCTGACTACTACCACCATCCATTACCATGCTCCCCCTCCACAATTAGGGTAAATACCCCTTTTTATTTATGAAGTGGTGCGTGTGCACCAGAAGGATGCCTCGGTTGAGGAAAACGGATGGGGGTCACATCAACATGACTGGGGTCAAGTGGTCAAAAGTTATTTACAGCCTATTAGGCAGCATTCAAGCTTCCCAGACATATCCTGCCCAGCTTTCCTAAATCAAGTAAATAGGCGAGCATTCTGGGTTTTCAGAATAGCCATGTTGCTACAGTTCCTTGTACCTTCATTGTGGAACACGGTCAACAGCAGCTGGAATTCTGCGCTATCATCTCTTGATGGAACACCTATTCTGGATGCCATTTGTCTCAGTCATATGATACTTACCATGAGGACTTATGTTGTGCATAGCACAGGGTCACAGAACCTCAGAGTTGGGAGGGTGTTCAGTGGTCATCTAGTCCAGCCATATTAGCATTTATATTATGCTTAGCACTATACATGTGTTATCTCATTGGATCCCTATTAGGTAGCTGATGTGATTATCCTCATTTATGTATGTGGAAATTGAGAATAAGAGGAATTAAATGACTTGACCAAGGTCACATAGCTAGTAAATTTCTGAGGCAGGATTAGAACCCAGGTCCTACTGGGTCCAATTCTAACGATTAAACTACTTTGCCACCTACCTGCCTCCAAACCTGGCAAAGAATTATCTCTACAACATAACCAATAAGCAGTTATACAATTTATCCAAGATTCTAAATGACTTGGGATCAGGGCCCATGTCTTGCACATCTTTGAATTTTCCATACTACCTAGAATAGAGACTTACAAACAATGGGTGCTCAATAAGTGTCTGTTGAATAAATTAATCTCCACTTGATAAGAGTAGGAGTAAGCATCAATGGAAGTCAGGAAACAGAACTATAGACTTTGACCTCAAAGGGTACTTAAAGGTCATTGAACACTAATTCTTCATTTTACAGATCAGGACATGGTGACATCAGTTGGTTAAGTGATTTTCTTCAGGTTACACAGCTAGTAAGTGTCTGAGCTGGATTTGAACTCAGGTTTTTCTGACTCCAAATCCAGTGCCTTACTTACCATACAATGCTGCTTCTCAATACAGTTATCTACACCTCATCTTTAAAGAATGAGTGCTATATATCCAAAGCTTGGAACTTGGAAACGCTGCCATGATTTGGACATTACATTTAGTGAATCCATTTTCAGACTAAATTTTTTTGGATTTGTTAATGGTTATTTTCTACACATTCACTCTTAAAACCCTAATTAGTAGAGCTAGTGTGAAATGTCTACCTGCCTGTGTCAAACTCAACAGGGGCCATTAATCCACATAACATCTCTGTGCTCCACAGTGATTTAGTTCTAAAATGCTATCTGGGCTTTACTGAATTTTTATTTATTTCGTTAAATATTTCCTAATTGCATTTTAATCTGGAGAGCATGGTACCCAGGGTACATGTCTGAGAACTCAGGTCTGAAGGATGCTTTCTAGTTTACATGTTCCTCTCTTGAAAATTTGCCATGGAGGATGAAGTAGATCAGAGTTACTAAAGATACTAAGTATATTAGCCAGAGGATTAATGACTTACTCTGAATGCATGGCACATGCATGCGGCATCCATCTGGAAGTCAAATGCACAGTGAAGGCCAGGAGACATGGATATTTCAGATCTACAATATTGGAAGCAGAATTCTTACATTCCCTCTCCAACTCTTTATTTGACCTTGTCCATAATTCCAATTTCTTATCCAAACTTCAATGGGAAGAGTGCTGAATCTAAAGCAAAATAGCCAGATTTCAGTTCTGTCTCTGCCACTGCCTGCCTGCATGACCTTGGGGCAGTCACCTAATATAGTTAGACCTCAGTTTCTTCATCTATGAAATGAGGGGGTTGGACTACATGACCTCAAAGGGCCCTTCCAGCTCTAAATCTATGATCCTGAGTTAACAGGAACATTGGATGCCTGGCTTCTTTGAGGTTGCCAAAATTTGTGAATGATTTATTACAAGTTTAATATTAAACATCAGAACAACCAATTAAACTTGCTTTGCAACTATTTACATTTCGATAAATGAATTTCAGTGCATAAAATGTCAACTTTTCAGTCACGGCCTCTAATTCTCCATCAGTTCCTTGTCCATTTATTCTCATTGACTTCCTTTTCTATGGTTAGAGTTAATATGTATTCTGTTTTTCTGGTTCTGCTTTTTTCATTTTTTTTAACATAAAGTTACTCCAGATTTCTTTAAACTTCTCATACTTGTCCATCTTAATTGCATTATAGCATTCCACTGAATTAATGTACCACAATTTATTTAACCTTTCCCCTCTTTGGGAATGTTGAAGTTGTTTTCAGTATTTTGCAATTATAAAAAACAATGCTGCTATAAAAAATCTCTAAACAGATGGCCCTTAAAAAAACAAACAGAACATATCCCCAACAGTAGGATGTAAGTTGCTGAATCCTCATTCTCTGCAAACACCACTCTCACCTCTCTATTCCCAGAATCTTTGTTGACACATTAGCTACTTAAAAGAGGATGCATTGGCATTCCAATGGAGGGGCCAGTGTGTTCTCTCTGGCCTTCCTCTCTCCCTATCATTTTTTTCTTTTCTGCCTTTTAGGTAATTAAATCTGCTTTGACCTCCAAAGTCATTTGAAATTGTTCATCTGCACTGTTCATTCCATGCTTCTTCTATAATTTCTTCTTTTTCTTTCACTCATTCCCTTTGTAAATCTGAAGATAGTCATGAAAAGCTCACATGTATCCACACACAAATAGCTTGAGATAGCCAGCTTTCTAGCCATTCTGTTAAACTACTCCTATAACCATCCTCCATTATTTCTAGCCTCCTCCTGCCAGAGATGGTGGTACCACTGGTTCCTCAAAGCTTGTGCCAGCAGAACTCAAAGGCATCAAATACGGACCACTGATGGATTTTATGTCTAACGAATGAAAACCAGGCTATCCAAGTTCAGAGATGCCCATCATCAATCTGACTGCAGGGTGATGAATTTTGTCCACATAAATTCATGGAGACTATGAAAACATCGAAGAGCTATAGTCTAAATAAATAAGTAGATTAGTTGATCAGTCATTAAACTAAGTGTCTATTATGTGCCAGGCTCTGTGTTAAGCACTGGAGATACAAAAAGGAGGTAAAAGACAACCCTCACCTTCAAGGAGCTTACAGTCTAAAGGTAGTACATACATTTGTATATGTGTACCTAGAGGAAGGAGGCAGCTAGGTGGCTCAGAAGAGAATGTGCTGGGACTGGAGTTAGGAAGACCTGAGTTCAAATCTAACCTCAGACACTTATTAGCTGTGTGACCCTAGGCAAGTCACTTAACTTTATCCTTATGCCTTATTCCACTGGAGACGGAAATAGAAAACCACTCCAGTATCTTTACCAAGAAAATCTCATGGGGGTGGCTAAGTGGTGCAGTGAATAGAGCACCAGCCCTGGAGTCAGGAGGATCTGAGTTCAAATCCGGCCTCAGACACTTAACACATACTACCTGCGTGACCTTGGGTAAGTCATTTAACCCCAATTGCTCTGCCCTCCCCCCTCCAACAAGAAAAGAAAAGAAAAGAAAATCTTATGGACAGTATTAGCACAATGCAATTCACAGAGTCATAAAGAGTCAGACATGACTGAATAACTGAACAACACAACCACCATCTAGAAAAATAGGGACTGGATCTGTGATTTCATGGGTATAGGTAACTTCCAGGTGGGGAACTTCTCCAAATGCATGTTGACACTTTCTCTGCAATTTCCAGTCTCTGAGGGGTAGCTAGATGGCACAGTGGATAAAGCGCTGATGCTGGAGCTAGGAAGACCAGAGTGCAAATTTGACCTCAAACACTTACTAGCCCTGGGTGAGTCATTTAATGTCTGTCAAAGTTTTCTCATCTGTAAAATGGGGTGATAATAATAGCATCTACCTCTCAGTGCTGGTGTGAGGATATTTGTAAAGCACTTTGCAGAGCTTAAAGTGCTATATAAATGCTAACTATAATCATACTTTCATTATTATTATTAATTTTTATGGAGTAGGCTAGAACATTGAAAAATTAAATGATTTTCCTAGTCACAAAGCATATGTGTATCAGAGATGGAACTTGAACCAGGTCTTCCTAGTTTCAAAGACAGCTCTATATGCACTAATCAGTCAATTATTAAGCTTTTATTATTAATCACTTATTATATGCCAGGCCCTATCCTAAGCCTTGGCCACAGGCAGAACAATAAAAGGTAAAAAACCTCACCTCTCTTCCTAAGGAGCTTACTTTCTGGTAGGGGAGATAAAACACAAAAACAAATGAATAGATGGATAAATAAAATGAGTGAAGAATACATATGAGGTAGATACAATATAAATAGAAGGTAATATTAGAGAGAATATGCCATGGACGTAGACCACATCTAGAAAAAGCCTCCTGTAGAAGATGAGATTTGAGCTCAGGCCTGAAGGAAGCCAGAAAAGTTAGGGAGGCAGAGGACAGGACCTAGAGCGTTCGAGGCACTGTGGACAACTAATGGAAAGGCAAAGTCGGGAAGTGGAGTGTTGTACCTGAGAAACAGCAACCAGGCCAGTGTTACTAGCTGGTGAAGTGAGAGGAAGGGAATAAAGCATAAGAGAGGAAAGGCAGGGAGCGTCATGGTTATGATGCGCTTCATGAGATAAACAGATGATTTTATATTTGATCCTGGAAGTAATAGAGAAGCCCTGGAGTTTGTTGAGAAGGAAAGGGTGATGTGGTCAAACTGACACTCTAGGAAAATCACTTTGGCAGCTGGGGAGGGATGGATTAGACTGGAAAGAGACTTGCGGAGGAGACATCAACCAGAAGGCCATCACAACTGTCACTGCATGAAATATTAAGGAGCTATGTTGGCTAGGTGAGTGGGGGGGAATTGGACACATACAGAAGAGATGTTATGAAGGTTGAACCAACTAGACTTATCACAGGGCATGAAGAGGAGAGAGGAGTCAAGGATGAGACACAGATTACAAACTGAGGTGCGCTGAAGGATGATGATATCCCCTCGACAATAATAAGGGAGTTCAAAAGAGAAAGGCATTTCAGGGGAAAGATAATGTATTCTCTTTTAGATGTGATGAGTTTAAGATGTCTACACGACATTGTGTTTTAGATCTCCAAGAGTCAATTGGTGATGAGGGATTAGAAGTCAGGGCTGGATAAATAGATCTGGGAATTATCTGCACAGAGAGGATAATTGAACCCGTGGGAGTTGATGGGGTCATCAAGATAGCATGGGGGAGGAAAGAAGAGGAAGCAGGATGGACCCTTGGGGGACATCCACAGCTAATGGGCATAACCTGGATGAAGATCTAGCAAAGATGATTGGAAAGAAAAAGTCAGACAGGTAAGAGAAAGAGTGTCAAAAGCAACACAAAACAAAAACCTAGGAAAGAGAGTATCCAGAAGAAGGCTACTGACAGTGTCACAGCCCACAGAGTAGTTAAGAAGGATGAGTATTGAGGAAAGGATGAGTATAGAGAGAATTTGGTAAATAGATCTTCAATAACTTTAAAGAGAGGCTTTTGAGCTGAATAATGATGCCAAACTGTAAGAGTTTAAAATCAAGTGAGAGGAGAAGAAGCAGAGTAGATGATTTTCTCAAGCAGTCTGGCTATAAAAGGAAGGCCCTAGATATAAAATAATGACTAACAGCTCAGATCAAATGAGATAATTTTATGCGATACTGTCTCTCAAATGTTTAAATGTGTGTGTGTATTTATGTATATATAATATATAGTATATATATGTATACATACATTATATATATAATATATATATTATGTATATATGTATATATACATTATATATATGTATATATATATGTATACAGAAAATATAGAAAGGCAAACAGAAAAACCAAAACCACAACATTTTAACAACTACAAAAACATGAAATAGACACTTGCCACAACTCTGCCCTTTAGTGTCATTTTCATTGGACTGCCACCCTTATAGAGAATTGAGATGGGTGTGTCATCTTCCTCCTTCTGTGACTTCCATCTTTTTTTCCCTACAGAACTTTTCAAGGATCAAAAGTCACAGCAGACCCAGAAACTTGAGAAGCTGAGTAAAATCTACCTGTCCAACAGGTCAGACTGCTCCCTCAAACCTCTCTGTTCTCTGTTGGCATGGTGAAAGACAGGTTATGTTCTTAAATCTGAGAGGAAATGTACCTTATGGCCCAGAACCATGGTTCTTGGTCTATACACAAGGCTCATTTCTAGATCTCTACAGAAAAGATGCAGGGTCCTCAGGTCCCATGCAAGCACTAAGGCTGGTAAGACATAGACCACAAGATAGATTTGATTTCATTTGAAAATGTAAAGCAGAAATGACTAAGTCCATAAAATAGTCAAGTCTTTTCCTTGCCATGGGATTCCACTTTTCCTAGGGATTTCTATAATACTCCAAACTTTATGCATTGCATTAAGCTTAACCTCTCCTGAATGCTCACAAGAGGAAAGCCCATAGGGTCACTAGAGATTTGACTCCTCTCTCTCCAGTGAGCCCTACCTTCCCAGGAACTTATTCAGAAACCTTCAGATTTATGGTACTACTCTGGTTAGGCATATATGAAAGGGGGAAAAATATTCAACCTTCTCTGCACTTTCTCATTATACACAACTCAGTATGTGTGAAGGACAAACTCTACAAGAGGCTTGAGAGAGACTCTTTTCCTCTAAAACTGATAGGGAGGGTAAAATGAAGGAGAAAGGTGTTGAAAGGTTTTGAGTTAACATCAATCAAACTTGTTCTTTTTAATAAAGGTATGGAGTCATAGCCCTAGAACTGGAAGTGACACTAAAGAGTATCTAATTTGACACCTTCATTTTATAGATAAGTGTACTTAGTCATGGAGATATGACTCATCAAAATCAAGTCAAAAAGCATTTTTGTAGTGTTTACTCTGTACCAGGCACGGTGGAAAGACAAATACAAGCAGGAAACAGTCCCTGCCTTCAAGGAGCTAACATTCTAATAGAAGGAGACAACACAGTAAAAGAGATTGGGAAAAAAAAAAAGAATGGAGTACTCAATGCAGTGATGGTAGAGTGCAGACTGGAGATGAAGGAAAACCATGCAGGCAGAAAGAAGCTGAATCAGAATTTCAATACAAGTGTCCCATCCTAAATTCTATGCTTTTCCCACAACATCATGCTAAAGATGAGATTGTCTACAGAGAACAGCCAAAGGGCCTGGGGAAAGAAGAGAAGTTTTGGGACAGCCAATTATGAGGCATGCGGTAGACAATCAATAATGAGTAAATACAGAAATTTGCTGTGCAGTTGTGAGAGCCCAGTTGAGGTAAAGTGAACTCAGCATGGTTGCAGGATTTTTCTCAGATATTCAGGATCATAGCATTGTCATAATAGGAAGATACTGAGAGCTATGGAGTAGAAAGAATACAGGATTTGGGTTCAGACACACTTCTATTTAGGTGACCTCCAGCCTCTTTGGGCCAGTTTCTTCAGCTGTGGAGTTGGGCTAGGACAGTGATTCTTAAAGTGTGATCTGGGGACCACTTTGACTCTTTTGGGGGTCCTCCAAGTTAAAACTATTTTCTCAATAATAATAGGATGTTTTCATTTTTGTTGTGGTAAATATTGACAGTTACAACTAATGTTCATTGTCTTCCTGTATCTCCTGGCTCTTTCCCTTCTGCCTATGGATGTACCTTGGACTTCCTCATTCTTTAAAAAGAAAACAAAATCTTCACTTGATCCTCCTGTCCCCTCAAAACTCACATCCTGTATTTCTTCTTCCCTTCACAAACTTGTAGAAAAAGTTATCTATACAAGTTGCTTCTGCCTCCTCTCCTTTCAATTGCTTCTCAGCCCCTTAGAATCTGGCTTTTGACCTTATCACTTAACTGAAATTGCTCTCTCCAAATTACCAATGATCTTTTAATTGCCAATTTCAGAGCTTTCTCCCAAGCCTCATCTTTCTTGACTCTGCTGAAGGATTTGACACTGTTAATTACCCATTCCTCCTAAAGGCTTTCTCTTCTCTGGGTTTTCATGTCACTGATCTCTGTGCTTCTCTTCTTACCTCTCTGGCTATTTCTTCTCAGTCTCCTTTGCTACATTTTCACCTATGTCCCACTTCCTAACTGGGCTTTCCTAAGACTCTGTTCCTAACTTTCTATCTATCTCTATTTCTGTCTATATGTCTATTTGTCTCTGTTTCTCTTTCTGTCTCCTGTTTCTCTTGTCTCTGACTCTGGCTGTCTGTCTGTATCTCTGACTCCATCCTATTTTTCATGTCTCCTTCCTGTCTCTCTTGTCTCTGACTCTGTTTCTCTACCTCCATCTCTACTTTTTTTTGTCTGTAATCTTTCTGTTTCTGTCTCTCTTTCTTCCTTTTTCTCTCCCTCCCTCCCTCTCTTCTTCCTGTTCCTCCTGTCTCTGACTCTGTCACTCTCCTATTTCTCCTGTCTCTCTCCTGTCTTCCCATCTCTGTATTTCTCTGTCTCTCTCTGTTTGTCTATCTCCTTCATGTGTCTTTTCTCTTTAACTGTCTTTCTGAGTTTATCTCTATTCTTCTTTTCTTTGTCTCTGTATCTGTCTTTATCTCCATGTTTTTTTTCTGTTTGTCTCTGTCTCTGACTTTCTCCCTGTCTCTCTCTGTGTCTGTGTCTGTCTCTGTCTTCTGTCTCTTTGTGTCTTTGTGTCTGTCTATCTCTGTGTCTGTCTGTGTCTGTCTGTCTCTGTGTCTGTCTCTCTCTCTCTTTCTCCCTCTCTCTCTGTCTCTCTCAACAGGTAAGTAGACTGAACTAAATAGCAAATTCAAATATTAAATGAAATTCTGATTCTAAATCCAGTGCTTTTGGTTGGAAACTGGTCTCAGCTGACTTCCAGGCACACTCAAGGCTCCAAAATAAAGTAGGTCAAGAGTCTATGGAGTAAAAGAGACTAAAAATGAAGCCTTCCCATCTTGTCTAAATTCTTGCTTTCTGCTCAGGTGGGCACCTTTCTATACATATTGCACATGTCTCCCCTTTATGTACTGTATATCCTATTCCAGCTCCTCTACTTTATGTTCCTTATAAATGACTTTCAATCTCATCTCTTGTCCTCTAAGCCTAAGGGTGTTCACTGTGCCTGAACTGTCTCTCTTTCTTGAACGCTCATTCTCACCTCTGTCTCTTGGAATCTCTAGTTTCATTAAAGTCTCAGCTCAAATCCACCTCCTAATTGAATTCTTTCCTGATTGCTCCAGTTGCTAATCTCTCCCCTCAGAATTACAGAGGAGCTAGGTGTAGCCTAGAGGCAGTTCTAGATCTGGAGCCAGAAGAACCTGAATTCAAATCAGGCCTCAGACCCTAACTTTTTGACCCTGGGAGTTTCTTCACATCTCTCTGCCTTGTCTATAACATGGGACAATAATAAGTGCTTACCTCCCAGGGTTGTTGTGAGGATCAAATGAGGTGATAGGTAGAAGGTACTTTGCAAACCTTGAAGTGCTATGGAAATGCTGTTATTATTATTGAGCTTATACATATTTTGTATTTACTTATCTGTCCCAAAGTCCATTGGTATGGGACTCTCCCTGTATTGGCGGAGATGAATGTCTTGCCTTGTGTGAGGAAAGGGGAGGAGTTGAGGAGAACAGAGAGAAGAAATCTCTTCAGAAGGCTTCCAGTGTTCTTCAGGCCTTGCAATGGCCCCAGCAATTTTGGCTTTGAGTGGGAAGATGAAGGAGGCCAACCTTGAATTTTGAGGGTGGCATAAACTTTCCTCCAACATGGAGCATGGGGGCATCCTCCTGTGACTCAAAGCTGGAAGATGGGAGCAATTGTCTAAAAGACTACTCAAGGGATCAATTGTCTCTTAGCTCTCAATAATTCCAGCCCACTCTTTTTATATGGCAAGGCATTCATCTCCACTAATGAGGAGAGAGTCCCAAACCAATGCACTTTGGGACTGGGGTTACACACACATGTATTTATATCCATATTTGTATATCTATCTATCTATCTATCTATCTATCTATCTATCTATCTATCTATCTATTTATATTCATTTGTCCCAACAGACTTTAAGCACCTTGAAGGCAAGGACTGTTATAGCTTGGGTGTTTGGGGAAAGGGATTGAGAGGAGATCTCTGGACCTCTATATCCAGCACAGTGCCTCACACAGAGTAGCTGCTTAATAGGGCAGGTAGGTAGTATAATGGAAGAGCAATGAGCTTGGAACCAGAAAGATTCAGCTTCATGAGTTCAAATCCAGACTCAGACACTTACTAACCATATGACGCTGGGGAAGTCATTTAACTTTGTTTGCCTCAGTTCCTCATTTGTAAAAATAAGCTGGTGAAGGAAATGGCAAACCACTCCAGTATCTTTGCCAAGAAAACCTCAGAATGGGATCACAAAGAATTGGACATGACTGAAACAACATAATAACAACATGCTTAATAAATGCTTCTTGAACTTAACTTGTACTGGAATTATTACATTCTCTGTGTATCACCAGTAAGTATCATTATATTATCAGTGGATGCTGATTAACCTTGGGGATCTTTTGCTTTGAAAAGAGAGGACTTAGAGGAAATTTTATATTCATTTCCAAATGTTTGAAGGGCTGTCATTTGGAAGAAGGATTAAACTCATTCTTCATTGCTCCAAAGGGGAGAACAATAACCTGGGCTGCCAATTAGAGGAAAGAATATTCTAACTTAGTATTTGAAATGATTCATTGTATAAAGGCTCCCGACCTTGAGCTGACAAAATCCATCACCTAGTCACCAACCTTCTGGTGATGAGATTCTCTGAATCCAATTAAGCTCATTCTTCTCTGACAGTCCATTATCAAGGTCATTGTAGAAGGCCTTCCAACTAGATAAGACTGGCCAGAGTTTGTGCTCAACTGATACAGTCTTCAAAAATCCAGAATTAATTTTAGGCATTGAGGTGGTTCGCTGGATAGAGCATGGTGCCTAGAGTAAGAAAGACCTGAGTTCAAATCCCACTTCCAACATTTACTGGTTATGTAGACTTAGGCAAGTCACTTAATCTCAATTTTCTCACCAATAAGGTGGGGATAATAACAACACCTACCTACCAGGATTGATTATTTTAAGGATCAAATGAGATAATATTAGTAAAGCTCTTAGAATAGTACCTGGTACAAAGTAAGCACTATTCAATGCTAGTATCATTTTTTAATTTATTTCAGTCCATAATGAGCTAGCACAGTGGGACTTCAGTGGAGTCAACATAAAAGAAAAAATTTCTAATAATTATGACTGTCTTTTTAGGTCATTCACAATTTTTTCCTTTCTGCCCTAGCCAGTCTTCTTATGTATACCTGTAGTCCACATACTTTATGGTTGAGTCATACCTCTTTACTTGTTATTCCACACACAATATTCACCATCTCTTGTCTCTGTACATTTGTACTGGCCACATTCCATTCCTAGAAGCCTCTCCTTCCTCACCTCCATCTCTTGGATGCCATGGTTTCCTTCAAGACTCGGCTTCACTACTGTTTTCTGCATTACTGCTTTCCCTCCCCAGTGTTGCTTTGTATATAATCATTAAATACATATATGTGTGTGTGATGTCTCTTCTGTTAGAATATAACTCTCAATGGCAGGGACCATTTTGCCTCTACCTTTGCACATAGTACTTTAATAAATGCTCATTGATCGATTGATCAGTTACTGTCTTTCAAAGTTGATCATTTTTTTTAACATTACTGTATTGTATAAAATGTTCTCTTTGTTCTATTCACTTCAGTTTGCCTCAGTTCATACAAGTCTTCCCAGGCTTTTCTGAAACCATTCTTTTTATCATTTCTTACAGCACAATTGTATTCCATCACAATCATATACTATAACTTGTTCCACTATTCCCCAACTGATGGGCATCCCTCAGTTTCCAATTCTTTGCCACCACAAAATGAGTTGCTATAAATAATTTTGTACATGTAGAAGCTTTTCCCTTTATTATGCTCTCTTTGGGGTATAGACCCAATAGCAATGTTGCTGGCTCAGAGGGTATGCAAAGTTTAATAGCTTTCGTAGAATAGTTCCAAATTGTTTTCCAGAACTGTTGGCTTAGTTCACAGCATTACCAACAGTTCATTAATGTGTTTGTTTTCTCACATTCCCTCTAGCATTTGTCATTTTCCTGTTTTATCATTATAGCCAGTCTGATGGGTGTGAAGTGGTACCTCAGGGTTATTTTAATTTGAATTTCTCTAATTTATTAGTGATTTAGAGCATTTTTATATTGCTATTGATAGTTTTGATTTTTGCCCCTGAAAATTGTCTAAACCATTGACCATTTATCAATTGGGGAATGGCTCTACCGAATAATGTATTAAGTCTTCTCGAGGAAGACTAAGCTTCTCATCAGTGGAAGTATTCAAGTATAGGTAAGATGGGGGTGGGGAACCTTGTGGCCTCAAGGTCACATGTGGCACTCTAAGTCTTCAAGTGCAGCCCTTTGACTGAATCCAAACTTCACAGAACAAATCTTTTTAATAAAGGAATTTGTTCTGTAAAACTTGGACTGAGTCAAAAAGCTGCACCCAAGGACTTAGAAGGCCACATGTGACCTACTTGTGGGTTAGACTGACACCTATCACAGACACTACAGAGAGGGTATTCCTATCTGGGATAAGAGGTTGAACTAAGATAAACTCTTAAGCTGTTTCAAACTCTAAGATATCACGTTTCTATGACTCTACAGTATGATATAATTGACACATACTTCTGAAAAATTTGTGAGTGAATCTAACTTTCGGAGATTAAGCCAAGCCTTAAAAGTAGGATGAAAGTCATCCTACTTCTACTACTTAATAGTGGATAAGTCGTTTACTTTCTCTGAGCCTTGATTTCCTCATATGTAAGATGAAGGAATTTGACTAGAGACTTCTAAGGCTCCTTCTAGGTCTTTGTCTACAATTCCTGCAAGCTCCTTGAGAGTGAAGACTGCTTTTTGCTTTTCTTTCTATCCCTAGCACTTAGCAAGAAGATGCTTAGTAAAATGCATAGTGGCTTGATTTAATTTGACTTTTCTGGATTCTCTTATAAAGTGAATAATTATTGTTTAATGTGAGAAAACAGCACCGCCAAAATATGGCTTGTAGCAGGTCACACTTGTATAGAGCTTCAGCCAAATTAGTAAAAATAACAGCTGCTGGAAGGATGAGATCTCTCTGGTTACACAAAAGACTTTGCTTCCTTTGTGTGAGAGACAAGACTGAATCAAGAGAAAGAGCCTAGAATCTAGGAAGCTGGAAGGTAATGTTGGCAAATACATCAGTACATCGAGGACCTGGGATTTTCATCAGCAAGGGAACACCCTCCACCCATGCAGACTGCATGCCAAATATAATTTATTGTCTTAACTAAGAGAGTTGTCTGGGGCTCAGAGATTTTAAGGAGCTTGCCTAAGGCCACGCAGCTAATGTGTCAGTCAGGATTCAAACCACTATTGACATGCTGACTCTCCAAGTATAATAGATAATGTCACTAAAAAAAAAGATGTGGGTAAGTAAAAATATTGGGAGACTTAAAACAAGGCTGCCTCTTTGAGCTGGAGGGCTGATTACAAGAATAATGGCTTGCTAATATTTATGTGGTGCTATAAGGTTCACAAAGTACATTATGCATTACCTCATTTGATCCTACCTTGAGAGGTAGGTCCTGTTATTATCCCCTTTTCACAGATGAGGAAAGTAAGGCAAATAGAGACTAAGAAACTTGCCTAGTGTCACACCGTAAGTAAGTGGTTCTAATTTTTAATTAATTTATTTTAAACTTAAATACACAATAAAAAAGAAACATAAACTTAAATACAAAATAGGAAAAGAAAAAAAGCATTATCATGTGCACAACAGAATGTGAGAAGATTCAGAATATACAGCAATAAACTTCCATTTCAAGAAAGTCTACATAATAAATACTACACATTGTGTTCAGACCTGTCCATCTTTCCTTTGCTTCCTTGTGAGTTTTCTTTTATTCTCTGCTGTGTACTTTTTACTTTGTTCTTACCTCCCCTTCTTCCTCTCTCCCCCAAGAAAGCTACAGTTAAGTGTGGATATAGATAGATAGATAGATAGATAGATAGATAGATAGATACATACATACATACATATACATACATATATACACACAGAAACATATATGCACACATATACGCATACAAAGATATGCTTACATACTCATACATATATTAGACATCTATAATCATATTTATATATATAGACATATACATTCATATGCATGTATGTAAGACCATACTGTGCTTATTTGTCTTCAGTTTCTCTGACGATAGATAACATATTCCTGCATAAATCTAAGCCTTTCCATATTTTCTTAAGTCCACCAACTCATCATTTCTTACACCACAGCAATATTCAACCTTATACTATCTAGTTATTTTAAATAGTCTGCCAATTTTTTAAAAAATCTTTTGCTAATTAAATAGTTGTTATGGAAGACATGGAGGAATATGGAAAGGGCACTGTTGCTAGAGAAAAAGTTTTCTAATTTCTCCACCAGGGCTGGCACTGTCAATTGAACCTGGGTCTACTTCCATTGGCATAGAGTTTGGTCATGGGTAGTCAGGGATTGCTGAGCCCTTCCCAGGACAAGGCACCAAAAACACCAGGTTGGTGCTTGGCTCCTCACTTTGGAGGGTAAGCTAGAATCAATTGAGGGAATCCCATCCCTTCTTTTCATCATTAATGGTCCCTTTTAGTCTTCAGAGATCAAGAAAGCATATTTTCCTTTGACCACAACTGGAGGGAGACGACAAGGAATTTGAACCTGAAGACTTCAGTCACTAATATTGGCATTGGTAGGTTTCTAGTTGGTCCAAATAGTTGCCTTATGCTATATAGTCGTTCTGATACAAGGGTAGTGGTGTCGGGGTTGGGGGAAGGGGAACTGGACGTGGAGAAAGAGGGAAGGGCTGCCAAACAAAGCCTGTTAGCTACTTCATTCCTGGAATTCAACCATAGACCCCAGGAGGTGAAGCAATTTGGTCTCATAGTGGATCAGCTGCACAGACACTGTGCTGGCCTGGGATCTGGAGTCCAGTCCCCCAGGCCTTTCAGCAGGGGTCAGCAGCTGGCTAGAGACCAACTCTCTGTAGCACTCTACCTTGGGCAAGGTAATGACTGCAAAAGGTAGGAAGTGGGACTGAAAAATCCAGGAGAGCGAGATTTGAACTCAGAGATGTTCCTGACTCCAGGTCCAGGGCTCTAATCATTACAGTACCATCCAGTTGCCTCAGAAACCAGTAAGACTCAGACTTGGACAACCATAAGAATCAGTTAACAGTCACTCATCTTACAAAAAGGGGATCATCTAACAACAGTGGGGATGCATTCTGGCAAATGAACCAGAAAACCTATTGCTTAGTACATAAAGGCACAAAGGCCCCAAGACTCCTCAATCCTCTGCAGACATCACATATATAAGCATGCCCACTTTTAGATTCATCTGGAAACTGTATTGTGTTTAAAATGAACACAGGTGAATGGAAAAAGTTATTTATGGATTTAACTGGAAAACAGAAACATGCATGTCTCAACTTAAAATTCTTTGTGGACAGACCAGGCTTCAGTGTCCAAGAACACTTATTAATTAGCAAGACTTTTGTCCTTGGATCAGCTGGCTGCTCTTTAGAGTTTGCACTTACCATCTGGAAAGCTTCAGGCTTTCCAACAAGTGTCCTGCCGAATGCCAGTGATCTATCAGGACCATGTTTCTGGGACAGTTCTACTCTGATTAGACTGTTTGGGGGAGACTAGTGGCTGGGAGCCAAACATGGAGCGGAGTGCTGGCACACGGAACATGTTTATTAATAATATCAATAAAAGATCTCACTGTGGGGAGCAAGGCTGGAAGTTGTAGCCATATCATACATTCCTTGAAAAACAAAAAAGAAAAAAAAAACCAGACCAAATCTGTAGGCAGACTCTCCCTGCAGTGGTTTGTGTGGGACTGAGTTTAATAAATGAGATGAACAAACCAACATCGACAACTAAGACTACTTTTAGTTTAGTGCTTTGATCGACTGAGAACAGTCCCTGAATTCTAAAATTGTCATAATGTTTCCTTAAGTTACCAAAGAGAAAGTGGAGATGCTTCCACTGAAATCACTAAAATCTGTAAGCCATGGATCATCTTAAATAGAATAAGATGAATTATTTTCTGAATTAGCTACGGATTCATAACAGTACAGCTGATGAGCAGTGTAAAGTCAAGGCTACATAGTATCCAGAGCACAACAAGCCCCCCTTGCCAAGTGCTCTGAAGAGTTCTCTCCACCCCGGCCCCCATCTCCTTTCTCAGGCGTTCTCCCATCTGAGAGAGAGGAACAGAGACAGAAAGAGAGAGAGAGAGAGGGAGAGAGAGGGAGTGAGGGGGGGGGAGGGAGTGAGAGAGAGAGAAACGGAGAGAGAGAGAGACAGAGGGAGAGGGAGAGGGAGAGGGAGAGACAGATGGAGGGAGAGAGAGAGAGAGAGACAGAGACAGAGACAGAGACAGAGACAGAGAGACAGAGAGAGAGAAATTGTGTGTGTTGTTCTTTTCTCAAAGCGTGTCAAGTTGTGAGCAGAATGAGAGCGCTGTCATCCTGGCCTAAATGCCTTAGGTTCAAAAGATTCAAATATAAAATAGGATCCAAGAGGAACTCCAGTTTTGAAAGCCAAAGGACATGAGGGTGTTTGGGTATCCAATGTCATTCTACAAAAACCCTTTCATCCTCTGATGCCTCATGTAGTCCTCTGGTGTCTTGCCCCAGGGAAAACCAATACAAGGCATTGTGCAATTCAGCCAAGCCCGTGAACTTCTCTGTGAGAACCTGGCAGGAAGGGTAAAAGGAACAAATGGTACTTGATGCTTTGAGGGCTAGGTAAGGAAGATCTGAGTTCAAATCCAGCCTCATACCCTTACCATCTCTGTGACCCTGGGCAAGTCACTTAACCTTGTTTGCCTCAGTTTCCTCATCTGTAAAATGAGTTGGAGAAGGAAATGGCAAACCACTCCAGTATCTTTGCCAAGAAAACCCCAAATGGGGTCATGAAGAGTTGGACGCAACTGAAAAATGACTGAACAAAATGCTTTTTGATGGGTTAAGACAGTTATCGATCTTAAAGTCAAATAACCTTAGAGTTAGAATGAATCTTAAAGATAATCATGTTCATCTCTCTCTAAGCTATATTTGAATGATGGCTTCTGCGTCATTCCTGAGATGTGGCCATTTGAACTCTCCTCAATCATTTACACAAGCAGGGAGCTCACTACCTCCTTCCTGATGCAGATTTCATCCAAGCATTGAAGCTAGGTGGGAATGCTGACCTTTTAGTTGTTGTATAGGCTCACTTGCACATCCATTGTCGCAGACAATGGACAATTTCACATCTAGCCTAGATATGGAAGGCAGAACCAGGAGTGTTTAATTCAGTCTTGTAGTAGATTTTTTGAACTTAAAAGTCCACCAAAAGTTATGATAGTCAGCAATATTTCCCCAAACTCCCAACAAAAACCACTATAATATATGAGCACGCGCACACACACACACACACACACACACACACACACACACGCAGGGTGGAAGGTTTTTCATTTGATGATTTTTTAAGTGTGGATAATTGTCAGTAGTAGCACACAATAAAACCACTCCCAATAATGATAACAACAATAACTAGGACTTCACGGTTTATAAGGCATTTTACAAATACGATCTCATTTAATCTTCACAATCATCCTGGAAAGACAGAGATGGCAACAGAGACAGACAGAGAAACAGAAATAGAGAGACACAGAGACACAGAGACACAGAGGACAGAGACAGAGAGACAGAC
>CM053580.1:470319141-470338724 GCA_028627135.1 Pseudochirops cupreus
AGACAGAGAAACAGAGATAGAGAGACACAGAGACACAGAGACACAGAGGACAGAGACAGAGAGACAGACAGAGAGGCCAGAGATAGAGAGCAGGTGACTGTCTGCCCAGAGCACAAAGAGGCACACACACATAGAAAGACAAATCTATCTGCAAACAGGCCAATTGGCCTTGCCCAACTGAGGAGAAACATTTAGGGTCATTCAAAACTATCGGGACAGTTGGCTCTGATCTCAGATAAGAGGGACTTTTTAAAAGGGTGTTTGTTCTGCTGTCTACCTTTCTAACTCCTCAAAGACAAGTCCATTGTTCCCTTCATTGCACTCATCCCAGGGGAAGATAGCCTCACATTTGCACTGCCAATAGACCTCTTCAAAGCGTGTTGGCATTTCCGTCGGTTTTAAATGTCCTTCAGTGTTTTTCCACATTTGGGCTAGGCTGACTCACCCTGTCAGGAACCGCATGTGTTAGGAACTGTGTTTGCTCCCTGCCCTCATACTCCTCACCCAGCTAGCTGTTTTCAATTGCCTTCATCAGCAAGGCAAAAAGCTGGTCCTAGACCACAAAGGGAAACAAAGGCAGCTCTGATGGAAATAATAAACCGCCTCAAATATAGCTCTTTAAAAAATGTATTGGTTCCTGCAAACAACCATTTTTGGTGCCTATCTAAGAGAATCAGTGTGACATAATGCACAGGGTACTAGACTTGGATACAGAAAGCCTTGGGTTCAAATCTCACCACTGGCACCTACAAGCTGTGTGACCCTGAGTAAATCTATTGAATCTTTTCTGTGGTTCAGTTTCGTCATCTGCGAAATGAGGTAATTGAATTCAATGGCCTCTGTGGTGCCTCCCAGCTGTGAATCTATTCTCCTATGTGCCTGGCACTGTGGTAGCTACTATGAGAGTTAAGAAGATAAATGAAACGCGAATAAGATTTAAAGTTGAAAAGGACCATCTTGGCAGGGGAAGCGGAACTTTGCCTTAAGGTCACATGTGGCCTCAAGGAGGCAGGTTCCCCAACTCTGATCTAACCCAACTCTTCATTTTGCAGATGAAGAGACTCAGGCCCAAAAGCAAAGGGACACTACTGTGTCTAAAGTCACACAGCTAGGAGGTAGCAGGTCAGGAACTCGAATTCATGTCTTCTGATTTTATTATCAGCATTATGCCATGCTATCTCGCTGCTCCTCAGAGGGCAGAACATAAGAGAGAAGATTTATGCACAGATATCTGTCATATAATTACATTCAACTAACATTCATTAAAGGCTATTGGTTTTTTTTGTTTTGTATTTTATCTTAAAAATCCAGATCTATGATTATTTTGGTATGGGAAATTCTGGATGTGAAAATTCCTTCCTTTGATGCAGTGATGTTTCTGCTACATGTAGTCTCAGAGAATTGGCTGGGAGTACTAAGTGGATTAGTGACCTACTCAGGGTCACATGAACAGTCTATGTCAGAAGTAGGACTAGAACTCATGTCTTCCTGACTCCCAGATTGGTTCTCCATCCAGGACATCATTCAATTCCTCTATTAAGCACCTACCGTGTACAAATAAAAAGTTTGTAAAAGAGGCATAAAGTACTACAGAAGCTCAGAAGAAAAGAATACTTTGAAGAAGGGTCAGGAAAGTTTCATAACAGAGTTGAACTGGCTCTTAAAGAATCCAGCAAAATATAATGGAAAGAGTGCTTGATTTAAAGTCAAAAGACCTTAGTTTGGGACCCAGCTTTGTTACCACCTGTATGACCTTGGACAAGTCATTTACACTCCCAAGAAATCAGTTTCCTTATTAGAAAAATGGAGAAGTTGGACTAGAGACAACGTGGCATAGTTGATGAAATGTTGAATGTGGAAGACCCAGGTTTCAATCACGCCTCAGACACTTGTGATCATGTACAAGTTACTTCTCATCTCTGACTCACAGTTTTCTCATCTGTAAATTAAATCATTTGGACTAGGTGGCCTTGAAGGTCCTTCCAGTTCAAATCTATAATCCTATGATGATCCACAGTGACATCTTAGATCCTCTTCAACTTTGGATCTATGATCGAGAGGATCATGGTTCTGTTAACAATGTTGAGAAGAAGAGCAGGTTTTGAAGAGCTAGCAGCATGGCCCAGATTTGAGTCTGATGTACTTTACTTTCCTCTCTAGTAGCTCCTGCTCTGCTTTTTCTTGCCTTTGAGAGGCAGTGTGGCATAGTAGATATAGCGCTGGACTTGGAAAAAAAGATCTGAGTTTATAAACTGCCTCTGACACTTAGAATACTGGGCTTAGAATCGGGGATGGGCAAAGCTTAAATGCCATTTCCATGACTGTGTGACCATGGGCAAATTGCTTAACCTCTCTGCATCTCAGATTCCTCATCTGTAAACTTGGGATAAAAATACCTATGGTAACTTCCCCCACAAGGTTGTTATGAAGATCAAATGAGATCATGCATGTAAAGTGCTTTAAAAACATTAAAGCTCTCAATAAATGCCAGCTACTATTTCCCACTCTTGACCCTTTTTCTGGGAAAGGGTATTTGCCCTAAAGGAGTTTAAACATTTGACTGATAAATATGACACCTTACCTTGCTCCTTGCCTGCCCCCTCACTTTAACCCCTGGCCTCATTGCCTGAATTCACTGCAGCTTTGGTTGCCTTATTAGCTGGCTGGTACTAGCCCTCAGCCTGACTCTAACTTCCCACCCGCAGCCTCTTCCCCCCATCCATTGGTATTTCCATATCTGGCTGCAGCTTCTGTAGTTCTAGTCACCCACCCTTCACTTAGAGATTCACAAGCTCACTGATCAGGACATGATAAACCTTCTTGGCAAAAGATTTGGTTTCTGCTCCAAGGTCATTATGTATCAATATATAAGCAAGGAGATGGGGTGATTGTCTGAAGGCCAAAATATAGCATTAAATCAACAAGAATTTGGCTACATAATAAAGTTAAGATTGTGGGTTAGGCAGGCAGAGAATTGCCTTAGCTTCCTTTGCTTATCTTTTGTTGTGTTCCAACTTATTTGCATGTTAAGCTGGAGAAAGCTTTGTAATATCTAACCGTAAGTTAGCTATCTGTCTGTAACAGAGGACTTCCAACTTCCATGCACAGGCTTTAGTGTCCCGATGGTCCTTTGCCTGGCTTTAACTTAGCTAGCTCCGTGTGGTGGCTATGACTCAAGAACTTTTAACCTACCTTAATCAAGGAGTTTCCATACGCTAGCAGACTGAAGATGAAATGATCAGCAATTAGTCCTAAGGAAATAAGTTCAGAAACTGGAAGCAGAGAGCAAAGATTTTATACTCAGCAACTAGCAACCTCTGCCTGCCGCATGAAGAAAAGAGCTATGTTTATCCAAGACTATGTGCCAGTTACAATGAGACCATTAGGGACCAGTAGAGTAGCATGTCCAATAAAGATGCCACACCCAGAAGGAAACTGCAAGAGTAACACAAGGATATAACCAAAAGACATTGGTTGTCATACAGTATCAGAGGATTAATTGTCCAACCAGGCATGTTTGTATTTTTTATGCCTTGAGTACACATGTTCTCTACATGTTTCCTATGTGTAAACTCATGTGTCATCATTATAGGTTCCCACTCTCCCCACTGATGGCATGCATATTTATGGGAGAGTGTGTGCCACAGATTCCAGAGTAGGAGGAGGGAAATGATGACTGATTATTACTTTTCTTAGTATTTTATTAAATGATTTTGTTTTGAATTATCGTAATTGTGGCCACTGACTAGCTAAAAAGTGAACATGGTGAAGGTGGGGGAGTTCTTAAGTTACAGTTTAAGTTAGATGTGGACCTACCATATGTAATACCCATTCTGCCATCCTGTGCTACATGTGAGAGGCCAGTGCATCTGCTATGTGTGAGAGAGGAGTGTCCAAGGTATCACGCATATGCACATTGATTAAAAAGTAGAGCCAAATCATAGGCAAAAATCATGAAGTCGAGACTATTTGTCTTCATGTCCACCAATCATACTTTCAAAACTTCTCTCAGATTTTAGATTCACACTGAGATATAAAATGACTGATAGCTGAAAGTACTAACCATTTCCAAGTGAGTATTTTTACTGTTCATCTTTAATGTAACACTTATCAAAACTGTGGATGAGAAAAAGTTAAATTGGCATAGACGGGATGCCCAAAGGTCTCTGTACAAGACTTGTCCCAGGTTTCAGTTATTATACACTACCTGAGTAGATCACAAGCAGTAAAATTCACATGATCATGGAATAATAAAATTCTAAAGTTGGAAGTGGGCAATTAGGTGGCTTAGTGGAAAGAGTGCCAAGCTTGAGGTCAGAAAGGCATGAGTTCAAATCTAGCCTCATACTTACTAGCTATGCTGCCCTGGGCAAGTCACTTGCCAAGAAAATCCCAACTAAGGTCTTGAAGAATCAGAAACAACTGAACAAGGACAAAAGTTGGAAGTGCCCTTAGAAGTCAATTAACCAACTCATGAATCCTTTCTACTACACCCCAAATTAAGTCATCCAACAATTGTTTGATCAATTCCAATAATAGTGACCTCACCACTACTGCGGGCCGTTCATTTCACTTTTATACAGTTTAAGTTGTTAGAAAGTTCTTCCTTATATTGAGATGAAATCTATTTCCTTGTAAGTTGTATCTACTGGCCTTAGTTTTCCTCTCTAGGGTCAACCCTTCCTCTAGGCATATTTAGAGACAACTATCCTGCTTACCTTAAGTCTTCTCCAGGTTAAATATCTATGATTCCTTCAATTCCAACATGAAATTATCTAAAATCTATTGACCATCCTGGCAAGCCTCCTCTAGATACAATACTATTTGCACATGTCTATCTTAAAATGTAACACCCAGTGATATAAAATAACAACACTTCAGTGCTTGTGAAATGCTATAGGATCATAGATCTGGATCTGGAAGGGACCTCAGATGCCATCTAGTCCAGCCCTTGCATTTTATTGATGAGAAAGCTGAGCCTCTGGGAGGTTATTTGCCCAGAGAGTAAGCATTAAAAGGGAGATTTGAAACCATGCCATCTGACTGTATTCTTTCCATTGTGACATACTTCCTCCCTTGACAGTAGGCATTATTTTAAGAGTGCTTCATTTATAGTGTGGATAACTTTCTCCTCCTGGATGTTCTCTCTTCCCTTTACTTTCAGGATGCCACTGTCACCTGTTTATCCTCCTATACCTTGTTACCTCTCCTCAGTATCCTCTGATAGCTCACCAATCATCTACCCTGGACTCTCATCTTGTGTCTTTTTTTTTTGATTCCTTCATCTGCTCACATAGAATTGGTCATCACCTCTGTACAGATTACTTCCTAATATCAATAGCCAACCTAAACTCTTTCCTGATTTCCAGGCTCATACCTAATTGCCCATTTTCTGTCTTCATCTGGTTGTCCCACCTGCATCTACAATTCAGTGTGTCCCACACTGAACTCATCATATTCTAGCAGGAAAAGGAGTCCATAAGTTTTGCTCTTTTTAAAAATTTTCTTTCTTTAGCTCTTTGAGGAATTCTTGTTGGGCTTGTATCCAATTTGCCTTTTTCTTTGAGATTTTTCTTATAGTGCTTTTCAAGTCACTGACATCTTCTGAGTTTGTGTCTTAAGTCTCATATCACATAGTAGCTTTTTATGGTCAGGTTCTTTTTGTTGTTGTTATTTGCTTGTTTTTTTTTTTTCCATCCTTCTCCTTGATTTTAGACATAATGTTATATTTGGTGGTGACTGTCCCAAGCTTAAGTATTTATATCCTGCTGTTTTCACAACTAATTCTGGGGCCTGTAAGTTCTTGGTGCTTCAAAGGTGGTTCTATCCAGGAAAAGGTACATTCACTGCTCTCATGTTCTGTGCTCTGGTTCTTACCTACATAGAGCTCCTGCTCTCTTGCAACTGTAAGAGCTCTTCTCCACCCTGGAACTGTGACCTGAAACTGAGAGTTGCCAAATGGTTTCTGGACCTATTCCCAGTGCTAGATAGCGATCCCATGTAATCTCTTCCGGCCAGTTGTTCAATCCACTGACTATCCCTGGGCACTAAGCACTCCCATTACTGCTGCTACTGCTGCTACTTGCCTCCAAGCACCACATCTGATGTTGTTTCCATCACACTGCACTCTATGCCAATCCCCACCTCAGCACTGCAGACCTTTTTTTCTGTCCATCTAAGTTGTCCTGGGCCTGAAAAATGACTCGCTCTTGCTTTTTTTGTTCTTACGCTGCTTAGAATTTGATTTGAAGCTCTTTTGAAATGGAGGGGAATGTTGGGAGCGCTCAATAGGAATGTTCCCTTTACTCCACCCTCTTTGCTCTGCCCCTCAGAGGAGCTCATCATCAACTGAAAGTAGTTTTATGTACTTTCTGAGTACAGTCATTAGTTTTCAATCATTTCTAGGATGATGTACAATGTCTGTTAAGTAGGGAAGCATTTCCCAAGCAACCAGTAGCATCCTCAGAGGAGTATGTCACTGGAGTGGGTAGGACAGGTCACATTTGAGAAAGATGCTTTGTTTGTTTCCAAGGATTCTGTTCCTGACATTTTTCCTTGCCCTTATATCCTTCATCCTTTAGCATCATTATATAATCTATGCCACTAGGAAAGGTACCAAATGATGACCCCTAAATAATAACTAAAAACAAATTTCATGTTTAATTAGTCTCCATTTCTCTGCAGAAAAGAGTTTGAGAAGACAGATATCTTCTGTAGCAACTATATATAAGAAACTTTTAAAACTCCACAAGTGGAAGAGGAAAGAGAACAGGCATTTATTAAGCACCTACTGTGTGCCAGGCAGAATGCTAAGCCCTTTACGAATACCTCATTTGATGAGGCAGTAAAACACTTTTAATATGTAGTATCAAATATCCTAATTCATAACTGTTCCCACATAGCCGTTTCTTCACTGAGAGATTCTCTGGGTGATTTTTCCTCTTAAAAAGTCCAGTTCTTTCCTAATTGAAGAAAAAACATTCTGTCAATGAAAATTAGCAATATTCTGGTAATCTGGTCCTGTAAAATATAGCACAAGTTTACATTGTATTAGCTCTTGGAATGTTTCTTCTTGAAGTTTTTTTTTCCCTTAGTGCTAAAAGGACTGATGTATCATGTGTTTCTTAATAAAAAGTCATGTAAAACCCTATATTAATAACCCAAACACAAAGCAAAGCTGCCCCTAGACAGTTTTAACTGGTCTCTTTTATGGGTTTGCCAACAATTTGGAGTTTGTTTTAATGAAAAAAATTTCCATTCATGTTGTCTTGGATCACAGCATGCCAATTTTCCCTCTCCTCCCCCTTACTCATGGCCAATCCTCAGGTGCCAAACAGTTTGTTGGAATGGAGGTTGAGGGGGATGGGTTAGGAAGAGGGACAGTGATCACAAGCACACACTTGATCAGAGTTCACTGAAAGGTTTAAATAGTACTAGGAATTACAACAAAAGTCTAAATGGCCAAGAAGTGGTTTCCAAGCCATTGTAGCTCCCTGAGGGGTCTTGTACTGTCTGTTGCAGCCTTTTTTGGGCATCAGATTGCTATCCCCTCTGTCATTCTCACCCCTCTTGAGAGGTCAAATCAAACCAGAAGGGGAAGGCATGACAGCCTGCAGAGCTGGTGACTCCTGAAGACACATTAAGAGGAACAAGGACAAAGGATTTAAAGTTTAAATTTTTTTAAAGATTTGTTGGGAGGGAAAATAATGACTCTCTTGCTTTCTAGTCACATTGGAATAGTAATTCAATTCGGAAAGCAATAAAAGCACTTAGTACAGTGTTATACCCTTGTCTCCTTCCTTTCTTCCTTCTTATTAGGCACAGCCATTGTGCTAGGTGCTGGGAATACAAAAATAAAAATGAAGAAATCCTAAGCAGCTAACATTCTGCTAAGGGATTCGACATGAAAGCACCTGAGGAAGCAAAGAAAATTTGATGAAGAAGAGTTCACTAATTACTAGGTGGGGATCCAGAAAGACTTCACGGGTAGGTGGCACCTGGACCTTGAAGCAGGGTGGCAGTTGGTGTCAGAAAGATCTAGATTCTACTCCTTCCTTAGATACTCACTGTGAACTATGAAACTCCAGGCAAGTGACTTAACCTGTGCATCGTTTCCTCCACTATAAAATGGGAACTTATCAGGCTTATCAGAACCCGAGCAGATGTTTTCATGAATCTGAGACCAGTTCTCTATCCACTGTTCCAGATTGCCATACATATTGACTGTGTGAACTTGGACATGTCATTCAGCCATTCAGTACCCTAGGCAAATCCCTAGGGTTATAAATTTTAAAGCATCATTAGGGGAATATCCTCACTGGGATTCCTTGTTGTAGTAAAATCACAGGTCTGGTATAAATGAAGTAATGGATTGTATGAATGAATGAATGATGGGATAATAAGAATATCTATCTCTTATGGTAAGACTCAAATGAGACATTGAATGCAAAATATTTTCCAAATTTTGAGGTGTTAGTTAAGTATATGTGGGTATCTGATTTTAATTGAATATCATTGTGCTATAAGAAATAGCAAATATAAGAAAATGAGAGAAACAAAGAAATACTTTCATGAACTAATACAGAGTGCTTGGGGTAACAGTATGACAGAATGGAAAGATCACTGGCTTTACAATCCATGGACCTGGGTTCAAATCCTACCTCTGGCACTTAATACCTATATGACCTTAACCTCCCTGGGCTCATTTTCTTCAAGTGCAAAATGAAAGTTTCTTGGATTAGATGGCCTCTGAGACCCATCCCAACTTTAAAACTAAGAGCATGTGAGAATACAATAAGAACACACCCAAAAAGAATATTTGCAATAAGAAAATGAAAAGAACTTGAAAACAAGGCTGAATACCAGGTCGTTGTAATGACCAGTCTCCAGAGAAGAGATGAGGATATGCACCATGTGCCTTTCTCTGGGGAGGTGGGGGATTCTATGTACAGAATGTTGCATACACTGTCAGCCTAATATGTGAATAGGCTGAACGCATATATCTATGTTTCTTTGTTACAAAGAAAAGCTCTTTGGGTAAGTGGGATGTTATATCTGGAAATAACTTTGGAACAAAAGGCTACAAAATAAAATTTTCTTTTATACACTTTAAAGCACTACATAAATACAAGAATAGTATTGTTATATTCATGCCATTCTCATCTTTTTTGTTGGAGTGGAGATAGAAATCTGGGACAAATCACTACCCTACTGTTATTATGTTCTAGTTAATGATCTGAGGACTATCATATAAGTGGATAAAATATCTGCTTTTGTAGCTTAATAAAAGCCTTGAGATCTAAGGTCATTGTCTGTAGAATCACTGAAAGTATATTTGGGACAAATTCCAAAAGCAGGCAGGGATGATAGGGACAATAGATACCTCATCCTGTTCTCACATGGTTTTGATTTTTAGACTAGGTCCCCTTATTTTGAAAGTTGTTCATTCTGCATAGTTTAGAGATTATGAGTATTTGGTATGACAATGTCTATTAATAACACCATTCTTACAGTAAATTTTTATGGTCCACTGCTATGTCCGGGTGATTGTGGGCAAGAGTTTGGTCAGTGATACTCATCAGTTCTAGTAAAGTTTATTTTCGAGTATATTTTAAGGTCTGTATTTGTAGCATTGAGATTTGTTGCAGAAAGCTTCTTAAGTTCATTCAATTCTGGCCAATAGCTGACAGTTTGCTAGGTAATTGATGGGTACAAAAATTTTACAACCTGAAGGGATATGTTGCATAGTTTCTACCATTTTCTTGCATAGTCTGCATTGATTGATAAATGCAGACTCCTTAAGAAAAACTATCCTATAATTTCTGGAGGCAGTGAACTGATCCTGAATTGCCATCATAAATTACTATTTCTACAGATAATTTTCCCTAAATCATCCTACGAGGTAGATTTTCTTGTTGAGTCATTTCAGTAGGGCCCAACTCTTTATGACCCCATTTGAGGTTTTCTTGGCAGAGATACTAGAGTGGTTTGCCATTTCCTTCTCCAGCTCATTTTACTGATGAAGAAACAGGCAAACAGGGTTAAGTGACTTGCCCAGGTTCACACAGTGAGTATTTGAGACCAGATTTGAACTTATGAAGATGAGTCTTCCTGACTCCAGGCTCTGTACTCTATCTACTCCAGACCACTGCACCACCTAGGTACCCCCTACAGTGTCTTACACGTGCCTAATAAATGCTTATATCCTTGCTTCCTTCCTTTTTCCCTTCTTGTTTAGCACAGTCATTGTGCTAGGTTTGGCTAAATGACTGCCTGTGATTCTTTCTGAATTTCCCTATCAGAATCCAATTTAAGGGGTAGCTAGGTGGCACAGTAGGTAGAGAACCAGCTCTCGAGTCAAGAGGACCTGAGTTCAAATCCAGCCTCAGATACTTCCTAGCTATGTGGCCGTGGGCAAGTCACTTAACCCCAATTACCTCGAAATGGGAGTTTCTAGGTTATTTGGAGTTTTGTGGATGCAAGACTCAGCTGTACTGCCTTCTTCTATTCCATTGTCTTAGTTCCATTTCCCCTACATAGACTTTCTCTGATTCATCTGCTCTTTTTGTCTTTCTTTACTTTAGTGATTTTTCTGTCCTCATTCAACAATTGAGGATTGTGGTTCTAGAATCCAAGGTGGAATCTCCACTGTCATTAATGAAGAAAAAAAACAGGCAGATCTTCTGCATGTTTCATGTGCTCATTAACTTCTTTACAATTTCATCCTTACATGTCCTTGGTATGATCTGGCATAGTTGGGTCTTTTGCCAAACTTTCTGTAAGCTTGTTTTTCCATACACTACTTCTCACTGTTTTATGATGGAATACTCGTCGTAATCTTCCGCCATCCTCCTGTATAAGAACTCTCAAGATGTTGCTCAAAAAACTCAGGTTGATAAAATTGTGTTGCCCTTGGCTTTCATATGTGCTATTATGACATTAGAAAAAGAATATCAGTGAAGACTGGTATTTTACAGGAAGCAATATCTAAAAAGAAAAGCAGGAAAGAAAAACCACAGACCAAGTATAATTAATAAACAAGGTGAACATTAAGTCTTTATATAAGAAGGTGAATTTAACCTTAATCCTATCATTAAATCTTGAGGCTTAAAAAAGTTATCAAAAGGTATACCTTCTTCAAAATCAATCATTTTTAAAAGGCAATAGATGATATATTAAGAACGTTTACTCATGTAAAGCAATCCAAAAGGCTGAGAAGGGAGGCATGGTAGAGAGCATTTGGATGAGAATAAAAGGAAGAAGAAAAGGAAACAATTTTACAAGGGGAGTGTATAAAGCAGCTCAAACAAGGAAATGAGTAATGAGTTTAGAAAGCACTTGCCAAACCTGGTAGAAAAGTATTAAAAATAGATTTCAACTATTGAAACATCTGTTGGAGAATTTGCTACACTTTGATAAATTCTTGACTTGCCTAAATGATCATTTCATTTTTCAAAAGGTAGAGGAAGCAGTGAGGGGAACTGACATTGCAAATCGAATTCTTACCAACAAAGAGAAATTGATTGTTGAAACAAAATTATGGTAATCTTTGGCACTGATTGAAAAAAAAGAAAAGAAAGAATTTTCTGAGGAGGAATTTCCTATTTCACAAGAATTGCTGGGAAAACTGTAAATCACTGTGGCAGAAATTAGGTTTAGATCCCACAATAAATAAGTGGGGGAAAAAACATTTATTAAGTGCTTGCTGCATGCCAAGTTCTTAGTTACTTGGGAACGATATATAAATATATAGATAAGAGACATACATATAGCTATACACATATACATATAGACATATACACACACATACATATATGTCTACATGTACACAATGTATATATAACACATGCACATACATATGCATATATACATATGTGTATTGTGTGTATATATATATGTATGTATGTATATGTATGTGTGTTTATTTATTTATTTATGTATAGAAGGTGGCCAAAGAAGAATGTTTGTCAAGGAAGTTACAGGGGTAGTGATTGGAGTCACAGAGATAGTGAGGTACTGTCAAAATAGATACATGACATAAATGTTAAAGGTCACACCATTAAAAATTTTTGAAGAAAATCAGATCAGGTACTATTTTACAGCTACAAACAGAGAGTAAATTCTTGACCAAAAAATGGATAAATTTAATTTTTAAAATATATAATTTTGATTACATGAAAATGAAAACTTTTTGCACAAACAAAATTAATGCAACCAAGTCAAGAAGGAAAGTAATCAATTGGGAAATTTATATCAATTATAGAATTACATTAGAATTTTGAACTCCTTAATTAGAGGGACTGTATTACTTTTCTATTTGTATCCCCAGGGCTGAGCACAATGTTTTTCACATAGTGAGGACAATAAATGTTTCATTCATTTATTCATTCTGTTATCTTTGATGAGGATCTTAAATCCAAGATATATAGACAATAAGCGTAAGTGTGAGAACAAAAGCCATTTCCCAATAGTGAAGTAATCAAAGGGTATAAACAAAATGTTCTAAAAAATTTAAAACTATTATCATCTGAAAGTATCCTCAAAATCACTAATAGTTAGAGGAATATAGATACAATCAACTTTGGGACTTCAGTTCATCTGCAGCAAACTGGCAAAGATGACAATAGAAAAGATAAATAATGTTGGATTAATTGTTAAAAGATGGGCATGTTAATACACTGTTGGTGCCATAGTTTGTCCCAAGAATTCTGGAAAACAAATTGGAATAATGCTAATAAAGTAGCGAAAATGTCGATATACTTGTACCCAGAGAATTCACTACCAGTTATATACTTAAAGTAGGCTAATGATTTTTAAAAATCTCACATACATCAGAAAAATTTTTAGCAACACTTTTTGTAGTAGCAAAGAAATAGGACAGTAGACATCAGTCTATTGAGATAGTCTCAATAACCTGCTCTTATTCACACATAATATTCCATTTCCCATTTCTGTGCTGTTGTTCTCTCTCTCTGGAATACTCTACCTCTGCCTTTTAGTTTCTCTGGCTTTGATAAAGATTCACTCCAAGCTCTATCTTCGACAATAAATCTTTATAGGTCCCCTTATCTGCAAATGTCTTTCCTCCTTAGACAACCTTCTATGTACTCTGCACATATTTTGTACGTACCTAGTCATTTTGAAATTCATCTCCCTCATTAGAATATAAATTTCTTGAGGGATGGGATCATGTTTTTGCCTTTCTTTGTGTCCCCAGTATTTAGTACAGTGCCTAGTACATAGTACGTATTTAATAAATGTTAATTAACTGATCACCTATATGGCTAAAACAATCAGTCTGAAATAATACTGTGCTAGAAGAAAAAAATGAATGTTATGAATACAGAGAAGCATGAGGAAACATGAACTGATGCAAAGTGAAGAAAAACTATGAAAACAATACGTACAATGAACATAACAATATAAATGCACAGAATGTCAAGAAAACAATTAAATTATATGCCGTGAACTTAAAATGACCAAGATGGACCCCAAGATGATTGACCTTCACTGTAGATAGTGTGGAACTATCTATTTCACACAAACACATACACATACACACACACACACACACACACACACACACACACTGCCAGAGGGGTACAAAACAGAAAAAAAAGATTAACAACCCCTAGTTTACACCAAGACTGTCCAAGTAACAATAGAAGACTTCATTTCAAAAGAGTTTTAACTGAAGTCTGAAAGTTTCTACTAGCTGGTTAGATGTAGTTTGGGGGATTTAAATTATAAAAGGCTCTAAATTGTTTTTTGGTAGGTTAGTAAAAATAAAAAAAAATAATTGTGGGGCACTGATGCTATATCATTTAAGTAAATGTTGACCTGTAACATTTCTCACAGCTTATCTTACTTACCTGTAAGACAGGGCTACTGTGTTATAGAAAGATGGCTCATGGCTCTTCTTTGAAGTCGTAGCTAACTGGAGTTCACAGAATTTGCTTTATAATGCCTCTAAAGACAATAAGAGGACAGCAATAAACATTTATTAAGCACCTATTACGTTCCAAGCATTTGGAGGCTGATAGTGGAAGATTATGAATGGAAAAAAGTTTATCTAAAGTTTGACCAGTAATAAAACTAAGCAAAGGCAACCCATGAATATTTAAGGATGAAAATGGAAAGACAATGATTAAATTTTCACTATTGTCACACTTTTTAAGGAATCTTGTATGATTTTGATGTATGTATGGTAGATATATTATCACGGAAGAACCTTAAGGGGGTGTTTTTTCCTACCAAAATAAATGCCTTTCATAATCAATAAACCAAAAGCTTTTGTTGTGTATTTTCTACTTCTTTCATTCAACTGTGTGATGGTTGAAATGGAGTCCACTATGGAACTTCTGATGAAAACCTGCCTCTTGTTTGCTAATATATTCATCAAGCATATCTGTGATATGTGCATTGAACATTATAATAAAAATTATATATTTATAGGAGAATTGCCATTTAGGCAGTTCTGGGGTTTGGATATTCAATTAAAACAAAGCAATTTAAAGGGTGAGTCTCACCTTGACAAAATAATTCTCCTATAAGTCCTTTAAATAAGCTTTTTCAAGATCACATGGATAACAAATTGAAGAGCTTTAATTTAAACTGAAGTCCTCTGACGCCAAAGCCAAGAGATTCATATTTTAGAACCATATTATCCACCTTCTTTGTTTTCTTTGTACTCTAAAAACCCACTCTTGAGCCCATTGAAGTCACCAATAAACAGGTTATAGATCACCTCCAGATAAATGTCAAGCCCTTGTAGACCAAACATTGTCAAACTTGACAATGTCATTAACCCATTCCCAAATGCACTGACCATCAACCTTATGTTTTGCCTGTCCCTGCCTCAGAAAGCCCAAGAAAATCCAGTGTTAACCTACAATCACTCAGTACTAGGGGGTTGGCAAGGAGGAGATTTTAGTCCAAAAAGTGCAAAATTCCTGCCATCAACTTGGATAAGTGATGCCCATATAGATGTCCACTCATAACATCCATGCACCAGACTAAATTCAAACAACCTACAAGTGGTACCCAAACAAACATAATGCACTGAATATTTTCCTCTTATTCTTTTTTATATATAATGGATGAGTGAAGCATTCTCAGGCTGTCCATCTATCAACTGTTACTCTTAGGGGGTGATCAGTCCACTTCCTTTCCCAATCATTCATGTCATTAATTACTTTGTACTGTAAGTATATTTCACATATAAATTATCAATGTAAATATGCTACAGTCTGTTTACAACTTTCATGTATCTCTCCACTAATCTTTGAAAAGTTCACCTATAATTTATATGCTTCTTTGGTGTTTCAATTTGTTTTTGGACTCATGCATAAATTGAATTTAAGTGAAGCAGGGTTGCTTGAAGCCATAGGACTCACTCTCTCTTCCGGAGTTATTGAAGTCCAGTGACAAGACAAAAGTCAAGATGAATGGAAATGGCTTGGGATACAGTGGATGACCTTGGCATCTTCATCATCTAACCAAGCTCTAAGCACTCCACAGTGCCTACTTCTGCCATCTTCATGGCCCATTGGAACAGATTATTCATGTCTACCTATTCTGCCGGGGAAGTCTTTACATGCTTGAGGTAGATACCCTCCTAACTCACTGATGGGTTTGAGGCCCCTCAGTTATCCTCAGCCTGGTTAGCCAGCTTGCTGAGGCAGTTTAGTAGTGTATGGCCATTGTGCATCCTACAGCTTCTTGGAGCCACAGGTGAGAGTTGGGCGGCAGGTGGATACCAACAAAAAGAGGCCAGCAACCCTTGAGTTAGTCTTCCCTGAACACCCATATACCACAGTGTTCCAATTACCATTACTAGGAGAATACTGGTATTAAAAAAAATGGGTTTAGTAGCAGCTTGGGAACATCAGATAAAAGGGGTAGGGGAAGTTAAATGGAAATATAATATCATTTGAATTTTGAGGGTAATTTTTAGTTCAGTACAAACACCTAGAACAATTTACTTGTTCTAAGTTAAGGATGTATAAGAATACATTTTAACAGCAATGTTAAAGATACAAATATATAACTATTCTGACAAATGTGAATGAATTATATTACCATGCTGAGTCCTATCCTGATGTGAGATAATGCAGGCCTCCCACCCAGTTTCAAACTAAAATGAGAGTTCATTTAGATTTTCCTCTTTTCCCCCAAAGGAACACAATTGCCAGCAGCTGCTCTGCCTGATGAATAGAGAAAGCACTCAAAGAAGAAAGTAAATAAAAATCTTAGTCAGTCTTAAGTCCTTACATCTGGTCTAGTCAGGTCAAATGTAATTATTTTCCTTTTTCTAGGTTCTCTATAGGCACATCTTTGCAATCAAAATTATATGCCAGATCTAAGGACCCTTGGAGAGTGCTATCCCTTTACAAGGGTCAGGTTAGTTTTCAACAAGGTAAGTCCAGCCCTATTAACAATGGAAAGTTGCTGCCTCTATCCAGTCTTGTGACAACTTCCTTTCTGCCCCCATCCCTTTCAAATCTTCTTGTTTTGGCTGCGGATGAGTGGAGAAAAGAGTTATTCTGCTCTCCCAGGTGTGGTGGCACACAGCTGTCATCCCTACTTCAGACAGGCTCAAGTTGGTAGTTCACTTGAGCTGGAGAGTTCTTAGTTGTAGTAAGGCTCAAGGCAAACTGGTGTCAATACTCAGTCACCAATATGATGAGTGCTGAGGAGAAGGGCTGAGGGCGGGGGTAGGTGGAAGAGGTGGGGTGGGACTAGAGAGTCTAAAGACAGGTGAAATATGCCAAGTCAGAAATTGAATAGGTCAAAACTTCCATGCCTATCAGTACTGGGATTGTCCATGAGGGAGTGGCTTTTGCATTTCAAACCTGTGGGAGATAGAGAGATCCTGTCTCCCAAAAATAAGTAAATAAATACGTGTTTGCTGATAATTATGATATGGCCAGCATGTGTCTGTCTCTATCATTCTATCATCAGATAGAAAAGAGGCTTCAAAGTCTGGTTTCATCAAGTCCCTGGTAGAATATACTCTCTCTATTAATACATATCAGCATCTCTGAAACTTAAGTCTTCAAGAGCCTTCTGGTAGCACTGAGAGGTAAAGCTGACTGCCATGTATGTGTCAGATCTGTGTCTTAAACAGGGGTCTCCCTGACTCAGAAGTTAACTTTCTCTCCACCACCTCATATGGACTCTTAGCTCTTGTGTGTGTGAAATGATAAAATGTGAACCGTTGGCCATTATGATGAAAGTGGATTGACAACTGGCTAAACAACTCTACATAAATAAGTGTGGTTAGTACTTTGTTGTTATTTGGTGCTTTCAGTCTTGTGCAACTCTTCATGACCCCATTTGAGGTTTTCTTGGCAGAAATACTGGAGTGCTTTGCCATTTCCTTCTCCAGATCATGTTATAGGTGAGGAAATTGAAGAAAACAAGGTTAAGTGACTTGTCCAGGGTCACAGAGATGTCACAGAAATTTAATAGGTCAAAACTCTCATGCCTATCAGTACTGGGATTGCCCATGAAGGAGTGGCTATTGCATTTCCAGCCAAGGCTGGATTCTAACTGTAGGTGGCACAGTGGCAGGAAGCCTCATCTTCCTGAGATCAAATCTGGCCTCAGACACTAGCTATGTGACCCTGAGCAAGACACTTTATCTCTGTTAGCCTCAGTTTTCTCAACTGTAAAATGGGGATAATAATTGCCCCTCTCTCCCAGGATTGTTGTGAGGATCAAATTAGATGATATTTGTAAAATGCTTAACATGGTACTTAGCATCTAATAAGTGCTATACATGTTAGCACTTATTATTAGCAAATTAGTAATAAATGATATTAATAACATCATTGGCATGATTAATAACAGTTATGATCAATAATTAATTGTTAATATTAAATTATATTCAATGAATAATAATAAACACAACTGACATTTCCATATTGCTTTGAGATCTGCAAAGCACTTTTCTCTCAATAGTACTGTGAGGTAGGCGGTAGAAGTGATTTGCTCATGCTCCCACAGAGAATAAGTGTCATAGGCAAGAGTCAAACCTGGATCTCCTGACTGCAGCTCCAATAACACAATCCATTGCATTACCTGGGGAAGAGTGTGGGGCAATGGCAGGAGTGCTGATCCTGAGGGTCAGAGGGCTTGAGTTCAAATTCTGGCTTTGGTAATTGCTCTCTGTGTAACCTTAAGTAAATCACTGAAAATCCTTGGGTGGACCTCAGTTATATTACTTGTAAAATAAGCATGGCTGGAGTAGATGGCCTCTGAGGTTCTGTTCATCTCTATGATTCTGAGCTAGCGGTAGCTAGCCCTTTCTCAGTTATACAATAGCTCACATTTATATGGTGTTTTAATACTCACCAAGTGATTTATTCCAGAAGGTTAAACTAGAAGATTTTCTCAGGCCCTGTTCACCTATATATTCTCTGAGTTTATTAAATTAGCTATTATAAAATGAATTTCTATTGAGTGAAACTTATTTTACTCTTGAGTTACATTATAAAATCTGAGGTACTGTCCATTCACAAGGGTGTTAGTCTTTGGACATAATAAAATGACATGAACAATTCAGCAGACATAGAAAATGTTTTAAAAAATATCTTAGCCATGATTTTTTTTTTTGGTCTTTTGTAACAGACCTGTGATTTTATTGGTGAAGGCGACTCCCTTTGAGGAAATCTCCTCTATCAATGCAGATTGAAAATTACTCAGCAATCTATAGTATGAGAGAATTGCTGGGAGCACTGAGAAGTTAAATCACTTGTCCGGGGTCATACAGCCTCCTTGTATCAGAATATCATATCAGAATGTTAACTCAGGTCTTCCTAACCCCAAGGACAGCTCCCTAAAATGTTGGTGGATGGTGGGAACAGCAGCTTCCAGAAGCTCCTCTACTAGAAGCAGAAATAGCACAGCAGCTGAAATATAAATATAGGACACCCAAATTATGTAAATCCAAAGAATTTCATTATTTTTATTATATTGGTGACTTGTCTAGATTTCATAATTTCAAATTTCTATTAATTGAATTGGAGTTAAACAAGGGATAAGTGAAATCGTTTGTCAGATTGCTAAATCCTTGCTCTGATATTTACATTTTCTTCTCAGTTCCATCAACTTCATGAAAATCACATATCATGCAAGTTCAAACTAGAAATTGGTGGAGACATCTTTTGATGACTGTAGCTCAATGTACTCCTGCTAGCACTACCCTTACTGTGAATGAATTAAAATATAAATCTTAGAATTCTGCACCTTCCTCCAAACAGAGTACCTAGAACTAAACTTAAATATCAAACAGAAACAAAATCAACTACTTACATTTTACTGAATTGTGAACTGAGATTTAGTTTTTTTTAAAAAAAAGCAATTAACTAAAATATATTGAATTACAACCAAAATTATGTTTTGTTTTTTTAATTTTATTTTAGTTTGCATCATTCATTTCCACAAGATTTTGAGTTACATATTTTCTCCCCCTCTTTCCCCCACCCACCGCCCCCAAACAGCCATCCCAGTGTGTCCCCCCTCCCCCAGTCTATTCTCTCCTATGTCACTTTTCAGTAGGGCAGGATGGATCTCCCAAC
>CM053580.1:470339224-470396576 GCA_028627135.1 Pseudochirops cupreus
AGGCATTCTTCATGTTTATTGGAGGCCCCTGGTGGGGGTGCTCTGGCTGCGCTCTCCTCCTCCCTCTCTCTCCCATGATCTTTCTTTTCCCCAAAGAAGGAATCTAGGATTTGGGAGCTGTTCTTACTTTGCTTCTTATGCTTATTCTTACTCATGGTTGTTCAGACTGTGATTTTTTTTTAAAATCTCTGTGGGGCTCTGCTTCCAGAAGGGAAAGCTCTGTCCCAAATCGCTGGGGTCCTCCCAGCTGCCGTAGCTCTCAGGAAGATGCTGGGACTCTTCCTATTTACTTCCAGCTGACTGGATAATGAAGACTCCAAGACCGAGGCCCAAGACAGCGATCTGGATCCAGGTCGCTCAATGCGAGAGCACTGGCCTGAGAACAATCACTTAGTCCCCCTGCTGTCTGTAGGCCATGGGCGGGAAGCTGCAAAGCCGAGGCGGGTGCAAAACCTCTGCCTTTCGCTTTTCTGCTCTGGAGGCCTTGGCTGGACTGCTTAACTCTCCTAGATTCTCAATCCCCACTGAGTTAGTTCTGAACGCTGCTTGCAGCTGCTGCTAATCCGCTCACCTGAGGCTCCTCTGCTCCTCCCGTCCAGCCGCCCCTGGGGCACAGCCGCGGCTTCAGGCCAGGCTGGCTTCGGTTCGCAGTGCTGATATGGTTCCTCATAGCCAAGCTGACTTTAGTGGGAAGTATCTTTGTATGCGTTTTGGAGTTCTAAGATTGGTTTAGAGTCCTATTTTATGGGTATTTTGGGGTGGCTACGTGAGAGCTGCGATATGTTGCTGCTGCTACGCCACCATCTTGGCTCCGCCCCCCCCAAATTATGTTTTCTGAAAGTCAACAAGTCAATTAATATTTATTAATTCCCTGATATGTGTCAAACATTGTGCTAAAGTGTTGAGTATTCAAAGATAGGCAAAAAAATAATTCTTGCCCTCAAGGAGCTTCCTTTCTAATGGGAGGAGGAGAGACAACATACAATTACATACCAACAAGATATTTACAGGATAAATTGGAGGCAATGAAACTACTGAATGGTGACCTAATCAGATAAAACATAAGCTCTGCTCCAAAGGGAAAGAATATCAATCTAGAAGTTAGGAGAACCGAGCCCCATTTCTGGCTCTAGCACTACAATAAGCTATGAGACTTTAGGTGAGTTACTTAACTCTGTATGGAGCTTCATAGATCTAGAGCTTGAAGGAACCTCAGAGGTCATTTAGTTCAACCTATGCCTAAAAAAGAATGGTCTCTATTGTTTACCTAATAAGTTGTTCTGCAGCTTTGGCTTGAAGACTTTCAATGACAGGAAGTCCAGCATCTCCCAACAACTTTGCAGTTTTGAGATTGCTCTAGGCTGCAGTGGTTCTCAACCTTCCTAATGCCGCAACCCTTTAATACTTGTATGTGGGTGTATCTGCATGTGGGCAGACCTGCCTGGGGATGGATAGAGGAGGTGTCTCGGTTCCTAATTCCATTGGAAATATGTGTTTTCTGATGGTCTTAGGTGACCCCTGTGAAAGGGTCGTTCAACCCCCAAAGGGGTGGTGACCCACAGGTTGAGAACCGCTGCTCTAGGAATTAGGAATTTTCACCCTGATATGAGCTTTTATGAGTCTTTTATCCATTGCTTCTAGTTTTACTCTCTGAGACCAAGCACAATAAGTTTCATCTGTCTTCCGTAGTATGCTCCTTCAAATATTTGAAGACAGATATTATTTTCCACCTAAATTTTCTTAGGGATTACAACAGAATATCTTTAAGGTACCTTCCAACCCTAACATGCTATAATTCTAAGTAAAACCAAATGCCACTACACATTTCATTCCATTCAGTTCAACAAGCATTAATTAGAGATTATACCCTTTTCAGGGCTCCTTTAGCTCTATATACATACAGATTACATAGCATTCTTCTGTTGACATTTAATCTTAGATTCTATTGAGTGGACAAAGATTATGTTTTCTTGAGGAAAAGGCCTTGGCTGAAGATGGAGGGAAAAACACAGGGAAGGATTGGAGAAAAGATCTTCAGGGGGGAAAGGGATGGAAGAGGGGCCCAAGAATTATTTTTTGCCTTTCTTTGAATCCCCAACACTTTAACACAATGTATGACACATAGAAGGCATTTAATAAACACTAATTGACTTTCAGAAAACATATTTTTGATTATAATTCAATACATTTTAGTTAATTGTTTTTTTTAAACTAAATCTCAGTTACAATCCAGTAAAACATAGAGTCATGGAATGTCCGAGTTAGGAACAACTCCCCTTGTTCTTGATGATTTGAAATAGATAAATGGAACTAGAAAACTCCAGCATATCAATGGACTAAGGGTTGTCATATCAATTTTGCTTCTTTATCAATGAAAACATGGAGAGAATGTTAATAAAATACAGAAGGGGTCATGCTTGGAAGTGAACCCAATCTAACCTGATTGGCTGGCTCACTGAGAATAAACCAGAGAGCTGGCTTCCCTTTCCACATACCCCTCACTGGAATAAGCCATGACAGTTTTAACGCTGAGCATAAAATGTGCTCTCTAAGTAACAAAGCATTTAAAATATTTCTCTGGAATCACGTGGTCTGGAATTTGTGCTCATTTGTTTGCCAAGGAAGGGTTGAACTGGCTACTTTACTCCTCTATCTAATGATGCCTTTGGTCTGAGAAGATAAGAGTTTGCAATCTCCCTGTTAAAAAAAAATCAAAGAATACTTTTTATAATTTATTATCCCAGCAATGAAACTGGATTATAGCCAGAGGATGAAAAGAATCCAAATAGCCTTCCCATAATCAGTATTTTCCTATAATATAGAGGCAGAAGGGTATTCTGGTGTGAGCTCTGATCTTCTCTAGTCTTTGGCATGTTTTGGATGTGGATATCTTGAAAAATGGTAATAAGTGTTCTCTTCACTCTTCCTTCACTTTACCATAAGTTAAACCTTGGGCTGGAAGAGGGGGAAGCATGAGCAACTTCCAATTGCTGTAAATGTATAATAAAGCTTTTCTAGTCCTCTCACTGTAATATCCCACAACCTCTAATTAAAAATCCAAATTTTAATTCTTAACCCGGGCCATGACCACCTTGCAACAGTTGGGAAATCTTCCCATTTGGGGCTGTTTGGGCCCTAGCTATCAGTGCCCTCCTTCCTCCCTGCCTGTCTGCTTCCCCCTACACAAGTTAGTTAGTGATATTTTTATCTGCTCTTTGATTATTTCCAATGGTCTATTAATGTAAAATTCTAGCACATAACCCTTGTTTTAAATGATTGGACTGCCTTCTTGGAGATTCCAGGTAGATCTAAGTTCAATGTACTCTGACCTTGTCTGAAAAACTAAAGAATTTTTTTTGGTTTGGTCACCGCAGAAACATTTCTGTAGAGTTGAACAGATTTGTTCTCTGTGGATTTTAAAGGTACTAACTATTCCAATCAAAAGTTATGTTTTGCTACTGTTAGTTCCACTGAGCAAATGTGAATCTGGAAGAGAAAGCTGGAGTCTCCTCGAGTTCATATGTGTATAAGCCAATCTATCAGCAAAATTCCAATGACTACCTCTTCTGAGTAATGAGGTAACCTAGGAGATGACAGGCCAGGTCATCAAATCCGCTATCCTGCATCCAACTGTGCCCTGCCCTAACTGCTTTCAGACCAAAGTGAAAAAGAATAGTCATGTGGAGATATGGCCAACTTTTCATGTAAAAGACTAAACATAATTTGATTTCCAAAATCCAGACCAAGTATGCAACACTGACCACTGGAAAAGCTATTCTGGATTTTTCAAAGTTGGATTGTGTTTGGTTTTTTTTGGGGGGGGGGTTTGTTTGTTTGCTTTTTTAACTAGACTTTTACCTATGTTGGGGAACTTCTGATATAGAAACACCCTTCACCAGCTCCTCTGTAAATTACAACCTTAGAGAGCTCCCTGGAACAATGAGAGGTCAAGTAACTTACCTGAAGGCACACAGCTAGCATGTGTTCGAGGCAAAAATTAAATCTAGGCCAGGTCTGCCTGATTCTAATGCCAGGTCTTTAGCCTTTACACCAGTTCACCCCCTATGAAACCCATAGAGCAAATGACTTTGTTGTTTCAACATGACAATCCCTTGAGTATAATCTCCTTTTAAGATCTATAATATAAATCAGCCAATGGAAAGGGACCAGTTGTAGTTGAGGGGAAGAGAATAGAGAAAAAAACTAAAAGAGGACTTTGAAAACCTTACAAAATTTTGTTTTTAATCATTTTTTTGAAAAAAAGACCAAGTCTACCTACCTCACCCATGCTTGAAATGCAGCAGCAACTCATTCACCTGACCCGACTGCTTATCATCATGGAAACTTTAACTTGTTTTGTTTCTGATCTGGGCCAATTTGTCCCATCTTAGTAGCCTGGTGGCCTCCCCCTCCCAAGGACTCACAATATAGGCATCAAACTTACAGTTCACTTACAGTGTGGACCACCACAGTCATCCACACTGACCTTTTAAAAGCCATTAACAATACCCAATATATTAGAAACCATATTGGGTTGCTATTTTTTAAAAATTTTTTAAAGGAATTGGTTTCTTGTGACCTTGAACTACCAATTTTCATTCATAAGTAGCCAACGCAACCTGGAATAGAGTTGTTAAACTGGCTCTCAAAGACCATCATCAATTAATGCTTTTCTTCCGGTCTGAATTCCCTTATACCTCTTAGAAAGCTTATAAATAAAAATTTTTCTTCTTCATAAGCATATTCACTGTACATAGATACATATATGTATATATATGTATACACTCAAATGTGTATACACATATGTGTGTACATATGTATATATACACATTCAGATATACATATATGAATATATATTATATATATATAATTTTCAATAACTATTTTATAGTCAGAAACCCTTGAAACTTCCCTAAGGTAGGAAAAAAAATGTTCTGAAGAACTGCTTAAGAGTAAATAAACTACATAAGAAAACCCCTCCACATCCCAGACACACAAACTACAAATATGCCATTAATAGGATCATGGTTCTAGAGTTTTGAGGAATTTCAGAGTACAACAAGTACAACTCCCTCATTTTACAGATGAGGAAACTAAGGACCAAAGAGGCCCAACCCTCCAAGGTCACACAACTTACTGGTGAGTGTTAAAAGTAGGATTTGAAATTTTGAGACACTAATGCACTGTTGTCGGAATTGTGAATTGATCCAACCATTCTGGAAAGCAATTTGGAGCTAGGCTCAAAGGGGTATAAAACTACCCTTTGACCCAGCAATACTAGTAATAGGTCTGTATTCCAAAGAATTTTTTTAAAAGGGAAAAGAATTTATATGTACAAAAAATTTTATAGCAGCTTTTTGTGGTGGAAAAGAATTGGAAACTGAAGGGACACCCATCAATTGGGGAATGGCTAGGCAAGCTGTGGTATATGATTGTGATGGAATACTATTGTGCTAAAATAAATAATAAGCGGGTTGATTTTAGAAAAAAACTTGGAAAGACTTATATGAACTGATGCAAAAGTGAACAGAACCAAGAGAACATTGTACACAGCAACAGAAATATTATATCAACTATAAATGACTTAGCTATTCTCAGCAATACAAAAATCCAAAACAATTCTGAAGGATTTATATGATCCAAAGATGGAGTCTCCAAAGAAAGATGGAGTCTGAATGCAAATTGGAACATACTTTTTAAAACTTTGTTTTTCTTGCATTTCTTTTTTTTGGTCTATGTTCTCTTTCACAACATGACTAATACGCAAATATGTTTTGCATGATTGCACAGGTATAACATTTGTTAAATTGCTTGCCTTCTCATTGGAGGGAAGGAGAGGGAGAGAATTTAGAACTCAACATTTTAAAAAACAAATTTAAAAAATTTTACATGTAATTGGAAAAAAATAAAATATTTGAAAATGGGGGAGTGGAGAAGAAGTACGATTTGAACTTGAGTTCCCTGACTCCAGAGGCAGTTCTTACCACTGTGCTACCTAGTCCCCACAAATTAAAGCTTCATATATTATTGCTATTCAGTTAGTAAATGGCCGTGGCTATGATGCTCTACACATAGTGGAACTATCATGATATCTAGTGTGATGGACACTGCTGGGTACCTCATCACCTTCCGAGGGAGAGATCTTCATGCATGATGCCTGAACATCTGGAACACATCAAGCCTGGACCGCCAGTCTGTTCTTTAAAGTGTGTGGTGTCTCTTAGTTTTACGATTACCACAGTAAGTTAAGGTTTTTAGAGGTGAGCGTTAACAGTTTAACCCACTCTTTAAAACCACATGGAAGGGCCAATCACAGGGCAATATTAAATATTATTCACCTCATCATATTTCCTAATAACTTGTATACCCCAGTAACTATAAAAGCCAGTATAATGTGTTTATTGAGATTGGTAATCAATGCAGGATGGAATTTTCAATAGGATCCTAGCATGTTCCCTTTGGACACAGTGAGGGAAATATGCCACTTACCCAGAATGGAAAATGTACTCCCTCTTTGAGGCAGCCCCATAGTAGTAAAAACGGATCTTTCTTATAGAAATAAGACTGAAATATGGGTGAAAGTAATTTCAAGTTCACACATTCCCTACAAATATGTTCTTGATTTACCAAAGGTTAATAAATAACTCCAGATGTAATGAAGCATGAAAATTTTAATACTGATTTGTTGAATGTGGCTTGTTCATAATAGCACTTAGTGCTGTGTTTATTTATGCCTGGCTGAGTGAAACAGCTGTATGGATTAATGGAGTTTTCAATCAATCAACACTTTTTATGGAAGGCCAGGCTCTGCCAGGCACTAGACTAAGCACCATGGGAAATGTAAAGACATGGGCCTTGCCTTCAGTATGCAGACAGTCAAGTTCAGAGACCAGATTGAAGTATACCAATGATCATACAATAACATTAGCTCCCATTTCTGAAGCACTTAGGGTAACAAAGTACTTTATATTCATTATTTCCTTTGATTCTCCCCAAATTCTGTGAGCTGGGCAGGAATAACATCCTTTGCATTTTGGAGAGGAGGAGGCTGAACCTCAAAGACACCAGGTGATTCATTTTCCCCAAATCACACAACATGTAAGAGGCAGAGCCAGAGAGTGTGGTAACACTAGACTTGGAGTGAGGAAGAGCTGAGTTCAAATCCTAACTCACACATTTATGAATTATGTGACTCTGGCTAAGTGACTCAGTTTCTTGACACTTCAATTACCCCATCTATAAAATGAGAATGTTGGACTTGAATGTTTCTAAGATCCTTCCCAACTCTGAATCTAAGTTATATCTTATGACTCAAACTCAAGTCTTTTGATTCCAGTTCAGGAGACCTCCTGCCCTACCATGTTGTTTCCACTTTCTGTTCTCATATAATTACTCAATCAGAAAATATTTATTTAACTCTGTGTCACATGCTGTGCTAGGTTCATATTCAAACAGTATATAATAAATGGGTCACATAGATAACAAATCAGAGAACATTCATTCAATCACAGAATAAATTCTTTTAAATCATAGAACAAATAATTTAAGAGTTGTAAGGGAATTTGTTGGAAGTCATCTAGTCAAAATAATTACTGAGAGATGCTCTTCTTTACTATATCTCTGACAAGTGATCTTCTAGTCTCTACTTGAAGCCCTCCAGTGATGGGGAACTCACTACCTCTTAAGCAGGGGTGAGGAATCTTATAGTCTCAAAACCACATATGGCCTTCTAGGTCCTTGGGTGCAGTCCTTTGAGTTCAAGTTTTACAGAACAAATCCCTTTGTTAAGGGAATTTGTTCTGTGAAGTTTGAATTCAGTCAAAGGTCTGTATTTGAGGACCTAGAGGATCAATGTGACCTTCGAGGCTGCGGGCTCCCCACCCCCGTAGACCTAAAGTATACCTTCATGGTTAGGATGCAGCAAAAGTCTAACTCTCTGAAATTTCAAATAACTGCTTCTAGTTCTGCCTTCTTGAACATTATCAACTAGTGAAAGCTGGTTTGATGGCCCCAATCCCATAGGATGTAAGTATATGCTAAGGCTAATAAACCCAGAGACTGGACATTAATCCTTTTTCATTTTCTTGGACAATTAAAATTGGTTTCCTTACTTTCCTACTCCTTATTCCTTAATCATTAGGTAATTTACAAGATACCTTCATTTTATTGGTCTTGTAGATAATAGGGCAGTATCCTATCGGTATAATACTGGCTCTTTGTCTCAAATAGTGTATGAGAGGGTGGAATCATGATGGTAGAGTGAGAGGAGGCATTTTTGCCTTGCTCACTGACATATTTCATCTGCAACAACCTAAAAAATGTTCCAGACTTAATTCTGATCATGAAAGGCAAGAAAAGAATCACAGTGAGTCATTTTTCCTGCAAAGGGCAGCCTAGGGAAATAGACAAAGAGATTTGTTCCTTATTGCTTACTTGATATTAGATAATTTTAAGTACACCTTCATTTTACTAGAATTGTAGATAACAGGGCAGCCTCCCATTGGTATCACATTGTTTCTTTGTCTCAAATTATATATAAATTTGAGTCGCACACCTTCGACCAGAGCATGAATAATAATCCACTCTCCCCTTGTCCACACTATATGCTGTCCACTAAAGGCATGAAGGTCATCCACTAAGAATATCCTTGTTAGGAGCCGTTCTCTTTTAAGTATAAAGTTTGTTAAAGCCATCTCTGTTTAGGCTGCTGAATTCCCTTGTACTACATAGAGGCAATGTGTCCTAGTGGATAGAAAGCTAGCTTTAAAACCAAGTAGGCATTTTACATTTAATACAAATTGTTTTTTTGACACTGGAATAAATCATTTATCCTCTCAGTCTCTAGGACCAAGGTTTCAAATAATCAGTCCATGGATCTCAAGCGGCAAATAATTTCCCAAGTGTGCCAAAGCAAATTAAAATGTTATTGGGAAACATTTAACAAAATGAATAAAAATACAAGAGAACATAGTTAATGTTCATATGTGGTTTTCAAAGTCACAAGGCTGTTGAGGGGTTTCTTACGTGCAATTTAGTTTCCTCCTTTGTATTCGAATTTGACACTACTCTTTCAGGCAACACTATAAGGATTTAAGTTATAGAGAAGGAATTGCTAAAAAGAATTGTTAAAAAAATACTCCAAAACACTAATAATTAAAGAAATTCAAATTAAAGCAACTCCAAGGGATCCACTTACATCCATTAGGTTGACAAAGTTGACAAAAATGGAAAATGATAAATGTTGGAGGAACTGTGGGAAAAGAGGCACATTTCATGTACTATTAGGGGAACTTTGAATTGGTATGGTCATTGGGACTATGCAACACAAATCACTAAACTGTGTATGCCCTTTGACCCAGTGGTACCATTATTAGGACTAAATCCCAAAGAGATCAAAGAAAGATGAAAATGACCAATGTATACAAAAATATTTATAGCAACTCCTATTGTATTAGCAAAGAACAAGAAATTAAGGAATACCAATTAATTGAGGAATGAATAAACAAATTATGGTATATTATTGTAGTAAAATAATATGCCATAAGAAATGGTGAAAGGGACAGTTTCAGTGAAACCTGGGAAGACTTGTACAAACCAATTTGAAGTAAGAAAAGTAAAGAGAATGATTTGTACATTATCTACTTCACTGTAAAAAACAACTTTGAAAGTCTTAGGAACTCTGATCAACTCAATGACATATATGTATATGTGTAAACACATATATAGAAAAAAGTGAGTGTAGATATATTATAAGTGTGTGAATATATACATATACATACATATGTGTGTATATGTATTCACACATATACACACACATGTATGTGTATACTTTACACACACAGAGGGAGAGACACAGAGACAGAGAGAATTTGGAGGTTCCGTGCCCATGTTATACCTGCTGTAAATCACTACTACTACTACTACTACATCCAAACATATATCAAATATCTCAGGGCTCAAGGCAACTTTTATTTAAGACTATAAGTTTCAGAGTAGAATTAATCCACATTGGTGAAGTTTCCATAGTAAGAATTCCCTATACCAATGAAATCTCAGATTTAACCATAGATTGTTGTTGTTCAGGATTGTCTAATTCTTCATGACCCCATGTGGGGTTTTCTTTTTTGTCATTTCTTTCTCCAGCTCATTTTACAGAAGAAGAACTGGGGCAAATAGGGTTATTAAGTGACATGCTTAGGGTCACACAACTACTAAGTGCCTGAGACCAGATTTGAATTGATGCTCCCAAACATAGATAAATAGATGGACGGATGGATGGATGGATGCATGGATGGATGGATGGATGGATGGATGGATGGATGGATGGATAGATGGATGGAGATAGACAGACAGACAGAATTAGACAAAGGTCTAGATAGATATGAATATGAGTCCATGTAATATAGTGGGCACAGAATTCTCCTGAAAGACAGAAAGATCTGGGTTTTAGTTCAGCTTCTGTCACTCGCAGGCTATGCAAACCTTTCAGTGTTTCCAGAAACTCTCTAAGACTAAAATAATTGCAGGCTTGCATTGGTAGAAGGAATTTCCTCACTAAGAGTTACTTAATACCCACAGCTAGATGGATCAATGGGTAGAGCACTGGGCCTAGAGTAGGGAAGACCTGAAAGCAAATCCTACCTCAGATACTTACTAGCTGTGTGATTTAAACTCTTTTTGACTCAATTCCCCACAACGAGGGCTGTTGTGGGGATCCAATGAGATAACAATTGTAAAGTATTTGGCACAATGCTTGGCATGTAGTAGGAGCTATATAAGTGTTTATTCCCTCCCACCAGTGGCATCGCAGGTTTGGGCAATATATATGTATGTACACACATGTGTGTGATATGCACGTATAAGTACTTAGCACATATTATAACTTACACATATGTGTATATACACATGTCCATGTACCACTCATATAATATTTCCTATATCATAGACATTTTCATGATTTGTTTCATATATTTACTCCCAACCAGGCAAACCAACTCTTTTTCAGATTATTGTAATAACCCCTAACCTCTGGAAAGGCATCTGCCCCTCTGGCATAGGGACCAACACTCCATCTCCAGCAGAATATACTTAAAGTTCAATACCAGATAATTTTAAATATCAATACCAGAAATCCTCAGATCCCACATTTCTATCCCCTCCTATCATTTTCACCATTAATAGAACACTAACATTTTTGCTCTGTGGTCTTGTTTTTGAGATCCATTATTTGATCCAGAGAGGGCATTATTAGCAGGACCTGGATCCCAGGGGAGGGTGGAGAAGAATTGCCTCATAAGGGAAAGAGGGCAGGAATTGTTGCAAAGCCTGACTCATATACTAAAGCCAAGAGATGGGGAAGGAAAATGTTTCCTCTTACATGGAAAATTGGAGATTAAGAGTTTGGGCAAGAGGTGACTATTGTATCATTTTTCCTGTTAGTGTTCTGCATCTCTTTAATAGGAACCAACTATAAAAAAAGAAAGAAAGGAAAGAAAAAGTATTCTAAATAATGATAGAAGATCAGCATCTGGTTGGCAGGGATTTATTCAATCTCTGGACTTGGGTTATTTTCCATGGAAGCTGTATTTAACAGTGCTCTTTTGTGGGGGACAAAAAGTTGCCCTGGCTCAAGGAGTAAGGTAAGAGGTATCAGAGAATCTCTTGCTTTGAAAAGTTCTCAGAGCTCATCTCGTCCAAACCCTCCTAAATTACATGGACGACAAATGGATATCTGGCCTCTGCTTAAAGATTTCCAATGAGGAGTAACCCACTGCTTCCCAATGTAGCCTATCCCACTCTTAAACAGATCTAAGAGGAAGTTCATAAATTCACTTTTCCAGAGTGCTCTGGGGCCAAATCAAATAAATTTATCTTTCTTCTACATAATGACAGCCCATCCAGTCCTTGAAAGCAGCCAGAATTTGTACCCCTTCCCCCAGTGACTTCCCTTCTTCAGGTTAAATATCTCCATTTTCTTCAATGGATCTGTTCATTACACCATCTTGAGATGTTTCACCATCCTGACCTTCTCCTTTAGATATTGTCCAGTTTATCAATATCCTTCTTAAACTTTGGTCATCAGAACTTGCCAAAATAGTCACTATATGAACATATCAGTACAGAACACAGGAGGACTCTTAACTTCTCCAATCCTGGTCATTTAGCCTCTCTTAATGTTGTCTAAGATCTCATCAATTTTTCTGCCATATTGGAGCATTCACTTACAGACCAATAAAATGCTTAGATCTTTTGTGCTATCTAGTCATACTTCCCTCCATCTTATTCTTCTGAAGCTAATTATTTGGACCCAAGTATAAGACTTTTCATTTATCCTATCAGATTTCATTTTACTAGATGATGCCCAATGTTCTAGCTTTTCCAGAACTTTTTGGGTCCTGGTTCTATCATCTCTCACTTTAGTAATCTGTCCTCAATTTGTGTCATCTATAAATTTACTAAGCATGTCATTTGTTGGTAAGAATGACTTTTTTATCCACTAAAGAGCTGGAAGCATTCAGAAAGAAGATGGAAGCACTACAGAATCTCCCTTGCCCTGACACATCTGATTCTCAAAAGAATTGGTTTCAGTGAAGTCCTGGTTATAGTATCCTAAAAGCACTTTGCTGCTTGTAGATAGAAGTTTACACTTCCTGAAAATAGCTGCTTCTGCTTTAGTGAAAGAAGATTTTATCCTCTATGTGGATAAGCAGATTATATTGTCTCAGAATTCCCTCTGTTTTCAGGGTTAGCCAATCACCTGGTTTAATTGAGAGAGCAGTCAGAAGATCTGGGATTGAGTCCTGGCCTCATCATCTTTCTATCCATTTTATATTGGGTTGACCTCAGTATCTTTAACTGAAAAAAATGAGGGGGATAATAATACTATAGTACTTATTAGAGAATTATTGTGAAAATCAACTGAAATTATATATGCCAAGCATTTTAAATGGTAACATATCATAAAAATGTGAACTACTATTATTGCCACACAAAAAGGTGTAAAAGAAAAAAAAAAGAACAAACAATTAAATATAGCCCAATTCAAATCTCCTTCCTGGTTCTAATATTGATGTCTTCTGGCCTCATAAAAACAATATTCAGTAATGAAAAACATTGACTCCCTGGCCCCTTCATATAGTTCACACCAATATACTGATGTACTGATAAAGGCACTGAACAATTCCACATAGGTGCATTCATCTATGGAAAACAAGGGTCAACACTGATATAGTCCTGCACTGAGGTAGGAGTCAGACAATTTCAGAATCAATCCTAATTCTGCCATTTACCAACTATGTAACCTTGGGAAATCACTAATGTGCTCTGAGCCTCTGTTTCCTAATCTTCAGAATGGAAATAATATAACACTTGTATCTCTCTTGAATAGCATTTGTAAGGGTCAAATGATATAATGGAAGTGAAACCACTACAAAAACTATATAAATGAAGTACTCTGAAAATATAAACTCTTTATTACTAGTAATTTTATAAGAATTTTTATGTGAACAGTCTGTGGCTCAAATATAAAGAAAGAAGGGAAAGAGGAAGGGAAGAAGGGAGGAAGAAAGGAAGAAAGGAAAGAAGGAAGGAAGAAAGGAAGAAGGGAAGGAAGGAAGGAAGAAAGGAAGAAAGGAAGAAAGGAAGGAAGGAAGGAAAGAAGGAAGGAAGGAAGGAAAGAAAAAGAAATTGTCAAACAGCACTGAAAGATTCTGACTATCTGGGTGGTAAATCTGTAGTCATTTCTTATTGGTTCCAGTGTTCAGTGATCCTACCTCACAGTTCAAGCAATAGAGGTATGTGTGTTTCCTAACTATATGCTAGGAAACAGAAACCACATCTTTGAAGTTTGCATCCACTTTTATTAGTTGATCCCCTCTTACTTCATTCCAGTTGCTCTTGTGACTTGAATGAAAGACTGGGCAGCAACACTGAAGTAGTATGGAATATATTGCTTTGTTTTTGTGTCTTAACACTTCAGGCGGATGAAAAGAACAGTCCTTAAAACAGCAAGTCTCTGCAGACTTGTATCTCCAGCAGAACATAATTCATTTTTTCCATTAGTAAAACCAAATGACCTGTTGGTAAATGTCTGAGGGAACAGATCATAGAGAAAAGAAAACTAAAGGCATATTTGAGTTTATGGAGATACCTAATTTTCCATCCCTCCACCATGGTCTTCTTTATCTTCAGGCATGTTATTCATCAAGGAACCCTGACACTATTTACTGGAAAGTAATAGCACTGTTCACCACAAAGCTGGTTTAATCTGCTACTCATTGTTTTCATCAGTTAAATAAAACTGACCTTTCATCTTTTGCATTGTGCTTCCAATGAAGCCCTGCCAGAACCACTAACGATCTGTGCTCATTGGACAGCTGCAAAACATTCTCCAGGAGTTGAAGAATGGTGGGATCACCACCATCTCACTCAGAGATAGAGAAGGCTAGTCTTCCAAGTCACCCAAGTTCACTATGAAGCCTTTGGTTTCCAATGAAGATGGAAAAGTGGGAATTTAAAAAAGGGGAGGGGACTGAAAATCCCATGGTGAAGCTCACTAAGGGAAAAAGGTGAGTTTTTTTTCCTCCTTTTTAAGAAAAAAAATAGGGCTTTAAAAAAATTTCACAATCATTTCCTGATTTACTACCCTTTGACATTGAATCCTCCCATGTAACAAAGAAAACAAACAGTCTGATATATTCTGTACCTATAATCCTCCACATGTCTATTGAGAGGAAAGATATGTATTACATCCTCTGTTCTCTGGAACTCTGTTTATTATGATGAATGTGAATTCAGTTTTTTAAAAAATGTTTTAATTCACATTATTGTTGTCAAGAAGCTCCAGAAAGACTTCCCATGTTTTTCCAAATTCCTTATATAATTGTACTTTCATTTAGCTCAAACATATTCCATTAGATTTATAGGCCACAATTTGTTAGCCATTTCCTAGGTAATGGACACCCATTTTGTTTCTAGTTTTTTTGCTACCACAGAAATGTTGCCATGAATATTTTGGTGTGTGTGTGTATATATATATATACATATATATATATATATATAGGGGTGTGATGGTAAATGTTTAATAATCAACTTTCAAAAAAAATCAGATGTATGCAAGACACACTTTAAGGTTTAATCTGAATTATGAGATTTTATTAAGTTACTTATTAGTTACTATTAAGTTACTAATTAATTACTTTATTAAGTCTAGAAAATGAACAAAATAATAAATTAAGCCTTGATTTGTGCTGATTTCCCAAGCTGTAAATATTCACTCTGAAAATTTAACTGATTGTCCTAGACAGTTGCAGCTGGCTTCAACACATCCCTGTATATATGAAACCTTTCTGCCTTTGACCTTTTTTTTAAGTCAAACTAGTAAGATCATTTATCTTTCTTAATTTATTTTTTTCAGTTTTTAAAAAATTATTTTTATTTCATTAAATATTTCCCAATTACATGTAAAAATTTTTAAATGCTCTTAAAAATTTTGAGTTCCACATTTTCACACACACAGACACACACACACACACACACACACCCCTTGGGAAAGCAAGTAATTTAATTTTGATTATATATGTGAGGTCATGCAAAACATATTTCCACATTAGCCATAATGCAAAAGAAAACACAAGCAAAATAAAAATGGTAAAAATAAAGCATTTTTTAAAGTGTGTTTCAATCTACATTCAGAGTTTATCAGTTCTCTCTATGGAATGGATAACATTTTTCATTACAGGTCCTTTGTAATTGTCTTTGATCATTGTCTTGATCAGAGTAGCTAAGTCTCTCACAGATGATCATCCTTGTATTTATGTTACTTTGTACAATGTTCTTCTATTTCTGCTCACTTCATTTTGCGTGAGTTAATACAAGTCTTCCCAGGTCTTTTCTGAAACCATCATTTCTTATAGCACAGTAGTATTCCATCACAATTGTATACCACAAGTTGGTCAGCCATTCCCCAATTGATTGGCACCCCTTCAATGTCCAATTCTTTGATGCCATAAAAGGGCTGCTAATATTTTTTTTTGTACAAATAAGTCCTTTTACCTTTTCTTTGACTTTTTTGAGTTAAGATCTATCTTCAGTTTTATAGCCCTTTGGGCATAGTACCAAATTGCTCTCCAAAATAGTTCACAAATCCACTAACAATGCATTAATGTCCCAATTTTTCCACATCCCCTCCAGAGTTTGTTATCTTCCTTTTGTGGCATGTTAGCCAATCTGACAGGTGTGAGATGGTATTTCAGAGTGGTTTTAATTTACATTTTTCTAATTAGCACTAATTTAGAGGATTTTTCAGATGACTATTGACAGCTTTTATTTCTTCTTCTGAAAACTGCCTGTTCATTTCCTTTGCCTATTTATCAATTGGGAAATGGCTTTTGTTTTTATAAATTTGGCTCATTTTCCTATATATTTGAGATATGAGACTTTTTTCAGAGAAATTTGCTATAAAAAGTTTCTCACTTTCCTATTTTCCTTCTATTTTTGCATTAGTTTTATTTGTGCAAAAGCTTTTTAATTTCATGTAGTAAAAATTATCTATTTTACTTCCCATAATCCCCTCTATCTCTTGTTTGGATATAACTCTTTCCTATACCATAGATATAATAGTTACATTTTTCCATGCTCCTCTAATTTATTTTATCATATTACCCTTTACATCCAAGTCAATTATTCATTTTGCCCTTATCTTGGTATATAGTGTGAAATTTTGGTCTAAGCCTAGTTTCTGCCAAACTAATTTTAGTTTTTCCAGCAACTTTTCTCAAATGTTGAATTCTTACCACAAAAGCTTAGATCTTTGGGTTTGTCAAACATGAGATTATTACGGCTATTTACTGTATTATATACCTAATCTATTTCACTGATTCACCACTCTATGTCTTAGCCACTACCATATGTTTTGAGATTACTGCTTTGTAATATAGTTTAAAATCTAAAACTGCTAGGCCACTCTTCTTCCCACAGAATTTCCATTCCCTCTTGTCCCAAAGTGTTCTTTTCCACCATTGAATAGTGACCTAGAAGTGGGTATAAACAATGGAGTTGCGGAACAGTAGCCCCTCAGGGCTTCCACTCCCTTCTGACTGCAAATGCTTCTCTCTGCCCTTGAACTATGACCCAGAAGTGAGTATAGGCAATGGATTTGCCAGTGTCAGGTCCTGCATCCCTTGCTAGCAGAATGTACCCTGTCATTTCTTTCTGACCATTTGCCAGGTTCCCTTACAGTCTCTGACTTGAGAGCTCCCAAGGTTGCTGCTGCCTCTGTCACCATTACCTAGTCCCACAATTACTTTTTTGTCCACATGGTCTCCATGCTAGCATCCTCCCCCCATGTCACAGATCTCTCTTTTGGATTTCCTGTGCCAGACATTATGCTAAGTACTGGGGATCCAAAAAAAGACAAAGATTGTTTTTCCTTAAAGAGTACAAATGCTTTTAAAAGAAATACATTTTTTTTCAGTTAGGTGTGACTTTTATTACTTTAGTACATAAACCAAAATTTATGCAACCAGAGCAGAGGCTGTGGATGATTCATTTTTCCAATTGGGTGGGAGCACTCTCTTGGTCTTGTAGTACCAAGCCAGCCAGTGAATTTGGCTCTCATTCAGAATCAGATGGAACTTAGAGTCCTTATCCTTTCCGTTTCTCTCAAGATGCTTTCAAACAGCAACAGCTTTCTTGATCAAGTGATAAAGATATTCAGGAAGATCAGGGGCAAGTCCCTTGGACTTTAGAATTCTCAAAATTTTGTTTCCAGTTACAAAGCATACTTGTGCCATGCCATGAGAATCCCTCAGGATCACACTGATCTGGGAGGGCATCAGGCCCTTCTTGGCCAGCTTGTGTATCTGCTTCTTCACGTTGTCTGAGATGAGCGTGGGCACACTGCGGCAGTACGGCAGAGCCGACTGGGACAGGCCCTTCCTGGGAGTGTGCATGCGACCCATGATGGCAATGAGCAGGCAGCAAAAGAGAGCAGGAAATACATTTTCATTGATATCTTTTGTCTCCTTGGTCTAAATTTCCCCTGGTCTCTCTTCACTTCCTACCTCCCAGAAAGCCATTTCATGTAACCAAGAATTTTTAGTAGCTTACATTTTAATAGGGGAGACATGGCACAAAGAACTACATACATATTTAACTCTGTACACTTAACTAGGTGCTTACAAAATTCATGCAGAGTAGGTGGAAGGTTGTGTTTGTCCTTCATTTTCGAAGAGGAGGCATCAGGGAAATGACAACATGACTTGCAGTTGACTTTGATTTGAGTGAGGGAGGGCTGTGAAAGGTCACCAGTCTCACTTTCTCCTCCAGTGTCATCTGGATCCAGTGACCAGATATTCATTAAACCCAGTTCATTCTGAAGATGGAAGGAAATCTGAGAGGGGAAGGTACTAGCCATTGAGAAGGGCAGGGGAACATCTGGGTGTGACTACTATGACCTCTGGCACTCACTCTGAACCACCTTCCTCTTGCAACCCTTCCAAGCATCTTCACGGCACTTCGTGTGGGATTTATGCTTATTAGACATTATTATCCCTTCTCAAGGGATAATGGGTTTTAAACAGGGACAGTGGGTTTTATTTCTTTTGCACATTTCAAAGAACCAAGAATATTAGCAAAAACTTGGTAGGATCTTGACATATAATTATTGGATCTTATTTAATTTAACTTCACAAATAAAATAGATAGGTGATGTGGGAATATCCATAAAATTCCTATGCTGGCTTGTCAATTGAATATCTGGTCTCTAAGTTTACAAATTTTACAAATTTAGAAGATAAGGGAAGTAGAGGAGAAAATCTTTCATAGTCTGTCCTCTAAAATTATAGCTTCATTTGGTTTATGATATAAGTTAACTTTAGATGCATATGATAAATGCATAAAAATAAAAATTTATAAGACACATAAATTGTGCACTACATGACCTCTCTTGTTTTCTACCAGCAAACCCTGAGACTTGACTCATTGCTGCCACCTCTCTCCATATTGTGCTGTGACCACCAAGTGTAGCCTGGAGGAGAGGAAACAGGTGTTTTCTTTTGTCCTTGCCCTGATCCCTAGAAATGCTTTTACAACTAGGCAATAAAAAGATATACTTCAAGTTTGAGAATGCAGCCTGTTCAGAATAAATGCCTGTTCACTGATTTTCTCAAGGGCAGCTGCCTAGGACAGAGCCTCTCACAGGCTTTGTACATCGCTTCTATGCCCCATGACTCCCCTCCCTTTGTCTCACTACAAATACTGCCTCATGGGTGGTGAAAGGCTATACCATAGTCAAAGCTGTTCCTTATGGTAGAATCATAGATTTTAGAACTGGGAGAGACTTTCAAGATCCTGATAAGATGTAAGCTTCAGGATTGAATGTTCAAGAGCATGGCAAAATCAGCCTTGGAACCAGTCACTCAGTTTCATGTCCTAGCTCTGACATGCACTTGTTGTATGACCATGAGGAAGTCAGTGCTTTAGGAAATCTCTAACACTATAAATGGCAGAGAAGGTGACAATGTCCATTGATGGAAGTTTTCCCATCCAAAAGTTCCCATTACTAATGACATTATAAGCCCAGTCCCCATTCTCATCACTCCCAGTACCTAGCATGGAGCATTGCATATAGTAAGTTTTATATGTGTGTGTGTGTGTGTGTGTGTGTGTGTGTGTGTGTATAATACTTATATATATGCGTACTGTACATATACTGTTGAGTTTAATTGATTTGATGCATCTAGTCCAATGTTCTCATTTCACAGATGGTGGGCAGAAAGCATCATGATAAAAACTCATTCCCTTTGACTTTGAGGGACTGAGAGAGGAGGAAGAGATAGGCAAATTTTAAATTTATTCCTCTGTATTGAAACATGTTTAACAATTACTTCTAAGAAAAATAAGTATTCAAAAATGCTGAATTAGAGAGATGACTGCATCATTGTGAAATTAACCAATTTGCTCTCCTGAGCAATCTGTAAGCAAAAAAGTTGTTCTGATTCAGGGACTTTTCACCTGGACTCTGTAGACCTTTTTTCCTTCATATTTCAATAACCGCATCTCAATGTAATTGGTTTCCTTTATAACCCCAATGTACTTTATTTAACACAGTTAAAGCCATTATTCTGAGGAGTCAATAGGCTTCACCAGTCCACCACAGAGTTCCACAACAACAAGGTTAAGGACCCCTGTTCTAGACTTTGAACACCAAATTCAATTTCTATATATTCTAAAAAGGAAACCATTCTCATTTTGTCTAAGGCCATGATGGAAAGGGATACATACCATCCCAGTTCAAGGATATTCAGGCTGGCCAGGCTAGGTCTGAGATAACTTTAACATTAGTCTAGCTTGGGAAATTTAGGATCACTTACTTTGGACAGTGTGCATTTATTTATGGACAAGTCTAATTCTTTTATCCTAATGTGTCTGAAAGGAGCTATAAAAGGTAAAAAAAAAAGAAGAAGAAGAAGAAAGATGTGAAGGCATCTGACTTCATATATACAGCAGATACATACTGGTGACAATACCATTGTCATAACGGGAAAAAAAAACCCTGTAATGACTGCCTGGTAATAGCAACAATCACTAAGGAGCATAAAAGAGGGAGATACATACATATACATACATACATACACATACATATATTGTGCATACATATAGATATGCGCACACATACGTGTGTATGTGTGATGTGCATGTGAGTGGTGTGTATACATATATATGTATACATTTCTATATATACACACATGTGTGTATGCACACACATATATGTGTGTGTATATGTATATATATATATATATATATATATATACATATATATATACACATATAAATAATCTCACAAAGGGATAGGTTACTGTGAGGAAAGGGATCTAGCACAGAATCCAGGTCAATGAGGATTCCCTGAGGATGGTGAGGTCCTCCAGATGCTTCTGCTTGTGCTAATTTAGCCTGTTTCAAGAAGATTATAGTGCCTCCTGGAAGAAATCCATAATCATTCAAAGGTTTTTGGTCCATCTTATCCACACAGGAAAGACCAAATGGACGAAGAATGGCTAATGCTCATCTCATCCAGAACTACGTCTAATTTGGAATAAATGCTTGGGATGGACAAAAGATGGCACCCACAGTTGAACAGGAAGAGCAGAGAGGGCTGAATTACTTTTAGATAATTGCAAAGCTCTTCTACAAAGATTCCCTTGGAAGAAAAGACTGATTTTTTTCAATACTAAAATATACCAGTGCTGATATAGGGATATGAAGATTGCCACCTCTGGAAAACTAATAATTAGCACCCACAGAAGACAATGGAGGTGCTTATGGCAGGTGTGAACACACTAGAACACATAACCAATAAGAAATCCCAAAGAAGGAGAACCCAATGTTTTATACACTTTTCTATAGCTGACACTTAACAAATGCCCATTGTATTGCATTGGATTGGGACTGGATTGAAATGAAATTACAAGTCATTACGATTACCGGGATGACAGGAGAATTTCAGTATAACACTAGTGGGTAACTTTATGATTCCCAAATCAGATTACTCTAATTCTAGAACAGTCATTAGTGAAACCCATCAATCACCTTCTTGGTCCAGATATATATTAGAGCAATTTAATAAGCAAGGAGAATTTACATCACACAAAATCTCTCAACCCTATTTACTTTTGTAGCCTATGTCAACAAACTAGGTGGATGAACCTCTTAAGGCCCACTTTTGGCCAGACTGATGAACATGGTCTATCTCCTTGATGAATACCCAGAAGTATCTCTTAATAGCTCCAGATATGGAGGAAATTTAAAAGTACTGATCAGTTTGATGACATGTAACAGGTAGAGGAAAGAACACCAGATTTGGAGCAACAGGATGTAGTTTTTTGTTTTTCTTTTGTTAGGATGCAGTTGTAAAACTTGATTGCACAACTGACTACCCATAAGACCTCAGGCAAGTCATTTAACCTCTATAGGCCTCAGTTTTTTCATCTTAATGAGGGGTTGGACTAGATGATCTCAAAGGTCTTTTTGGTCACCTAAATTTATGATCCTATGTTCCTATGACCTTGGGCAAGTGATTTCACCTCTCTAGGCCCAGTTTTTTCATCTATAAAATGAGGATCTTAAACTAGATTGTATTTAAAGTCCCTTCTAGCTGTAAGCCAATGATGTATGATCCTGTGTAATTTGAACAATGATTCAAACCTTCTGTTGTTTGAATGTCCTAGTAAGACTTCTGAAAAACTGACTGTAGCATTTGATGGCAGTTAGGCAGACCAAATTCTACCCCCTCCTCATCCCCATTCCTACATTCCTCAGATAAAGAGCTATTAAAGTCCATTTGACACCAAGCTCTCAAAACTCACAATCTCTCCATACCCTCCACTAAGAATCTATGATCCATGTTTCCCAGAAAATTAAAGCCAAGACCTCCCCACAGAACTGCTTCAGTGAATAGGAATGACCAAAGCTGAAAATCTTGCCAGCTAAGTATCTTTCCAGAATCACTCAGCAAAGAGAAAGGGACCTACAGAGTGGCATACACATCCATGTACACTGATGAACCTCAGAAATATGGCTCTAATGGGGGACTTTTCAAAGAGTGACATGAATTGGCAAGAGATAATGGAAGAAACTGGGAGCAGATGGTAAAGGAAGATTAAATATCTTATCATTTCCTCAAATTCTACCATCAAAAATAGTTTTGAGCAGAGTCAGTTTCCATAGTGTTATTCCCAAAAGGAGCCATAGTTTGGTCTCTCATATCCCTTTGCATGAAAAACCCATAGGGAGTATGATGGTAGTAGGAATTTTTTTTCTCTTAAACATAGCTCCAGGAACAAGGAAAGCCAAATGGAAGTGCTTGAGCTCACAAATAATGCATGGTCTGCAGCCAATCCTTCATGGATTTGGGTTCCATAAAAATGTGCTTTGGCAGCTTGGAATAATGAAATGTTGCTTCTGTATATTTAATGCTGATTTAATTTGTTTGTTTGTTTTTTTTATTTTTTTAAGGTACCTACTCCTCTCTCTTTTTCCACATTGAATTTCTTACACTCTCAATACTCTTCAGCTTTCCAATCCCTCAAATGAAATGAGTACGAGAATTTAGAATAAGCCTAAAATATTCCAGGACCATGTCACTATAAAAAGGGGAAGGGACAGGGAGAAAAAGAGAGAGAGATAGAGACATTCAAGACCGAGATGTTTCAAGGAAGAAACTTCAGTTTTTTTAGTTACCCAGATAATAAATCCAAGATAGATTCTCCTAAAGAGTACTAAAAACCCTGGAGGACCAACTATTTGTTTGCTAAGACACAGGAGAAAAAAAATACTGAATCTTCTGTCAACATAATTCTGTGGAAAGAATACTGGTTTCAGGGACTGAAGAGCTAAGGTAAATTCAACAAACATTTATCAGTAAATTACATTGTTCAAAACACTGCGCTAAATAGAAGAAAAAGAAAGAAAAAAGCAAAATAGACCCTGATCTCAAGGAGCTTGTATTTTACTAGGAAAATATAATATATATATAGATAGAGAACTCAAAACCTATATAAACAAAACAGTAATTTCAAGAGGGAGGGTAGGAATAATTGAAGAATCAGGAAAGATCATGGCATTGGAGCTCATTCCTAAAGGAAATTAGGAATTGTAAGAGGCATAGGAAAGAAAAGAGTGTATTTCAGAAGTGAAAGAACATTAATGTCAAGAGGCAAGAGAATATTGTGCATAGAGAAGAGTAAGAAGGCCATTTTAGTTAGAACAGAAGGTTTATGAAGAGGACTAATGTGAAATCAGATGGATGAGGTAGGTTGGAGTTATTTGATTTCTAACACTTCCTTTAAGCCTATCCCTCCAAACTTTCCTTTACACTGGCAGATTGCAGCAACAACAGGGTCACTACTGATTTGGGCTCTAGAGTGGTAAGCCTGTGAGGATATGCTTCTAATATTATAACTCCTGAGTTCCTACTAGTGTACTTCACATAAACAATAAGCTGTTGACTCAATTAGGTTTTAGTAATGGTATTTACTCCAAAAGCATAGCAAGAAATATAGTTACATTCTCTTACTTCCCTAGAGTACATTCTTCCATAAATACACACAGTATCTATTGAAAGAATTGGCTCAAATTTTGAGAATGATGGTAATGAGGTACCACTAACAGGTAATTCCCAAACCCTGGTAATAGAGTCCTCACTCAGTTCCCCTTGGTAGTGAGGATGTCATCAATGCCCTTTTCTCCCACAAGAGGTCGCATTCCCTGAAACTATGCTCAGGTGATTATCTCTCAGCATCCATCTCTTCTTGATGTGTGTTCCTTTCAGTCTTCCAGAGTCACTCTGAGGACGTTAACATTGCTGTCTTGTAATACTCCCAGTATCCTTGGACATTTTGAGAACTCACAAGGTTATCTGAGTACTTCCATCTTAGCATCCTCATTCATATAAAATAAGGAAAATATTAACACAAAGAGACATAAACAGCCATGTTTTTAATGGTCACCATGACCAGTGGTGGAGGCCCACAGCCTCCAACCAGTCCAACTCTGAGGATGCAACTCAAACTAATCCTACCTTGATCATCACCGGGGAAACAAGGAGGCAGAAGGGTACACTGCCATTTTTGAAGCTCTGTTGAGCTCCATTTCTTCAGTCAATTGTAACCTCTTCATCATCAACCCTTAGCAAGTCCTTCTGCAATGAGTCATATAAAATCAAAGCTGATTTTTACCAAATTTATATGCGGTAAACTGGAGAATATCTGTGCATGCTCTAAGGAATAGACTCCATAAGCCAATCTACTCACACACTATATGTTTGTACATTTTAAACAAAACTTTAAAAGTCAGGTGGAGAATTTTGTTTTATCTTAGAGATAATAAGGGGCTATTAAAGATTTTTGATGGAGAAAGTGACATGGCCAAATCTGTATTTTACAAGTAACAATTTGGCAGCTGTGTGGAGGATGGATTGGGTTGAGGAAAAACTAGAATCAGAAAGAGCAATTAGGAGGCTATAGCAACAGTCTCTGTAAGAAATGATAAAACCCTCAACAAGGCTAATGGTTGTTTGAGTGGAGTGAAGAGAAAGGGACACATCTGAGACCTCATGTGGAGTTTAAATTGACAAGACTTAGCAACTGAATGGATGGGAGGAAGATGAGAGGAAGAGGGATAAATGAAGGATAACTCTAACACTGTGAATCACAGCTCAGTCACCTACTACCCACATGAACTTGGTGACATCACTTAACTATTCTGGCCCTTACTTCCCTAATCTTTAAAATATATCTGAATTTGTGGCCCTATATTCCTATGCTTACATCTCACCTTTATGCCCCACAGTTAAAATACCCACTCCATTGACTGACTGTTGATTTATTGAAGGGCACTGGTGATTGAAAGGTACTAGAATAAGTCAAGTCAACAAGCATTTTTAAGTGCTTACTGTATGCTGGGAACCATGCTAAATGCTGGGAATACAAAGACAAAACATGCTTTCAGGCAGCTCACATTCTAATCAAGAAAACAATGAGCAAACAATTACATACATACAAGATATATAAAGTGAAAATGGAGCATGTGGAGAAAGGTTCACATGGAGGGAGGGAGGAACTAGGAGAGGCCTTTGCAGTAGGTGGGACTTTAGAAGGGGCTTAAAGGAAGCCAGAGAAGACAGAGCATGAAGGTGAGGAGGGAAAGTATGCCAGACATGGAAGACAATCAATGAAAAGGCTTAGAGATGAGAAATGTAGTGCTGTATTCAAGGCCAGAATCTTGATCATACAGGGATGGGTCTAAAGTACAAGAAGTCTAGAAAGGTAGGAAGAGGCCAGATTGTGAAGGGCTTTAAAAGTTAAACAATTTTATATTGTATCCTGGAGGTTATAGACACTGGAGTTTATTGAATAAGGACACTTCAACCTGAAGTATGTCGGAATTCTAGACTGGTTTTGAGGCATGTGTGAGCAGAATAGGATAATTGGAGGGAACCAATGTGTTCTGGCTGAAGTTCTCTGAAGAACCAACTAAGACCTTCAAAGGGAATTCAGAAATGTTCTACCAATCCATGGATGCCATGATTTAGTAAATGACCTACGTCTTGAGTAATAGTAGTATCTCTGAATCTGACAGATTCTGACATGAAACCCTTGGGATGCCAAGAGGTTTTAAGTGATTTAAAGGTATAACCATGACCCTTCTAGAATTCAGGAATATCAGTCAGCATTGTTGTTGGTTGTGGGCTATAGGGGTTGGGGAAGGACAAGGAGATCTGGCATTGTCCACAATAGCAAATAGATTGAAAAAGCAATGGAAAGTTAGATACCTCTGAGGGAAATACCTCCCAGATATTCCACTCCCCAGGGCATCTGACACTCTGAATACTGCTCCCAAATATGATTCAGTCCTAAAATGACTCTGAAAAAAAATTATAGTCACGATTTGTGACTCTGTGGAAGTTTTAAGAAATATTTCCTTTAAATCTCGTTGCCAAGTTCTTCGTGTAGTTTCCTCAGAGTTAATTTGCTTTGCTTTGCTTTGCTGTTGCAGGTCCTGAACAAAGCCAAAAGAAGATTCTCATTAGAGTACATTACTCAGTTATACCATGTTAGGGATTGTCAGTGGCCGTGTAGCCCCAGTGGACCTTTAAAAGCAGTGTGGCATAAAAGCAATATGGCATAATGGATTGGAGAGCTAGCCTCATGTTATGGGAATCTGAAGATTTTCCCTGCCCCTAGGCCCTTTGATAGGCTTAAGTGATTCTGAGAACCTTCCCTGATTTGAAGGTTCTCTGCTCCCTAACAGGCTGAATGTGGTCACATGGAGCCTGTGGTGGGAGGCTTGTTCTTCAGGAATACCCACGCCTTATTACTTTGTGATTGGGCAGTGGGTCAAGAGGGCTGTGATGGTCTCCCATCAAGGAGAAGTCTATATATACTGCTGATGTGAGGTTTTGCTTTGGGGCTCACTTTGGAAAGAGTTGTGTGATTTGGCCAGACAAGACTCTGGGAAGCCGTTGAGCCCCCGGCTTTGAAAACCCAGATATTGATGCTTCCCTCTCTGGTAGCTGACTAGGTATGGATGTAATGGTCAGACAGCTGGAAGCCCGTCTGCTGATCTGTTTCTTTGTCTGCTTGTAACTTCTGTTTGTAACTTGTGTTTATATTCTGTTTGTATTCTCTGAAGTTCAGGGTGCTGACTTTTCCCCCTGAACTAGGTAAATGATATATGTTTGATCGATTAAAGTAAGATTGTTAACCCATTTTGAGTTGCTTTCCTTTAGAAAAGCAGATCTGAGAACCTGTGCTAGCAGCCATCCTGGGCATGCTAGGGTGTTTGCTGATACATCTCATAAGCTAGGAATATCTGTGTGCAAATACCATCTTGGTCACCCAAAACTTGTGTGACACTGAGGAAGTCGTTTAACCTCTTCATGCTCTAGACCACTCTCTAAGACTTTAAGTGACAGAGAAGGTGCCGACCTTTATAGGTTGAGGGAGTTTCTTCACCTGGGAGTTTTCCATGTTGATGAAATTAAAGTATCACCTCTAATTCTATCTTATTTTTCAACTGGTGATCTCTGTTACCTAACATGCCCATCATGATTCTGCTGCTGCCCTAACTGGGTGTCTAGGTAACAAGAGACCTCCCAGGTTGTCCTAGCTCACAGTCAGTGACATAGAATTTTTTTTGTTTTATTTCAAATAATTTTTTTGGATATGCTTTGGTTTTATTCACCTAAATTTCCCCATGTGCTTCTTCCTAAAGAGCCGTTCTTTAAAAAATTGTTTTTCTTTTGTTAATCTCTCCTTCTCGTTATGCCTCACTGAGAAATTTTTTAAATGAAAAATAAGGCTCTCAAAACATAGATATATAGTGAAACAAAACAGATCCTCACATTTTAGTTTGTCCAAGAATGTGTCTCAGTGATTCTTAAAGTCATCATAATGATATTTCATCGTTATTCTTTTGATTTCATGGTTTATCATTGTTGATCAGAGTTCCAAAGTCTTTCAAAATTGTTTTTCTCTGTAATGTTGCCATTGTATAAATTGTTCTCCTGGTTCTGCACACCTTGCTCTGCATTAGTTCATGAAGATTTTCTCAGTTTCCTCTGAAAATGTCCCCTTCATCATTTCTTATGACACAATATTCTATTACACCCATTTATTATAATTTGTTTACTGAGGATACCCTCCTTAGTTTCCATTTTTTGACTACCATGAAAAGAACTGCTATAAATATGTTCTGTATAATAAGGATCTTTTCCACTTTCTTTGTTTTTGGGGGTGTGTGCCTAGTGTTGTGACTTGGTCAGAGGGTATGCACAGTTTAGGAGCTTTTTTGGCATAATTCTAAATCACTTTTCAGAATAAATGGGCCATCTCATACCTCCAGCAAAACTAAGCACTAATATATCAGCCTGTAGTGAAAATTTTTCTCTGTATGATCCTTTGATGTTTCTTAAATGGCAGGATTTTTTATTGTTTCCTAAAGCTTATCTAACTTTTGGGGGCTTCACTTATAACTTTGATTTTTGAGATAGGTTTAATTTTCTGTGGAAATTTGTGAGTTGCCTTGCTAAATCCTTCCCCCACCACCATCTTAGTCCATTCTGAGGACTCCCCTACTTATGTATTCTGATTGGCTACTGTCCCAGGCCTATAGCCAACACTGCCAGTGAGCCAGAAACTAGACTATTGAGTAAAGGCCCTTCCCCACCCTTTATCAGGAGATTAGGCTTATAGTGGCTCAGTTGTTCAGGGGGGGAAACACCCCATCCTGAATTCAAGGTCAAGGAGAAATGCCCCTCTTCTCACTTGCAGGCAAATGAGAATGCTCCACTCTCATCTAGATGGCTAAGACAGAAAGTGTCCACGACATTTTTTTTTAATATAGCCACACTGAAACACCCATCCAGAGGAGCAATCATGGACAGTACCTGAATTTCTTGAGAGTCTCACATTCTTGGCTGATGTCCAGAGATCTTCCTGTCTGTCTCCCAGGGATTACTTAAACCCTTCTTCAGATCTCCCCTGGGCTCTGCCCTTTTTCCTCTCCCTTATTCCCAATTAGATTTTACTGTGCTGATTGTTACCTACCCACCAACTGCCTCCTATAATGATTCTTGAAACTGTTCCTTTTTGGCAAAATGAAAAAAACAAACAGATGGATGGACAACAGGCCAGGTCAGGATCATAGATACCCCTCTTTAGACCGTGATGCACTGACCAGATGTAATGAAGTGCCCAGACCACTGTACCTGCCACAGATGGAGGACCTGAAGCCTCAGTGGTACTTTCCCACCTTCCTAAAGAAGGCATGAGTTGGACCACCAAACTACATGCTCCAGTGGTAAGGGATCCCTGTACCCCCTTCCCCTGGTGCACTGTTCCAAATAGGGTTTATTCAGCAAGGTAGGTGCACTAATATCCTTATGAACATAGTGATGTGACTCAAACCTCAAAGACGAGGACTATAGGTCTCAACCTCCATGACTCAGCAATAGGGAATTCCTTTTTACCCTTAGACCAGTGGTTCTCAACCTTCCTAATGCTGCGACCCTTTAATACAGTTCCTCATGTTGTGGTGACCCCCAACCATAAAATTATTTTCGTTGCTACTTCATAACTGTAATTTTGCTCCTATTATGAATCATAATGTAAATATCTGCTATGCAGGATGGATTTAAATTGAACGTAACCCACAGGTTGAGAACCACTGCCTTAGACCTGTGAGTGCTTACCAAGACTGTGACTAGGGCCTCTGGTTGCTTCCACCTGGGTCAGGGTCTGAACCATGCGTCCCAACAACAGGGAATCCCTCCTTCCATGGGGTCAAGGCAAGACTAGTGCCCTCCAGTGAGAGTGTCTAAACCAGTAATGGTGTCAGTAACAAAATACAGAGTCTCCAGCGTTTATCATTTTATTCTTTGGTCATCTTTGCCAATCTGACGGATGTGAGGCAGCTACTTTAGTTTGTATTTCTCCATTAATGATGCAAGAGCATTTTTTCATGCAATTGTTGATAGCTTGGATTTCTTCTTTTTAAGATTGTTCATATTCTTTGACCATTTATTTATTTGGGAATGGCTCTTTACTTAATTTGAATCAGGTGTGTGCATGCGTGTGAGTGTGTATGTGTGAATATACGTGAGACTTTTATCTGAGAAAGTTATTACATGTTTTCCACCCAATTACCTTTTCCCCTTCTGATTGTAACTATATTAGATCTGTTTACAATTGTCCACTTTATCTTCTATGATACTATCACTCATTTAGGCATAAACTCTTCCTCTAGCTCAAAATCTAAACAGTAATTCCTTCCTGCTCCTTTAATTTCCTTATGGTGTGACCTTTCATATCTGGGTCATGTATCCATTTGGAACTTATCTAGGTATTTGGTATGCGGTATTAGTCTAAACCTAATTTCCCTCAGTCTACATATAATTTTTTAAGAAGTTTTTGCAAAGTAGTCCTTCCTCCTAGTAATTAGGATCTTTGGATTTATTGAACCCTATGTTACAGTGTTTATTTGCTTCCGTATGCTGTGCACCTAATTTGTTGCATTAATTGACCTCTCTCTTTTTTTCAACTAGTATAAAATCAGCAGGAGCTGAGGTGTCAAACTCACAGATGCCAACCACATGGTTCCACAAAACTTCCCAGTCTAAATCAGATTAAAATGTAATTGAGAAATGTTTAACAGAATAAATGAAAATATAATACAACACAGATAATGATAATATGTGGTTTTCTAAGTCAATATATAGCCTACAGGGATCCATTTCTATTTGAGTTTGACACCACTGAGATAGAGGATTATTATTTTTAAAAATCTTGCTTTAACTTGCATTTTCTCTCCCTCCAGTAAAGTTCTACTCTGAAGCCTCATTACACTTTGGAAGTAACCCTGGTTTTTCAAAGGTTATACTTGTGGAATGCAATATCTGACACATTGGGCCAAAGAGGCCCTAATTGCAAGATAAGCCTAGATATGTATTGTACATCTATTGCCCCCAGAGAGCCAGCTGGCCAAGTTCAGAGTTTGGCTTTGGGGTGATTAATTAGGGGGATACAGAAATTCCCCAACGTTATATACTAAGTTATAAGGAAGTAGATTAAGTTCTGTGTCAATGGTGAAATGGCCCGTGGTGACAAGATCATGAATCCTTAAAGTCAATATTTATCTCCTTACCTTCTCTATTCATCTGAGAGCAGAGACCATGTTTTTGCCTTTCTTTGTATCCTCATCTCTTAGCATAGTGCCTAACACATAGTAAATGCTTCCTAAATGCTTGTTAACTCACTAACAGGTAGTAATGGGAGGGGTGGAAGGAAGCTCAAGGATGGACGGGAAAGAAGAGAATCGAAGGATCAAAAATCTAAAGCTAGAAAGTACCTCTGAGATTGTTCATTTAGTCTAATATCCTCAGTCAATCAATAAACATTTATTTATTAAGTACCTATTATGTCCTCAGCACTGTGCTAAGGAGAAAACTGGAGCCCAAGGAGTATTCACGATTTGCCAAAGATTCATATAAGTATTAATTTTCAGAGGCAGGATATGACCAAAGGTCCTTTGACTCCAGAAGCAGTTCTCTTTATACTATGACTTCAATAAGTTACACTTTAAAACATTTGTATAGGATGGCTTGTGGTCTATGAGAATCTGTATTCTAGTTTTGGTCTTCCCACAGATTTATATTCTAATATAGAATGAGTTCTACAGCACATAGAAAAGGAAGTTTTTACCTACAGATAATTACTTCAAATCTATTGGATGTGCAAAATGAAAGAAAAAGGGGTTTGGCCTATGGAAAGCATTCTGGAGTCATCAAGTGGATGAGTACAGAGAGAGAATATGAAGGGCTCAGGAAGAAGCCTTAAAGTTAGACACAAACAGGGGACTTGATAAGGATGAAAATTCAGAAAGAATCCAGAAGGGATCAAACAGATAGGGGTAGAACCAGGAGAAAGTAGTGTCATAAAAACCCAGAGAAAGCATACATAGGAGAATAGATATGAAACAATGCAGAGTGAAAGAACTCTCTCATGAGGAATGAGTAAGTCAGCTGTACTAGGAGGGAGTCCTAGATTTCACTCAGTCCTAGATTTTCCCAGTCTCCAAGGTAGGAAGTTGAGGACAGGTAGACACTGTAGAGACTGTCAGCTCCTCTCATGTCAGCTTCTTCCCAGAGTCTTTTTCTCCCTTTAGTGATCTAAAGAGAGGGTAGGTAGCACTATGCATCTTCTCTCGTAAAGCTAGATGCCAGAAGAACCCCAAAGAGATGGAAGAGATAAGATTTTTTTCTTTTCTCCAGCTCTTGCAAACTCTGTTCACTCTTCTTGCAGGCATGGGACATTGTCTTTACCAATGAGAACAGGATCCCACATAATATGCCCTTTGAGCCAGGGTTACACATACTTATAGAATGGATGAGATTGAAGAAGAGAAGATACTACAGTATCTTTATCAGATGCTGTAGTAAAAGAAGAAATAATAAAATGATGTCAAGGGATTGTGAAATGAGGAAGAGGATTTGTGAGTTGAGGAAAAGGGTAGAAGAAGAAGTTTATGTCAAACAATCTCAACTATTTCAGTTAAGTTTGAGTTGAGGATCTCATTTTTGGAGTGAGAAGAGACAGTACTGTGGGCAGCTTGAGGACAGAAGAGAAAGTTCTTCTCATATTTATTATAATCACTGATGTGGATAAAGATATAGATAGTATGCTTAGTAAATCTGTGGATGACATCAAGCTGAGAGGAATAGCTAATGCAATGAAATGATATGATTGAGATCCAAGAAGATCTTTGTACACTGGAATGATGGACATCTAATAAGGTGATATACAACAAGGATAAATTTACATTTATACTTGACTTTTGTTTATTCTTAAGTGTTTCTTTAATTGGGTTAAAAAATCCAACTATATAAGTAGCATATTGGGGAAGGGAAGGGATAGACAGCAGTTCAGAAGAGAGCTTGATAGTTCATACTACTTGGTCAAATCTATACTAAGATAAAAATTGAATTGGAATAAATAAAATAGTACTTGAATATTTTGTGAAATATAATAGTAATTCACAGATGCATAGCACTTTAAAGTTTATAAAATGATTTTTTCAAAATAACTTCATGAAGTAGATATTATGCTATTATTTCTATTTTACAAATCAGGTGGAAAGGCCTCATTTTTAATTGTTGTTTCTTTTGTTTTCTTGTTGTCATTTCATTGATCTAGACACATTTCCAAGGATGAAACTACTAGAGAAAATCTGTATTTGTTCTGCTACCACTTGTATCCTTAGAGAGTTCCTTGTGCCGTTAAAAAAAATTAAATGACTTAACCTACAATCACACAGTCAGTATATGGCAGAGGAGATTTGAACACAGTTCTTCCTGATTTCATATTCAGCCCTCTATCTACTAGGTCACATTGACTTTTAGGTTTAAAAAAATCCTTTAGCGTAAGTAATATTTGGATTAAAAAAATCAGTTTCACAAGTATAGGATAGGAAAGATATGACTAGACAATAATAAATTTTGTGATAAATATGGGACAGTTTTAGTGGACTGAAAACTCAATTTGAACCAACAATATGATATGACAAGCAAAAAAGCTAATGTGATCTTGGATCTTAGTAGAAGCATTGTCTAGAGAAAGGGAAGTTATGTATTTCTTATGGTCTCACTGAACTCTGCCTTATTGAGACGACATGTGGAATGTAGTGTTTGATTACAAATGCCACATATTAGGAAGGACACTGACATGCTAGAACCCATCCAAGAAAACATGATCAGGAGAGTGATGGGTCTTGCAGACATACCATAAGAGATTCAGTTGAAGGAACTAGGTACAGATAGGGGTCATGATCTAGTGCTTAATACAACACCTGGCACATATATATTACTTAAATTCTTGTTGACTGACCAACTGATGACAGCCATTTTCAAGTATTTGAAGAGCTGTCATGGGAAAGATGGGTTAAATTTCATTTGCTTGGTCCCAAAGAATAAGGATTGTAGTCCTTAAAAAGGAAGAATATGCTTCAGTCTACAGAAAAGCTTCTTAACAGAGTATCCCAAAGTGGAATTAAGTGGCTCAGGAGATAACGATTTCTTTCTCATGGAAGGTCTTCCGACAAAAGCTAGATAAATACTTCTAGTTAATTTTGTCAAAGAAATTTCTTCCAGGTTAGGCACTGGTTGAAACAGATGGCTTCTAAGTTTCCTTACAATTCTAAGATTCTATAATTCTATGTCTAAGAGATGACTAGCCTGGTTCATTACTTACTTCTCACTCTAAAAATGAGATGCTCAGTTCAAACTTAACTGAAATAATTGAGATCCTTTGACATAAACTTCTCTCCTACCTTTTTCCTCAACTCACAATTCCTCCTCCTCATTTCACAATTCCTTGACATTATTTACTATTTCTTCTTTTGCTACAATATCTGATGAAGATACTGTAGAATCTTCTCTTCTCCAATCTCATTCACTCAGGCATGCACAAAAACAGAGAAGTTAAGTAGAGGACATATGAAAACATGTTGAATTAGAAGTGGATGGAAAGACATCCAGTTGTAGACAGGAGAATGTGGGGAAGAAGATATCTATAGAGATGATAACTAAAGTCATAGAAATAGATGGCATTGTTGAGAAAGAATAATATAAAAAAGAAAAAATATAAGGTAAGAGGGACAAAGAGACAATCTAGGAGACAGCTATATTTTGGGGGTGGTAAGATGATGAGGCACTAGGAAGATAGATAAGAAACAGACAGGTAAGATGGAGAGTAGACCCATTTCATAGAGATCCTAGGTCTGGAACCAGAAAAGATCTCAGAGACCATCAAATACAAGTCTCTTATTTTAGAGATGAAACTCACAGATATTAAGTGGTTTGTCTAAGGACACACAAGTAGGAAGTGTCAGAGGCAATATTTGAAATCTATCCTTTGATTCTAGTTGTGATATTTCCATCCAACCATTCCTGAGTAAGGAAACTGGAGAGAGATGGAAAGAAAGAGTTACCTAAGGATAGTAGTTACCAGAGAGAAGGGATTCAAGGGTGGAAGAGACGGAGTAATTTAAGGTACTAATAGGATAATGAGAGAAATAAGACCAGCTTGGATTGTTAGCATGAGAGAAAAGGGGGACCAAATGTCATAATGAGGACTAGGAATAGTTGTTGAGGAAGGAGGAATAATGAAGTCTGAGGAGTAAGCAGATAAAATACTATGGTCACATAGGGCAGTCTTAGAACCCAGTATTTTGATAATAGAACAATTTCAAAGAAATATGAGATGTGAGGCAAGGACTACTCCAGCAAGTGACCAAATGGAAGTTGTTAGATTTTAGGACTTAGGGGAAAACTGAGGTTAAGATGTTCGTCAAAAGTATTATTAACATAGATTCTGAAATCCCCCAGGATGGTGGCATGGAAAGGAATGGAGAGAAAGACTGTGAGCTAGGTACCGAGGATGCGAAGAAAATCAATGGAAGAGTGTTAGAGGACAGCAACAAAATCAGGTAAGTGCAGGATAGTCAGTTGGCATGAACTCAAAGGAAGGATTGGTGAATACTAGTTGGATGGTTACAATCAAGTAGAGGTGGTAGTGAGGAAAAAGTAGTATGCCGAGTGCATCACCAATCCCTGTAAGGCAGAGACATGGAAAAGGGAATGGCCAGCATTAGAGAGGGCAGAAACAAATGTGAAGTCCTCAGATTTTAGTTAATGTGAGGAAGTAGAAAGAGAATAAGAGGTCAAAGAGGAATTAATTAATATCTGAATGGGGGAGGACCAAAACCCAGGTATTCCTGGGAGAAATGGAATTGCAGAGTAGGAAGGAGGGCTAGAATGAATAAGAATGGGAGTATGGGAGGAAGCAGCAACTTGACTGAGCACTTCTTGAGAGCAGGGATGCTTTCCTTTTTGTTTTTGTTTCCACTAGGGTTAGAATATAATAGATGGGTCTGGATAGGAAAATATAAAGTTGGGAGGTAGCTAAACAGGAGTAGAAAAATGCTCCAGATGGCTACTGGGAAAGTTTATAGTTCCCATTTATATTTCTTTGTATTAGTGTTTCCAGAGTCTAGGCCCATCTAGATACTGTGTTCCCCCTAGCTTCCTGGATGAACTAACTGCGGGAAAAGAAGTGACATTCAATAAATATGAACTGAATAATTCAATCTCCATTACAGATCTATTCATCTATTTTTGTAGAAATACCAATCTTTAGTCAAAATGATAACTTGGCCAATTCTATCGCTACAAGAATAGAAGAAACGGCATGCCGTATAGATGTATCAGTCATTGAGTTATGGTATCCCTCTTCTCGTGTCATTATATCAGTGAGAGGAATAAATTAAAAATCTTACTTCCCAAGCAAACTCTTAAGGCAGAGCTCCCTCGTTATTTGATGACTATTAAAAAGAGGGAGAGAGAAAAAAAAAGAGAAAAATAACAAATGCATGCATACATGCGCACATGGTGCATATATAAATAAATAAGTGAATGAATAAATGAATAAGTGAATAGATAAATCAGATCCTCTACTCACTCTACTTCTTGTGCAGTGCAGGGGCTACTTGTGCCTGTATATGTCATACATTTATCATCTGAATCATTTCATAATGCAGCAAGAACTGGCTAGAGAAGTCTACAACCCTGGATTGCATTAAGAATTCTTTTTTAAAAATTTATAACAATATTAGTTCCATATGATATGACATATAAAATACAATGCAGGGGCCAATGGGATTAGAGAAATGTGGTTTCTTCCATTTTATGCAGATAAGCAGAGGGCACTAAAGATTATTGTTTTTTTAATTATTTTGAAAATATCACCTGAAGTATTAAAAAAATCTCTGTGACATACTAGGGAGTTCAACATTAAAAGAGTGACAACATTTATTAAGACCAGAAAGGATACTACATGCAATCACGTCGTGGAGTGATTGTTCAATATGACATCTTGCATGATGTTCAAGTGTCTGTTATCCTTGTTAATGGAAAAGAGAAGAGGCAGAAATAAAACAAAAAACTCATTTACATTTGGATTTGGACCAGCAAAACCTTGCATACTCAGATACTCACAAAGTACCTTCTGGCTCAGACCTGCTGTCAGTGACTTAGGATTTGGCTGGGTGGCATGGGAGGGGTGACCTAGGATCTCTAGAGATCAGCCATAATGCAAGATGGATAACATTACATGTTGTACAATAACGAAATTCAGGGACTATCTCAAACAATCTGAGATTGTTGAATCATGAGAAGATGTGACACTGGTCACTTATGGGCACTGACAAATAAGTCTCACGTTCAACCTACCCTTCTAATACTGGAAGGAAATAGCTTAAGAAAAGCACTTAGGTCCAGTATCTATTTGGCAACATAGTGTGGTGGAAAGAACACCAGTTTTAGTGCTCTGACTTCACAACTCATGATGTGGCAGCCAAGAAAACTAACATAATCTTAGGCTACTTAAAGAGAGACAGGAATAAGTAGATGATAGGAATTCTGGTACTATGCCCTACTCTGACCACATCTGGATTCTCATGTTAGCTCCAGACACCACATTTTAGGAAAGAAATAAATATCCACTGATTCACTGAAAAGTGTCCAGAAGAGGGCAACCAGGATGGTGAAGGGCCTTAAGTTAAGGATAGCTTGAAGGAACTGAAAATATTTAGCCTAGAGAAGAAGTTGGGCTTTTTTGAGTGGGAGGGGGGACAGTACATGATAATTGTCTTCAAGAATTTGAAGGATTGTCACATGAGAGAGCAGCTAGGTTGTGCAGTAGATAGAGCTCTAGGCCTGAAGTCAAGAAGACTCATCTTCATGAGTTCAAATCCAGCCTCAGACACTTACTTACCTGTGTGACCCTGGGCAAGTCACTTAACCCTGTTTGCCTCGGTTTCCTCATATGTAAAATGAGATGGAGAAGGAAATGAAAAACCACTTCAGTATCTTTGCCAAGGAAACCCCCAAAGAGGGGTCAGACTCAACTGAAAAATGGCCAAACAACAACAATAACATGAGAGTAAGATTAGACTTGTTCTGTTTGACCCTAAAGGGCATAACTAGGAAACCGCAGAGACAGAAACTTGGACGTGATGAGAAGGGGAAATACCTTACTATTAGCTATTCCAAAGGGAAGTGAGTTTCCCCACTTCACGCTGGAGTTCTGTTTGGTAGGCTACAGAGGAGTTTTTTTTTTTTTCAGGTATGGGTTGGACTCAAGGGTAAGGTCCCCTCAAATACAAAACATGAACATGGAATAAGAAAGACTTGAGTTCAAGTCTTGCCTCAGACTCTACCACTTAACTGCTATTTGCTTCACTTTCCTCATCTGTAAAATGGAAATAATAATAGTGCCTACTCCTCCAGTTTGTCATGAAGATAAAATGAAATAATATTTTAAAGGAATTTGCAAACCTTAAAATGTTTACAGAAATACTAGATAGTAATAATAATGATCACTATTAATATCATCAATAATGTGTGTTAATATCAATTAATTATTGCATTCCTATTATAATGAATTATTGATCATTAATAATAATCTCCAATGTGAGAAATATTGATAGATATTATCCACATAAACAAAATCTTTTGAGGGGAGTACTCAAAAAATGTGTTAAAGGGGTCCTTAACCAAAAAGTTTGAGAACCATTCTACTTGTATCGGCTATCTCTTATCTGGAAAATAGGAATAATAATACACTGGAGCTACCTGTCTCAGCATTGATGGGAGGAAAGAGTTTCACAATCTGTATAGCAAGTGTGTTAAGTTATTATCTTCATGTCAATAGTCCCTAACAGCCTGATAAAAACAACACTGACTCATTACTAACTAGAAATGATTGGACAAGCATTTTCCCCAAAGATAGGGACCACCTTCTTTTTTCTCTTGGGATCCCCAAGACACACTGCAGTGTCTGGGACACAGTAGATGCCTAAGAAAGCATTCAGCTGAACTGATTTAGACTGACCGCTCTAAAAGCATGTACATTTTCTCTTCAATAAGTTTCCCCTTCATCTCTGCATGCTTGTGGGCAGATTGTTAACACGGAGAGGAAGGAAGAACAGCAAGGAGGAAGGAAGCTCTAATTGGCAACTCCATCCTGGACCAACAGGTTCCCAGTGTTTCATTTGGAAGGAAAACATCCAGATGCTTTTCCCACTGTTTGCTTTAACCTACAAGGCATCTGATCCATCCAATTACATCCCCTAGTGAGGCCTAATGGATATTAAAATTACATGGGTCAGGACTCCAATAGAAGTAAAGTCTTTCGGCTTGAGTCAAATCAAGTATTTACTTTGAGACCAAAAGTACAAATTGTGGGCTGTTGAATCAGCTGGAGTTCTCAAAATAGAATTTGACCTGCATAAAGATAATTCCATGAAAACACTACTGGAAATCCAAATACTTATCTAATCTGCAAGTTTGGCAACATGGATAGCATTACTGATCGCTGGGCCTGGTGAAAGAGGCCTAACTTTTATGTCCGGAGGAAACTGAGCCAAGGAAAAGAGAACCATTTAGTTCAGAGGAAAGATGTTCATACATTTTATACTTTAAATGACTCCATTTGAGAACTTGGAAAATTAAAGGGGCATGGGGCCAAAAATATCTCCATGTCATTCGGCTGTGTGTAGCCTAAATAAGGCTTGGCCTTATCTTACTTCTCAGAAATACACTAACCAGAGACACTGCATAAGAGTTCCAAAACTATCATATGCCTACAAGGGATTAGAGAATAACCAAGGTGAAGAAAAGTAATTTATTCATAATGGAGAACTAAAGTGTCTGGAATTCAACTAGGGCAGATAGAGTCTGTGAGAAGAGCTATTCAAGGGTCATCCAGGAGACCTTCTGGTTCATCCTCAATGAGCAGCCCATTCCTGAAGTGGGTAGGAAAGAAAATGGGTTAGAATCTTTTCAAGCTACTCTTTTTTTATTGACTAGAACACACTCAGTGCCTCTCTGAGGAGGGGAGGCAAAAGGGACCGTGTATGTTACTTTTCAGGGCTTGCCAGTCTGGTGAGAGGGTTCTGTCAAAGACAAGGTGGTATAATTTTGTGGGAAAGCAGAAGTCCAAGATTCACTCTTCCCCTTCCCCTCCCCCAAACCCATCTTCTCCATTCATAAGCCCATGCCTGGAATTCCACAATCAGAACACTGCTTCCCTGGGCAGAAGCCTTATCAGACACTCCCACGTCAGTGTGAGGGAGTTTTTCAGAACTTCACTGAAAATAGGTTTTAATGAAAATACGTGGTAGGAAAAGAGAATGTACAAGAATACTGATCATTTGAGGCTAGGATCAGAAAGAGTAAAAAGCAAACTCTACTTGACAAGTTTTCCTAGGCTTAGTTGGGGGCATTGGAGTGAAAACTTTGACTTAATGGAGTGGTTATTGTTGTCGTTGTTTGTAAAAGACCATGACGTCAAGAAGGTGATACCTTGACTTGCAAGTGAATTGATATAAGTGAGGAAGGGCCCTGCAAAGTCACCAGCCTCACTTTCTCCTTCAGAGTCATCTAGGTCCAGTGGCAAGATACAGATCAGGATGACTGGAGAAGGCCCCCAATGGGGTGGTCAAGTGCAGAGACGAAAACGCAGAGCTAAGTAAATGTTGTAAAGGAAAAGTGAATGATTCCCACATAGAAAATTTGGAAAAAATGTTTATCATGAGGACACATCTATTGTATAAATAGATGGGAAAACAGAACTAGATATATAGAAATTTGCTGTATAATTATTACATGTATAATTATTTTTATGTATTATAATATAGTAAAATTGCTATATTCATAGCCATGAAAAAGAAACTCAGTACTTGTACATATTCAGTGTTTTATAAGTATTTATAAAATTAAACTGAATTATATATGTATGCTTCAAGGAGTCAGATGGGCTTTTTTTTCTCTGTCTCTCCAGTGACTAGCATAGTGCCTGATGCACAGTAGGCCCTTAATAAAAGTGTATTGATTCACTGATTCATTCTAAATACATTTTCTCTTTCTATTTTTCTCTTTGACCGACTTACAAACTTCCAAAATTGAGTTTCCCACTATTTCTTGTAGAATTGATGGAAGTTCTTATTTGACAAGTTTGACCAAAGACCATCAGTGACTGTAAGATACTTTCCTTTGGTTGAATTAATTCTTAAGACTTGGTTTCAAGAAAAGGTTGGGGGGGGGAGGGCGTGGAATGAGCAATGCAAAGTATGGAAGCCTTTTTTTCAGTCCTTTAAAATCTCTCCTTTCCATTCCACCCTCCACCTCCCAGTCTCTTAATTCTATTAACAGTAGATTAAAGAAACACACAACTAATTAGGGACAAACCTGAGACTAGGAACTAGTTAGAACTCACAGTCTAGAGGAATTTTTACTATACCGTGCTGTACTTTTCCTAGAAGAGTATTGACTGATTCTAGTCATTTATGAGTGCAGTTATCATAGGATTATAGAATTAAATTGTACAGACTGTGTTGGTTTTGTTCAGTCATTTCAGTGACCACATTTGGAGTTTTCGTGTGCAGTTTTTTGTTTTTTTTTTTTGGAGGGAAGAGGGCAGGGCAATTGGGGTTAAGTGACTTGCCCAAGGTCGCATGGCTAGTAAGTGCTAAGTGTCTGAGGTCATATTTGAACTCAGGTCCTCTTGATTCCAGGGCCAGTGCTGTATTCACTGCACCACCTAGCCACCCCCAATACATTTGGAGTTTTCCTGGCCTTAAACAAAGGGCAGGCAGGTGGCACAGTGTATAGCATACCAAGACTGAAGTCAGAAAGACTCATTGTTCTGAGTTCAAATTCAGCCTTAGATATTTGCTAGCTGTATGACCCTGGGCAAGTCACTTAACCTTGTTTGCCTCAGGTTCCTCATCTATAAAATGAGCTGGAGAAGGAAATGGCAAACCATTTCAGTATCTTCTTCCACAAAGAACTAGATACAACTGAAATGACCCAACAACAACAACAAATGGCAAAGATAGCGGAGTGGTTTGCCATTTCCTTCTCCATCTCATTTTACAGATGAGGAAACTAAGGCAAACAGGGCTAAGTGACTTGCCCAGGGTCACATAGCTAGTGTGTGAGACTGTAGCAATCATCTAATCCAATGCCCTTCTTTTTACAGATAAGGAAACTGAGGGCCAGAGATAAAGTGACTTGGCCAATCCACATGGCTAATAAGTAAGTAACAGGGCTAGACTTAAAACACAAGTACTTTGATTACAAATCCAATGCACTTTCACACAACCTCTGTCTATTGCTACACAGGGTATATACAGTGACTACATATTTGCATACTGGAATGCTGTTCTCATATCATGGGCTGAGTTCCCATCCTACACGTGTGGCTACAGTGGAAAGTCTCCCCATTGTTAGAAAAAGGTAGAGAGAAATGGAAGATGAGAGTGGAAGAGGAGCAGTTCCTGGTTTCACAGCTTCTGTTCTCCTACTTCCAAGTGACTGCAGGCCACTTGCAAGGGGCCTCTTCATTTCCCTTCCCTTTTTTCTCCTTTGATCTTTATCTAATCAGACAATCACAGAATTACAGAATTTCAGAGTTGGATGGCAGCTCTGGGGCCATCTTGTCCAATCAATTCCTGAACATGTTTGAGAACTGGTCTTTATAGATTGTCCTAGAAGATCTATGACTGGCTGGAGGAGAGAGGATTACACTAACTTCCGCACAAGACAGTTCACTCAGCATTTCAATAGCTCTAATTGTTCAGAAGTTTTCCCTCTCCATCTATTCTTTTTCCATGCCTCTTAGTAATTTCCTCTTCCCAAAGCCCTCAAATGTGTATGGACATGGTCTGAGTTGAAGGGAGAGGGGTAATCAGTGTTGGAGGAGAGAGAAACTATTTTGTTATTGTTTTTTTTTTAATTCACTTTCCCAGTTCAAGCCCCAAGCCTGGAGCTCATCCAGAGATTATGTAATTAGCCTGCCACCCTCCACCCATCTATCACCTGCTCTTCACCTAGCAAAGACTCTACCATGGTCAGAGTCAAACAGTGGGCACCACTGCAGATACCAACATGCCCTGAGTCCCAGAGGCCTGAACACTTGGTTCAGGGGCTCCCAGGGTCCTCAACAAAAGACCTTCAAGGCGATCCAAACGCTAACCAGATGCCCCAGCTGCTTTTGAATGTTCTCAGTTGGATGTGGGGTGGCGTGAAATGGGATATTTGGAACCTGGCCACTTCTAGGGCTGTAGGCTGCTGAGCCTGAGGCAGCAATGCCAGGGAGAATGCAGCTGCTGCCCCTGACATGGTGCCCATATAACCAAAGATGGGCTGGACTTCTAGTCCTCCAGCCCAGAGCAGAGAAGGGTAGAGGAGCCAGGCAGGGGAAAGCACCCGCCTTCCCCTTCTTCTTCTTTTTGCCTTTAAATTTTCTTGGCCATGAATAGGAAAGTTGCCAGGAGGATGGGGCATTGTGGGAATAGAGAAGATTCTTCTACTTGGGAGGGAGTAGACCTGCCTTTGTATGATGTATCAGCCTTTGGAAGCCAATATCCTCTAAAGATAAAAGTGTATTTGTTTTCTGCTGCTGCAAGTTGACAGGGGGAGGTTTTCTGGCGGGATGGTTTCCGGTATAATCACTTTTCTTCTGGTAAAACTGTGTACTGTATTAGGAGAAATTGTCTCCTACGTTTCCTCTCCCCTATGGCTGCTAAGAGCTTGTTAATTATGGGGAGTCACTGCTAAATGACACATGGGAATTGGACCTTACAGCTAGATCACAGGGGGTGCTGCCCATCCTATCCCACCAGGGATTCTTCTAGCACCCCTTACTCCACGTAGTTAACTACTGTTCCAAATGTAACAGACCTAATGGTGCAAGGGTCTTCTCCTGCAAAGGGGACAGAACTCAGGGCTCACATGGCCTTGAATCTGCCCTTGGGGGAGCTTGGTCTATAAAGAAAGGTGTCAGGGTTTTTCTCATTGTCTCAGACCCATCAATCACCATTCTTAAAAGTTCAATCATTCAAAAAGCTTTGAATCCATATAGTCTTCCTTTGCTTGAGTAGACCTATTCATTCTGGGGTGAAAAACTCGCAATGGATAAATTATTGTAAATTGAAAATGTAATTATAATTAATTTAATGGGACTAATGTTTAAGAATTCTTGAGTTCCCAATTAACACTTATGGAACCTCAGTGTTTAATGTTTAAAAAAAAGCAAAGACAAAAGAAAGCTATGAAAACGATGCAAGTGATATATTCACAGAATAAGATGTAGAAAGAAGAGAAATATATACCTGTGTTGTTACCAAAAGTATAGGAATGTAAGAACAACAGGATCATAGATTTAGATTTAGAAAGGGCCATCTTGGTCAGCTAGGTCAACCTCCTCATTTGATAACTTTAGAGTTGAGGAAACTGGAGCTCAGAGAGGGAAGTGATTTGTACATAGGTATTAAGTATAAAAGAGGAAACTAGGTAGCTCAGTGGATAGAGCACTGGGCCTGGAGTCTGGAAGATCTGAGTTCAAATGTGACCTCAGACACTTCCTAGGTGTGTAACCTGGGCAAGTCACTTATCCTCTGTTCGCATTAATCCAGTGTGAAAGGAAAAGGCAAACCAGTTTGGCATCCATGAACGGCATTGAGCATGCTCTGGTCTGCAGGGTCACCAAGAGTTAAACACAACTGAACAACAACAGTATCTCAAAACCAAGATTTGAACCTTGGTCCCTCGTGAGATGCAGCCTAAGACAATGGATGGAGAGCTGGCTTTGATTCCAGTTAGAATTTGGGGGGTAGGGAATGGGAACAGCATTTATTAAGTAGAATGGTATACCAGACACTCCTGATGTATATTTATGCATATCATCTCATCTGCCCCTCAAAACAGCCCTGGGGTGTAGATGCTATTATGAGCCCCATTTCACAGTTGAGGAAACTGAGGCAGACAGAATTTAAGTGACTTGCCTAGGATCACTCATCTGATATCTAAGTCCGCATTTGAACTCCGTTCTTCCTGACTTCAGACCCTATCCATTGAGTCATCTGGCCCAAGTCTCACCTGTCCCTATCTTTTGGCTGTATCCAGTACTCTTTGTCATTTCTATATATATCTAGAGACATCATTCCTTCTAGTGGTGACCACCATCCTCACACTCTAAACTGGTGCAACCACCCTACACTGCCATTCTAGGGTCTGGTTGCCATGACATCTTTCCTAGAGTCTATCTTTCCCTCAACACCTACAGAGTACAAGCCAAGTTTCTTGAGTGACAGCCCACCCCATTTCCCCGATGATTAAACACTCCCCGATGTTATTCTCACTTCCTCCAAAGTAAATCTAGTGCAGGTGCCATGACTACAAGTAACAGTTGTCTCTATTTGGGTTGATTAACATCATGAATTGAGTGCCAGCCAATTGTTTGTAGATGATGACAAGAAAAGCAGCTTCTCTGTCCCCCTCCCCAAAATGAAAAGTAATTTTTTTGTTGTTTGTGTTACTGAACAAAACTGTGAGCAAAACAGTGCTTTTTCAACACCTTTTTATGCAACTCGATGCATTCCACATTCCAGCAAACTCATAGCATAATAGCATTAAAGCTACCTCCAGGAATCTTCTAGTCCCAGGGTGGAGAACCTGCAACGTGTGGCCCTCTAGGTTCTCAAGCAAAGGTTGGATTCAGTCAAAAGGCCTCACTTGAGGACCTAAAGGGCCACATGTGGCCTAGAGGCTGCAGGTTCCCCGCCCCTGTTCTAGCCTATTGCCCTGCCTCCAGGTAGGACACACCCAAGTCAATGGCATAAAAGGTTCTTCTCTTTAAAACATCTTTGGAAAGAACTTGCACCACCTTTTCTCTTCCAGTTTTAACTTTTTTTTATCTCCCTCATTAATCATCAAACTTTGCAGAAAAGTTAGAGACTAAGAACATCTCCAGAAAGTGACCCGAGAGACTCTAGAAGCCTGAGGACCCAGTCCAAACAGCTTCCACCAAATTGGGATGAATTCAGAAGAAACCGGGATATTATGCACAGCTTCCAGGGGCAACAGGCCATTACTACTCTCTCTGCCCAACATGGAAGACTACCAAAAATGCAGACCATGCAGACTAAGCCAGCTAACGACATCAAGACTATTAAAAAAGAAAAGAAAAGAAAAATCTTTCAGTTAGCAGAGAATCACAGAATCATTAACTTTCCAAAGTTGCAAGGGACCTCATAGGTCATTTAGTCCCAACTGACCCCAAACAAGAATCTGCTCTACAACTTCCCCAACAAGTAGTCAGAACTCACCACTTCCAAAGCAGCCCAATCCACTTTGGGACAATTCTAATTATGAGGAATTCTTTCCTTCTATTGAACCAAAAGCTGCTTCATTGAAACTTCCACCCACTGCTCCTAATTTTGCCCTCTGGGGCCAAGAAAAGCAAGTGTAATCCTTCTTCTACATGACAGCCTTTCAAATAGATGAAAACAGCTATCATGACCTCTCCCCTACCATCACCACCAACTCTTCCATTCTCCAGGATAAACATTCCCAGATCCTTTGACTAATGCTCTTATGGCAGGATTTCTAGTCCCCTTGCCATGCTGGTCACCCTTCTTTGGATACAATCTGGCTTATAAAATGTACTTTTCAAAATGTGGAGCCCTGAACTGAAAACACTCCAAATTTTGTATGATCAATACAAAATACGGAATGATTAATTAATCTCTAATTTGGCACAGAATGTTTCTTTTGATATTTGTTAAAGCCCTACTCTGATGCCTCATCTTGTTGATTCTCAGAGGTGATGCCAGCAGAGTTGACTCTCTGATGGTTCCTACCAAGCAGAAAAGTCTTTAAGTGTGAGTCTAGTGACACACTAAATATTTGCAGTCAGTTCCAGCCTAGCCAAATTTACAGACGCTTATAGCTAGAGGATTGGTCTCTCAATAATAATTTTTTGGCCATAGCAATTCATTAAACTGCTTCCTAAGGGTGGAGTGGTTACAATATAAATTAATAGAAGGAGTATGCACTTGGATGAAATCATGGATTCTTGAAATTAAAACTGAAGATGAAGTGCCAGTTCTGGGCTCAGTCTCACAAACTCCCTGAACTCTGGCAGGCAGGGTCTCCAGAAGATGTCTGGTCACTTTTTTCCTAAAGTTGTAGGGGTAACCCAGAGGGATTAAGAATGTATTTCTACTGCTGTTGCTCATGAACCCCCTCTGGGAGGCTTCCTCATTTTATGTGTTGATGTTATCTTGATAGCTCAACTTAATTAGTATCTAGAACCTGTTTATTGCTAAAGTGGTATAGTAACAAGAGTTGATATGAAACATCCTACCAATATGGGGGCACATTCTCCTACAAGAACACACAGAGACCAAGGGAAAGCAGGTTCTGCTTTGAAAGCACATGTGGCAATGGGGTAATTCCCAGATCGTGGTTTTGGGAAGGCTTTTCTTCAGTTTATGGGATCCTAATGAAGCTTCCTTTAAGCTTGGCATAGCTAACTTCTGGGATTCTTGTAGAGTACCGAAGTTGTCTTTCCTAAGTTTGTCCATTCTGTTCTCGGTTCTCACTTCAGATGTACCATCAGCCATTGCTGTTCAAGGGACACTGCTAAGATGCCTATGGGAAGTTAAAATCTTCCAGTCTTTTTGAGTTTGCAAGGTCATTCTTTGGTCTGGATGGAAGGAAGAGGCAGAGGCCCTCTCCTCCCAATTCCTCAAGCAATTCCCTCTCGGGTCCTTAGGGGGAACTGATCCTTCACTAAGCAAGCCTAATATTAGAGTTCCACATTGCTACTATCTTGTTGTTTTTAACTCAAGCCCCACAGAAAATGACTGACTCTTCTACAAATTTTAATACATGTCCTGTGTAGTATCCTCTCATTTCTAACAATAGCTTTCACTCTTTTGAAATTGAATAAAGACTTTTTCATATCAGCTTCAAGTGTCTTGAACTAGATTGAGTAATTTGGTATAGGTGTTTTCACCTGATAAAGGGTTATTTTAGGTACTTTAAATGGTATTGTTGTTCAGTCGTTTCAGTCTTGTCTGACTCTTTGTGGCCCCTTTTGGGGTTTTCTTGGCAAAGATACTGGAGCGGTTCACCATTTCCTTCTCCAACTCATTTTACAGATGAGGAAATTGAGGCAAACAGGATTAAGTGACTCTTAGGCCAGGTTTGAACTCAGTTCTTCTTGACTCTAAGCCCAGAGCACCGTCCACTGAACCATCTAGCTTCCCCTATAAAAGATGTAGGAGTGATAAATTGATTATTGAGTCTATCAGTCTCCACCCTAACAAGGTGATGGATTTTTCTTTTTTGGTTATCATGTTACATTACTCTCTCAAATAGAGCTTGCAGTCCACTAAAAACTCCATGAAAGCTTTCATACGAAATGCTGTCAAGCCCTCTCTCCACCATCTTATACTTGTAAACTTGAACCCAAACGTAGGTCTTATACGCATCAAATTTCATATGTCATTTGGTCCATTGTTCCAATCTATCAAGATATTTCTGGATCTCTATTCTGTCATCCAACGTATCTGCAACCATTCTCCCTTTATATTACCTACATATCTCATAAGCATTCATCGTGTATCTATAACTTCACTTGATTACAATGTAAGTTTCTTTAGAGTAGAGATTGTTTTATTTTTTGAATTTGTAATCCTATGGTTAGGACAGTGCCTGGTACACTTAATAGATACTAGTCGATTCATTGATCCAAGACATTGATGAAAAGTATTATGCTATATGTATAGAGAAGAGAAGACCATCGTGCTGCTTCATTAGAGATCTTCCTCTGGGTTGACATTGATCCATTAATCACCATTCTGAAAAGTACAATCATTCTATCATTTCTGAATCAATATATAATCTTTTCTTGGCTTATGGTGATAATTAAACCCTGAAAAACTACTCAAGGGGCAAATTCGTCTAAAATGAAACTGTAATTACCACTCATTTCAAGGAGGTGAATTTTTTAAATATTCCTGAGGCCAAAATTAACACATATTTGACACTGATTGATGCCTGATGCAATTGACAACCTGATACAATTGAATTTTAATGTAAACAACAGCAGCAAAGACAAAAGACATCAATCAAAATAATATAAATAATATCAGAATCACAGGATAAAGTGCAGAAGAGAGAGAAGACTGAGGAGGGTATTATCAAGAGAGTCACTTTATAACCCTTTCTTCATTTTAGTTGACACAAAACACAAGCTCATCAATTCTGCAAACTAACACACCCCTAGAATAGTCACAAGGTAGCTGTGAAAATGACTGCATGGTTTTCATTTCATAGCACTCAGATTCTCACAAGGCACCTGAATTACAAATCAATCCTCATAAACATTAAGGCGTATTAAATTCTTATAAAGTCAAATTCTCATAACCTGAGTGGATATATCTTGGGATGTAACTGTAAATAGACTATCATTTAGCTCATATCCAGCTCCCTGTGGGAGATGGCACAAGCTAAAATAATGTCAAGATGTCATGAAAGGCTTTGTCAAATGCATGGATATAATCAATATTTCTTCTATAACATTATCCTGGGTATGCTATTTTAGAAACATCATCAACAAAAAATGAGCTTCATTTTGATCAACCTAAGTTAGTTCTTAGTGATTACTGCTTTCTTTTCAATTGGTAAAACATCCTTTAAGTAATATATTTTAGATACAGGTTCTACAAATACTTCACATGAAACATTAGTCACGTTGTAAAGAAGGATTATAACCAATGGAATGAACAACGAGAAAGAAGAAACAAAAGAAAACAAAAAAGAGAGCAAGTAGTTTGCTTCAATATGCATTCAGACTCTGTAATTCTTTCTCTGGGTATGGATAGCCCTATCCATTATGAGTCTTTTGGAGCTGTCTTATAGCCTTGCATTGCTGAGAAGAGCCCAGTCTATCAAAGTTAGTCATCACAGATATGATGTGTCTATAATTGTGTACAAAGTTTGCCTGGTTCTATTTCTCTCACTCAGCATTAATTTATATGTCTCTCCAGGTTATTATGAAGTCCATCTGCTCCTCATTTCTTATAGCACAATAGTATTCCATTACATTCATATAACTCAACTTGTTTAGCCATTCCCCAATTGATGGGCATCTCCTTGATTTCCAATTCTTTGCCACCACAAAGAGAGCTGCTTTGAATATTTTTGTACATACAGGTCCTTTTCCCACTTGTATGATCTTTTGGGGATATAGTCCTAGAAGTGGTATTGCAAAGGGTATGCACATTTTTATAGTCCTTTGGACATAGAACTGTTCTCCAGCTGTTGATCTCCAGATGGAGAACAAATTGCTCTCCAGAATGGTGGGATCAGTTCACAACTCCACCAACAATGCATTAGTGTTCCAATTTTCATCTTCTCCAGCATTTATCATTATCCTGTTTTGTGAAACAGGATGAAATGTGATACCTCAGAGTTGTTTTGATTTGCATTTCTCTAATCAATAGTGATTTAGAGCATTTTTTTTCATGTGATTCTAGATAGGGGTGGAGGAAGAGAGAGAATGGGAGAAAATTTAGAACTCAAAAGCTTGTGAAACTGAGTGTTATAAACTAAAAATAAATAAATTGTAAAAGAAATATATTTTAGAAATATAACTTCACTTAATTGTAGCCTTCTGGGGGAGGAGGGAAGGGAAAAAAGAACATGGTAAAAAAAAAAGTGCACAGCAGAAAACAAAAGAAAATTTACAGGGAAGAAAAGATGGACGGTTTTCAACATAACATGCAGTATTTATCATACAGGCTCTCTTGAAATGAAAATTTATTATTACACATTTTGAACCCTCTCATGTTCTGCTATGCATATAACATATTTTCCCTCTTTTCTTAGTTCATATTTAAGTTCTAATATTTAAGTTTATGATATGTTTTTGTTTCTTATCTCAATTCCATATTGGTGTTCTGGTGTTTGAGTCTAAAATAAATTCTTTTTAAAAATCTAGAAAATGTTTAAAGAGAGCGAGAGAAATATATTTTAGAATTTTCCACACATGTAAATCAAGCACACTGCAATATAGTTTCAAGAATCTATCTTCATTCCCTTTTTTAAAATGGGGTCACTGTTTTATCTCTGATCCTGTAACTGTGTAAGGTATTAACAACAGATTATATCAACTTTTTGTAGACTAGACTCAATATGGAAAGGTTAATAAAGAGAAGATTGTCCATTTGGTTGATAAGTAGTAGATTGTCCATTAAATGATCAATTCTTTGGTCATAGTTACCCAAGAAACAAACAAATACAAAATGGTCCTGGTGTCTGCAAGGTTCCTTCATACTTCTATAATGATGGTAGCAGCATGATGGAGAAAGGGACAGACAGAATAAGAATCATATAATTTTTAGAATGTGTCTACTGATAAATGAGTAAACATACTCCTGAAAGAGTAAAATTATATCAATCTTGATACTGTTCCTGCAAATAAAACCAGAAAGCAAAAGGAATCAACAGCTAAGTATGTACAGGGGCCTCAATGTTTTATTGTTTATTCAATTTTTTTCAGTCTACTAAATTTTCATTATATATATATATATATAATATATATTTCATTGTGTATATACACATATGTATATATGACAATATTATATGTATTTATATGTATGTGTATATATACACATGTGCACATTATATACACATGTATACTGCTGGTAGGAATACAGCCATCAAAATATTGATGCCGTATGTTACTTCTCCCATTCTCCATAATCATTCAAAGATCAGGGACAGCAGTTCAGCACTGAACAGGTATTATAGTCTTTCATCCCTTAAAATATATTTGACCTGGGCCTGATAACTTGAACTCTTTGACAGCAACTAGGAGCTCTCAGTCAGTATACTCCTATAAATATAAACAAATAAAACTAGTTCCCTTTCCTATCTACAGAAAAATACAGGCAAAACAGTTTCCTGATCCAAGATCTTGATGTCCAAGAGCATAGAAAGATAAGGCATTCTTCCAATGACCTAAATGGGTGGTTTCCATGGGTATGACACACTTCTGGAAAGAAGGAGAAATTTGGTCAGCACTGCAGATGAAAAAACCTCCTGGAGTACCCAGTTTTGGTGAGTATCATTTTCAAACATTGCACCAAATCTCACAATAATTGCTTCAGGAGGAAAAGAACAGGTCAGATCATCAACCTTGAGCCTCAGCTTTGAATGCCATTTATAGGCTCCTGGCTTAAGGATGTTAAAGACTGGTGGGTGTGAGGGAGTTCCTATCTGATGGTTAGACTCTTTTCTGCTGTATGACTTTTCTCTATTCCTCCTCCCCCTAACTCTGCCTATGCATTCATATTCTTCAAATGGTGTTTGACAACTGGCTCTGTTCTGCCTGCTCAGCAAGAGGCAGGACGCTCTCCAAGCTGAGCAAGTCCTTGTTTTGACATTAATTCCTTCTCCAAATTGTCATAATTTCTGCCCCCCCCCAATCAAAAGCCCTTGAGAACAATTCATAAGGTCTTTTTTAGCTCTAAAGGTCAATAAGTCTATAAACAAATGTTTTGGCTATTAACATGAGACTTTGTAGACAAACCAATTTTTTAAAAAGGCAAACCACTTTTTAAAAACTTAAAATCAGCAAATACATGTAGTTCATGGGTCATAGATGAGGCAAGGGAGTTAGCTGAGTAATCCTCCTCTTGAATTAATTCTGTGACAATTACTTCTAGAGTAGTGAAGGTAGTTCAGAGACCAGAGACCAGAGACCAAAGCTGTGTTTTATTGACATTTATAATGCTAAAGATTAAATTATTCTTATTTGGCTCAAACACCTTTTCTTTTTCCCAGGGTAAGTCAAGTTAGTTTTGACCCCTTGTCTTTGAAAGTCTTCATCCATGGCTCACCAGTTACATTTACGTAGGCCAATATTTAATTTAAAAAATCATCTTGTTTTACTTGCTATAAGTTATTTAAGTCTGGTTTTAACAGCCAAAACACTTGCTTATAGGCACATAGAATTAGAGAGGATCTCAGACGTCATCATTGCTCTCATTTTAAAGACGAGGAGTGAGCACCAGGGAGTTGAAGTAACATTTCTAAGAGCACCCAGCCGGTGAATTCAACATAGGGCTTTGACACCAAGTCAAATAATCTTCAGCAACAGCCATTCTATTAAACTTTCAAATATGTAAATTTGCCTCCCACATCTGATTTTTGAATGTTCAGTGACCTGATATCTGGTCTTTATAACAAGGGTTGGCTAAATGGCTGAGACAATCACTGAAAAGATTGGAAAAAAGCAAGTATATACAGTTATGACTCTCTCAGGAAAAATTGGAAGACCAATTTTGGCTCTGCAGAGTACAGGGTAATGAGAACTGACCCAGGCATCAGGGGACCTGGATAAAAATATTGTCTCTGGGGCCAGTGGGGATGTAAGTAAGTCACTTAAAGTCTGTGACCCTTCATTTCCTCATCAGTAAAATAAAGGAGTTGAACTACATGGCCTAGGAGGTCTCTTGTGACTCTAGATTGATAGTTCTATAATCTGACAGATCAAGAAAGTGAAGGCAATTGATGCAAAGGAGCTAAACAAAACATACTGATTTTCTTAGTTAACTCAGCTAGGGAGTTCAACACCCCAGTGGAAAGAAGGTCTAGAATGGTTTTATTCCACAGATGTTATATTGGCCTGAGAATACATAAATAACGAATGTAGAAATATTTTATTTCAATCACTTTCAATTTAGTAGCTTGTTAAGCATTGTTCTTGTTTTATCAAGCCCACCTATAGTTAGTCAGGAATCACCATCGATGAGGAAAAAAAACAACAAAAAAGAGGAGGCATCTTTTCTTTGTCATTGATGCTCACCCCCACCATTCCAGGGGCATTTTTTTTTACCTGGCTCAGTATTAACAAATCCTTCTTCTTTTAGTTCTTGCATCTTTCTGAGCAAAGGTCAGTCTAAGGTTTTATCTAGATAGGACTTTTTCCATACAATGCTCAATTGATAAGCTCAATAAAATGTTCAGCGCTTGTGTATCCATGCTGCCAAAACTGCCCTATAAATGGAAAGCAATATGTCTTTTTCTTTTATTTTTGGACCCTGGGACATGCCAAGATTGTGATCATTTCAGAAGGAAAATAGGAAATTGAATAAATGAAGGAAAAATAAAAATGTCAAAGAAGTCATGGTTAGTTGGCCTCGATATGAACAGTCCACACATACCTTCACAGGATTGAAGGGACCAAGGAAAAAGGGTACCTCATAGCACTGGGAATGCTTACCAGAGGGACTGGTTGAATGAAAGGCCTCGCCTCAATAAAGCCTCAGGATATGCATGAGCTTCTGTTCTTGATTTCCCTCATGTTATTGAAAAGTTTGAGAAGCAGGTAGTGACATTGAAAGCAGGTTCTAACTCTTTACCTCTCTCCTGTTCTGTGTGGCCTACACCCTCACCATAAACACTCATTTCTCTAGAAAATGATTTTTAAAGGGTCACTGCCAAGTCTGTCCCCCTCCCAAATTTTTTAAAAGTTGTTTCCTATATGGAATTAGCAAACTATGTTAGCATTTTCACCCCCAATCCACAGATGAGGAAAACAAGGCCAAGGAATGTGAATACTTTCCCAAAGCCAACAAACAGTAAAGAAGTGGAGAGGGAAAATCTGCCTTTGTAAGTACTCATAGGATCATTTTAAAAATTAGGGCTGGGAAGTAAAAAAAAATTAGAGCTAGATGATCTCTTCTATCTGGAGGTCATCAAGTCCAACACCTTCCTTTTATGCATGAAAAAGTGAAGTATCAAGAGGTCAAAGGACCTATTGAAGACCACGTGTAGAGAGTATTCGGCAGAGGTAAGGTTGTTAAAAAGGTCCTCTGCTTCCAAATTTAACTCTCTTTCCACCATGGCATACGGCTTCCCACAGAAGATTCTAAGTCACAGGCTCTGAGTTTCTTGACCAAGTTTTATCAGCCTTTCAGAATTTGGGTGTCAAGGTTCTAATGCCTGTTCTGTCATGGCATGTTGGGGGTATGTGGAAAGAGAAATGGGACTAGAAATATATAAAATCTATCAAGTAGTATGTAGAGGAAGAATTAACATGAGATATGGAAGGACATGATACATTAAAACAGGAGGGGGATGAGTATGGCAATTAAAACTAATTGATCCCCTCACCACTTTCTTTCCTTCACACTCTGATAATTAGGTGACTCTTCTATTTACCCAAGCCAATCCCTTTACATATGCCCTTGATCCCATCTCTTCCCGTCTTCTCCAGCAGATGGCTCCCTCAATCATTCCTCCTTTTCTCTAATTTAAAACTTCCTCCCTTCTACTGGTTCCTTTCCTACTGCCTTCAGATATATTCAAGTCTTCTCCACCCTTAAAAAACCTTAACTATTACAACAGAGTTATACTTTTGATGAGTGACTCTTCAAGAGCATGATTTTTGACAGCTCATCTGCCTGGGGAATAATTTTTTTTCTTTGAAAATTAGTTACTGAGATAATTCTACATTGACATTTCCCTTGTCTGAGAAAGAGGTCTGCTTAGAGTTCTAAGAGCAGTAGTTATTAAAATGATCTAACTTGTAATTCTGAAATAGTAGATGCTCATTTGAATGTGACAAGCTATTGAATACTGGCACATCTAGAATACAGTATGCTTCAGTGATTTACATATGAAGAACTGCAGAATTAGAGAAAGCTAGGGCAAAGGACTGGAGAAATATGGAGAACAGAATTGTTTTATGATAAGAATTTGGTCCTGAAAATTTAAGATGAGGGGGTGGCTAGATGGCACAGGATAAAGCACCGATCCTGGAGTCAGGAGGACCTGAGTTCAAATCTGGCCTCAGTTACTTAACACTTACTAGCTGTGTGACATTGGGCAAGTCACATAACCGCAATTGCCCTGCCTTCCCTCTTCCAAAAGGAAAACGATAAAAAAGAACAAAAAGGAAATTTAAAAAGAGGTAGGCAATGTTTGTAGAGAAGATCCAAAGTGAACTAATCAATGTAAGAGAAGTGCAAAGACAGATTACAGAATCTTGTTAAAAAGAAGTTGTAGTACTGCCACTCTTTCTACTTGTATTGTCCTAGTCACTAGGCACTTGCTTGATCAACGAGACCCTGGAATGCTCTCTAGTGATGGGAAGGGAAAGGGAAGGGGATAGGGAAAAAGAAAAGGAGCGAGGGAATGGAAGGGAAGGGATGAGAAGGAGAGGGAAGAATGGTAGAGTAGATGAAGTACTGAGCCTGGACCCAAGAAGACCTGAGTTTAAATTCAACCTGATACATTTACCTGTGAGGATCAAATGATATATTTGTAAAATGCTTGGCACAGTGTCTTGCACATAGAATATATTATATAAATGCTTGCTTGGTACATAAAAGACACTACACAAATGTTTGCAATTATTATTACTTACTCCATGCATAAAAATTACTAGTTATAGCTCTATAACAGCTAATAGAGCTATCTATAGCTCTATTAGACACAGTCCAAGCCCTTATAAGTCTTTTAGTCTAGTTAAGCTGGGAAGGATACTTACCTGCGGAATACAAAATTGTGCATGCTAAGTTTATAATGTCATGCCATGACATGCTGTGTAAGGTCAGTAGAAGAACTATTATTTCCAACTCAGAAAACTTCAAGGAGGTATTTGACCTGAACTTTGAACAATGAGAAAGAATTCAACAGACAGAAAAGGGTAAGTAAAAGAGAAAAAATGTGAAGAGAAAACATCAAGAATAAAAAACACTATTGGCACATTTAAGGACTAGGCAATGTGTAGTTCAGTATATCTGAAACATAGAGCACAGGAAAGAGAGGAGTATGAGATAAAGCTAGAAAGGTAAAGGGGTGGCAGATTGGCCTACTAACGGGCTTAAACTTTATTCAATAAGTAGTTGGAATCCAGTGAAAGATTTCCAATAGAAGACTGGCATGTAAGAAAGAATCTGGAGGAAGTATGAAGGATCCATTGAAAGTGGAAGGGTGCAGGGTGAAGAAGAACAGAGATTAGGTAAGAAGCTATTACAATAGTTCCAGCAGGAAGTAATGAAGATGTGTATTAATATGATAGCAATAGTAAAAAAAGAAAGGAAGACAAAGAGATTGAAGAGACTGAATTGACAGGATTAGCAAATGATTGAGTTTGGTAGATGAAGAGAAGGTAGGTTCAAAGATAACAAGGAGGTTTTGAGCATAGGTTACTAATAAATAGTAATGCCATTGACAAAAATGGACTTATGAGGAAGAGAGGAGTTTGAGGGAAAAATAATAGAATAGGCTTTCAACAAGTGCACTTCTCTGCCTACTAAAGTACTGTGCTCCACTCTGCAGATAAACAGCGTGTGTTTGTGCGCATGCATTAGT
>CM053580.1:470406984-470426785 GCA_028627135.1 Pseudochirops cupreus
GAATGGGGCAACCTTATTCTCATTGAATTTGGCTTAAGGAGGGAATAACATACACACTCAATTGGGTATCTTAACCTACAGGAAAGTAAGGAGTAAGGGAATAAGGGGGGAGATGATAGAAGGGAAGGCAGATTGGGGGAGAGGGTAGTTAGAAGCACATATGTTTGGAAAGTGACAGGGTCAAAGAAGAAAATAGAAAAGTGGGGGGGCAGGATAGGATGGAGGGAAATATAGTTAGTCATTCACAATATAAGTACTACAGAAACATTTTATGTAACTACACATGTACAACTTATATTGAATTGTTTGTCTTCCCAGTAGGGGTGGGTGAGGGGGGAAGAAGGAAAAGAATCTAGAAATCAAAGTTTTAAAAAAAAACAAATGTTAAAAAAAATGTTTTTTACATGCAACTGGGAAATAAGATATACAGGCACTGGGGTATAGAAATCCATGGTATGGTATGGGGGAGGATATAAGAGAGAGTAGATTGGGGAAAGGGGTATTCAGTAGGGTTGCTATCTTGGGGTGGGGGGTAGGGGAAAGAAAGGAAGAAAATTTGTAACTCAAAATCTTGTGGAAATGAATGTTGAAAACTAAAAATAAATTTAAAAAAAGAAAAAATAAATAATATTATTATTTTATTTCCCCCCAGTTACACATAAAATAATTTTTAACATTTTTTAAAAAAAAATCTTGAGTTCCAAATTCTATCCCTCCATCCCTCCCCTATCCCCTTCCTGAGGCTGTAAGCAATCTAATACAGGTTACACATTTGTAATCATGTAAAACATTTCCATCTTAGTCATTTTTTGCAAGAAGAGAAGGAAGAGAGAGAGAGAGAAAGGTGGGAGAGAGAGAGGGAGGAAAGGAAGGAGGGAAGGAAGGAAGGAAGGAAGGAAGGAAGGAAGGAAGGAAAGAAGGAAGGAAGGAAGGAGAAAGAGAAATAATATGCATTGGTCTGTATTCAGACATGAGTTTTTCTCTGGAGGCAGACAGCATTTTTCATCATGAGTCCTTTAGAGTTGTCTTGGATCATTGTACTACTGAGAATAGCTAAATTATTCTCAGTTCTTTATCATACAATATTGCTGTTAACATGTACAATGTTCTCCTGGTTCTGCTCACTTCACTTTGTATCAGTTCATGGAAATCCTTCCAGGTTTCTCTGAAATCATCCTGCTTGACATTTTTTATAGCAGAATAATATTCCATCACAATCATATACCACAGCCTTGATTTTCACTTCTTAGTCACCACATTTTTGTAGAAATGGGTTTTTCCCTTTTAAAAACTCTTTGGGATACAGACCCAGCAGTGGTATTGCTGAATTAAAGCATATGCAGTTTGATAGCTCCGTGCTTCACTTAAATCCAATTTGCTTGCAAACAAAGACATCACCCTCCTGATACCATTGGTCCTTTTGAAGAATGAAGGATGAATAACAACAACAAGTTCCCAATTGCTCCACAATGTTTAACCACTCTCTTTCAGTTTCTTTTGCTGGGTAGAGATAGAGAAAGAGATTTGACTTGTGATTTTATTGGTGTTTAGAATCCCTAGATGAGGAAACTCCCTCTACAGATACACGCTGACACATTCTTTGCAACCCACAGCCTTAGAGAATTGTTCAGAGCACTGTGACTTACTAGGGTCACACAACTGATACATGTCAGGGGCAGGACTTAAATCCACTAAACCCATCAGTTCTCTACTACCCAATGCTACTTCTCTACATAAAATAAAGTCTTATATTTTAAGCTAGATATCATCTAGTCTAATCTCCTCAGGATCAATATCCACACCCTGATCCCTCTGGGTAGATGTCCTACAGGCTATGTGCTGGACTTCCTTCTTGTCCTCTCTCTAGGACTTCATTAGCTCCCAAGGTTCAATTATCATCTCTATATAGATGACTCTTAAATATATGTATACATATATACATATATGTGTGTATCTATCTATCTATCTATATCTGTCTATCTATCATCTATATCTATCTATCTATCTATCTATCTATCTATCTATCTATCTATATACCTATTTATGTCTAATGGTAGCCAACTCTAGGACAGGGGGAAGGAAAGAAAAAAAAGGAATAAAAAAAAGAAATTTACATAATTACGTTTTTATATATTTAAAAGGAACAGCAAGTTGTACATAATAGATTCGCAGTTTTATGTGCAATCATCTTTTTCATTATACTATGTTATGGAAATACTTGTTTTATTCCATAAATTAAAAATAAAATAAATAAATACATGTGGGGTTAGAAGGGGGGAGGAAAAATAAATCTATATAACCAGGCCTAGTCTGTCTTCTGGGCTCCATAACCAATTATTTGCTGACCACCTCCACTTAAATGATCCATGTGCATCTCAAATTCAACAGGTCCAAAACAGAACTCATTACCTTCTCACCCCTTTCCTTAAATCCATACCACCATTAAATGTTCATATTTCTATTGAGATAACTACCATCCTTCTAATCACCCAGGTTTATAACTTCAGAATTATTCTCGAGGCTCCACTCTCCCTCACCCTCCCTATTCAATCAATTACCAAGTATGGTCAATTCAACTTTTACAACATCTGTATTCATTTTCTACTCTCCACTCACACAACCTTTATCCTAATTTGGGTCTTATCTCCTCTCATTAGATCATTAAAACCATCTCCTACTTGGACAACTTGTCTTCAAAATCTTCCCTCTCTAATCCATCTCCCAGAGGCAACTGACAAAATTATCTTCCTAAATCTTAAGCGTGACCTACTTCCACTGCTTAAGAAACTTCAATGACTCCCTATAGCTTCTGAAATAAAAACTCAAGCCCCATCCCCCTAGAGCTGGCATGCAAAGTTCTTCATGAGAAAAAGCTGGACAACAAAGAAGCGATATAAGAAGAAATGCCCCCCTTGCTCTTTTGAAAAAGTTGGGGTCTATGCATATGATGCCAGATATTTTTTGATGTATTAACTGGTTTCACAGAGGTGTTTTTTTTCCTTTTCTTCTGCTTTCCTTTCTTTTAAAAATTTATTTAAGTAATATCTTGAGGAGGGCAAGGAAAGGGACACAGGTAGAGATCTAGGTGACAAAGAGAAAAGATATTTTTAAAATTTATTTTTTTAAAAAGTGCTTCTTAACCTTGCTCCAACCTACCTTTCAGACTTGTTGCACATTATTTTCCTTACAATCCATGGTCCGCCCAAACTGTTCTACTTGTGGTTCCCTGTGAAAGGTACTCAAACTCCTATCTCTGTGCTCACACAGGCTGACCTCCATCCTGGGAATGCACTCTAGACCTGCCTTAACTTGTCTCTCAAAACCCCAGTTCCTTTCATGGCCCAGCTTCTGTTCTATCTCCTTTAGAAAACTTTCCTGATCCCCTTAGGTATTTGTGTTCTCTCCCACCTCATTCTCACATCAGCATGTCATTAATTACATGTTGCATCCATTCAGTATGGCATAAGCCCCTTTATGGAAGAGGCTGCATTTTTGTTGATTTATTTTATTTTTTTGTCTTTATATCCCCAGAACCTAACAGTGTCCTATACATTATACACTTGTTGCATTGGATTGAATTGGATTAGAGTCTGGATGAGTCATAGATTTATGATAAATATATTTATATTTATAACCAATATCCCACATACCATGCTCATTCCCTTCTTTGTCCATATTTCTACGTTATTCTTCTGTCTTTGCATGAACCTCACTCTTCTCTTTGCTATCTAGCTTAGTTTAATCCTTTCTCTTTCATGAAGTCTTCCCTATTTCATCCCTCAAAGTCATCAAGGGACCTTATTATTTTTTTCATGTATTGATTTATTTATGCATTGTTAATGTTTATTCTTCCCTTGTACCTACCATGGTACCTAACAATAGCAAGCATGTACTACGGCTCAATAAATATGTTTTTCTTAATACGAGTGGCTGATGTAACCTATTATGTCTACGCACGTGATCAAGGTGTTGTCATTTCTCCCAGACTCCAGAAGAGGAAGAAGATGTAAATGTTTCTGATCAAATCACCTAAGTAAGGTTTACTCTTGCTTGAAAAAACTAGACTCTTTTCTGTTTTACTCAATTTTTCTACCAAAGGCCCTCCCACACCAACCATTTTATAGAATGATGGACTTTGAGCCAGAATGGTCTGGGTTTGACTCTTATCTCAGAAGCATAATAACTGCATGAACATAAGCAAGCCACATAACTTCTCTAAACCTCCATTTTCTCATCTGCAAAATGGGAATAATAATAGCACCTACCTCATAGGCTTCTTATGAGAACCTAATGAGACAATGCATATAATATTCTTTGCAAACCTCAAAGCATTGGATAAATGTCAGCTATTATTGTTATTAAAGGATTGTATTCAACAACTTTTTTTTGCAAATGACATGAAATTCACATTGAGTTTTTTGTGGTTTTTTTTTAATTTTGGGAGGGGAGCATTTGGGAACAATGGAATCAAGTATATCTTATCAAAAACTGGTATTACAAAATTGCATGAGTTAGGTGAAGTTTGTCTTCCAGCTTCCCAGCACCATTTTCATCTTTAGTGACACTCAATCATTATCCCTTTTAACCTATCAAAAACCTGCTACTGGTACTATTTCAATACATTGACTAATCTCTGATCTCACCTTTGTAAATACTCTCTCCACCAGCGCACGTCACAATCCAATCATGCCTTCTGATAGTCATATAAAGTACCCTCCTTTTCAGGTACTGACTTTTTATAGGGAACCATTCTTTGTTGAAGTAAGAATGCTTTCCTGAGAGTTCTAAGAAGAACAGTAACTGTGACTCAGAATTAGGAGTTAGTCATTGCTTTGTGAATGTGACAAACTGGTAGTATACTGGAACAATAGACTATTCAATGATTATGTGAAAAATGTAGTTTATCTGATAATAGAGAGAAGGTGAGAATTTATTACTAGCAATAAACTAAGATGGAGTCATTAGCAGAGAGGATCCAGACTCCAAATCCTGAAAGGTGAGAGAAGGGACAGAGACACAAGCAGAGAAAAACAGAGATAGGAACAGAGAGAAACAAAGAGAGATTCAGACAAAGAGACTGAAGAGAAAGAGAAGTGAAAGAAAAATATCAGAACTGTAACAACTAAGTTTGAAGCTGAGAGTGATGGATAATGCAGATGCTAATGAAGAGTAAGTTCAGAAGAGCAAAGGAAAAAGCTTGGAAACAGAAAATCAGAGAAATCACCCAATGAATTGACTGGTTTGACTGAGACATCTCATCTAGTGAGTTGTTCTTCAAGCACAATACATATCAATGCAACTTAGACATATATCTGTTCAATGCAGGAACCTACATTCATCAAAAGACTTTTTATGGATAGTTCCTAAAGCAGAAGAATGGCACTAAAGTTTACCACTCCATGGACCTAGGTGGCACAGAGAATAGAGCATGGCCCTGGAGTCAAGAGGACCTGAGTTCTAATCCAGCCTCAGACACTCGACACTTACTAGCTGTGTAACCTCACTTAACCCCAATTGCCTTGCCTTTCCCCTTCCAAAAAACCCACCAAAAACATAAAGTTTACCACTCCAGAGTTGTGAATTATCAAATGAGATAATAGCTATAGAGTGCTTACTATGTATTTGGTTCATGGTAAACACTATATACATGTTAATAATAATTATTAAGATTATTTTTAAACCTATTTTGAGCACATGAGTTTTCCACACTCGTGGGTCTCCTTGACAAATTTCTGTAAATGTGTGCCTGCCATCACATAAAACTAGGTACGCTGGTTGGAGTGTATAGCTCAGGCCTAGGTACAGATTATAATGTATTTGTTTTTCTTGCATTTGCCCTATAAGTACCTCTGCTATTATTGTTGTTACTTCCTATGCAGCCATAAACATCTTCCTTTTTCTTCTTCGTCCAAATCACTTGTTTGTGTCATCAGAATTTCATTCATTGGAGTGTTTAGGTGGCTCAGTGAATACAGCACCAGCCCTGGAGTCAGGAGGACCTGAGTTCAAATGCAGTCTAAGACACTTGATGCTTACTAGCTGGGTGACCTCGGGCAAGTCACTTAACCCCAATTGCCCTGCCTTCCCCCTTCCAAAAAAGAAAAAAAAAAAGAATTTCATTCATGAGCTGACTTTCCAATAAACTCTTACACCATGGGACTCTAATGGTACTTTCTCTGAACTCTTTCCAACCTATGCCCCCAAAGTGTAACATACAGATGCAACAATGCCATGAGTTGCCTTCCACATAAACCAGAAAGTCGAAGATGATGCAATGACTTCCTCTTGCAGCTTCTACAATTTAAACTCCGTCAACCAGTTCTCCCTCATTGATCAAAATTTAGTCCATAAGAGTCGCTTTTGCCATTGCTTTCTCCATCTTCTAAAGCAGAGAGGATTACTCAGCGTGTTGTTTTTTTTTTAGCACACAGAGGGTCCCCAGAAAGTGCCCAAATATTTTGAGTCCCCCATCAATAATCTCTCCTGTCTCTGTGTTAATTCTATCACCTACTTCAAAACTCATCTTCCATTTTCTTCCTCTGCGATACAGTCACTAATGTATACCCTATAGCATCGATTTCTTTCATCCTTTCTATTCTACTTCCCACCTTTAATTAATATATTTCTACGCATGTCTATACACATATGGATACATACAATGTGACACTATTGCCCCTTTATCTAATAGGCTTTTGTATAAGAATGTCTTTCCATGGCCAGACAAGTCATGAATGCCACCTATCAAGAAGCTCAGAAATGGGACATTAAACAGATACATTTTGATGGAAAAAAGATATAGATAAATTATTTCACCTACCTAGGCCTCACTCCCCTCATCTTTAAATAATAACATTGGATCATATCTTCTCAAAAGTTCTTTCATTTTAAATTATTTCTAATTTGTTTGAATGTATGAATAAAAGATCCCATACATTTTAATGACCCACATAAGCAGTCAAGTGACAAAATGAGACCACTGAGCATCACAGCTCGGAGGAAGAAGGAAGACAAAAAGGGGGACTGTGAATGAAAGATGAATTTTGCCTTATTTCACAATTTTGCCTTGAACCAACCCTGCTTTTTAGGGCAGTATACATCACAAGGCCATCTAGGTAGCACAGCAGATAGAGCCCTGGAATGGATAAGTGGCCCTCAAGTCAGGAGGACCTGAGTTCAAATCTGACCTCAGAGACTTCCTAGCTGTGTGACCCTGGGCAAGCCACTTAGCTCTATTTGCCTCAGTTTCCTCATCTGTAAAATGGACCAGAGAAGAAAATGGCAAACCACTCCAGTATCTTTGCCAAGAAAATTCTAAATGAGATCACAGCGAGTCAGACAAAACTGATCAGCCAAATAACATAAATCACAAGTGAAGTAGCTTAAAATCATTGTTTCCCCTAAAAGACCAACAAGTTCAGGTAAGCACGGTTCAAGAAATTAAATGGTGCGGAATGAACAATGCTGACTTGAAACAAGAAAATGTGGATTCAAATGTTAGCTCTGTCATTCACTAGCCTTGGAGCCTTTAGGAAAAATCAATTACGGAGCAGCTAGGTAGTGCAGTGGATAGAGTTCCAGTCCTGAAGTCAGGAGGACCTGAGTTCAAATCTGGCCTCAGATGCTTACTAACTGTGTGAACCTGGGCAAGTCACTAAAACGAAAGAAAGAAAATCAATCACTTGTCCTAAATTTCCCTTTCTCTGTTAAAATGTCTTATAATCCTGTTATTCACAGGACCATAGTGAGGATCAAATGAAGTAAGTTACAGAAAAAATTTTGAAACTACAAATAACTATATAAATGTGTCATTGTCACTGAAAGAGGCTTCTGAAATCTCTCTCTAGAAGCTTTAAGTCGGTAGCTCAAGGAAAACTAAGGCCTGAATGTGCCTAGCACATTGACTGAAATATTTGATTAAACACATAATGGGTTCTTAATAAATGTTGGATAAATGGCAAGAGGCTACAAGTCAGTAACTCGCTGATTCAGTCAATGAGCGTTCATTAAACACCAATCACGCAGCGTTGTGCTAAGCCCTGGGGACACAAAGAGAGGCAATAAAACAGTCCCTCTTCTCAAGAAGCTCGTGGTCAAATGGGGGAGAAAGCATGGAAGCAACTGTGTACAAACAAGGTATGTCCTGGATAAACTGGAAATGGTCAACACTAGAATTAAGGAGGCTCAGGAAAGACTTCTCTAAGACGTAGGACTTTATTTAGACTTGAAGGAAACCAGAAAGCAGAGATGAGGAGGGAGAACATTCCAGGAATGGAGGGACAGCCAGTGAATATACCAGGAGTCAAGACATGGAATGTTTTGTTTGAGGAACAAGAGGGCACATATTCTAGCTTGTGGGCCATTATAAATTGTAAGAGACTGTAAAATTTGGGGAGGGAAGGGAGTGAAGGCAAGGGAGATAGATTATAAAGGACTTTGAATACCAACTGATGATTTTATAATCCAAAACCTGACTTCCTTTCCTTAAAATCTTATCTTACCTAAAGCCTTTTCCTTCCAACCTACATCTCTTCAGTCTCTCAGTATTTCAGCTGAATCTATTTACATGGGATTTTCTCTGCCTTGGAAGTTCAGTTCTGTGAATCCAATCTGGAGATATCATAAAGTAGTGGAAAGCTTAATGGACTTGGCATCATCAATCCTAGGTTCAAATCCCATCTCTGCTATTTAGTATGGGTGTGACATTGGGCAAGTCACTTTTCTGGGCCTCCGTTTCCTCAGCTGGAAAAAAAAAAGAGGGGCAGCTATGTGGCACAGTAAATAGAGCATCAGCCCTGGAGTCAGGAGAACCTGAGTTCAAATCCAGCCTCAGACAATTAACACTTACTACCCGTGTGACCTTGGGCAAGTCACTTAACCCCAATTACCCCTCCCCCAAAAAAGGCCAAAAAAAAAAAAAGAAGCTATTGGACAATGTGATTCCTTCTTGCTCTAAATCCTATCACCCTATGGCAATTTTAAGACCCTAATTTCTCTAGCTAGATCACCTACTTAACTCCTCAGAGAGATAATTGGTGTGGATTTGGAAGGGAATATACAAGCTATCTAATTCAAGTGCCCTGATTTTATAGACGAATAAACTAGGGGCCAGTCAGGAGAAATGACTTGCCTAGTCACCTAGGTAAGTAGGTAGTAGTCCTAGTGGATTCCAACCTTGAGTTGTCCAGTTGCAAATACAGCTGCTTGATAACAGGTACTGCTATGGGCTTTCTTTGCCTCACAGTTGGTGTTTAATAAATGCTCATTGGCTGGCTGAGTGGGTGGATTGCTAAAAGACTTTTAGCATTTTATCTTCTCTCCAAGTGCTCTTTCCACCACACCTCCACGCTTCTCCTGGTTAATGGTCAACCTTCACAAAAAGGAAACTCCACATCTTAGTGGGTGTTTAAGGCAACTTCATGGAGTTCTTGGAAACCGGAAGTAGAGAGTCATGATGTAAGGAGCTGCCCCAAAAGTGCAACTACAAAACCAAACAAACGACAACACTCAGTCCTGAAAGTTTGAGTCTATCCAGAGACTCCGACATGTTTGCTTTGAGGTTTCGTGAAAGGTCAGGGGGCCTAACAAGGTTCAGATGCAACTTGGCTGCTTTCACGGCTAGGCTCAGGCCCAAAACTAGTGGTGTTTCATGTGGTTTGGGGTTTTAAAACACAACTTTTGCACAGTGCTAATAAATGGCTGCTTCTCAGCATGGAAAGCAATTAAATACGAGGCCTCTTGGGTTTTAGTCCTAGAACCAGTGTTTATTTATTAGGAGCCTGGAGAAGGGCTAATGGCCTAGAAGAGGGATAACAGCATAATGAGGTGGCCAGATTTGCTGAAGACACCACATTTTGGATTGTTCAAGACTTGAGAAGCATGAAAGGAACTCCTGAGGAACCTAATAAAATTAGGCCACTGGGAAACATGCTAATGGATAAAGTTCACCATTAGCCTCGCATATAATAATGTATACTTGGAGGGACAATTACAAACTACTAATAAACCCTCTATTTAAAGGTCCCTGGTCCATTCATCAATCTTTAGGCTTTTCCAATCACTTCTAAGTCTCCCCATAGAATTTCCAGTGTTCATGATAATTACTCAAGCTTAAATGACCCGATGCTTTACAAAGGGCTTTCCACACAACAAGCTTGTGAGAGTGCACAGTGTTATTATCATTTCGATTTAAGACTCCAGGAGATTGAGTTTCAGTGTGGTAAAGGGACTGGCTTATAATCTCACTGTTCAACCAGGATCATAGGGAACTTATATAACAAAGAATCAGGTCTAGGACTCAAAGTGACCTCAGAGGCCATTGAATTCAAATCCTCATCTTGCAAATGGGAAAACTGAGGCCCAGGGAGATATAGTAATTTATCCAAAGTAATAGAGAGAGTAAAACAGCAAAGCCAAGTCCAATAACTCCAAAATTCATCCTCTGTCCATTATACTACATGACCTCCTCCCAGGAAGTCTCTGAGAACACAAACTTGGGTTTTCTGCCTCTAAGACCAGCACACTTTTCATTGAGCCATGCCATCTTCCCAACTAGAGGAAGGTATAGGTTCATAAGATCATAGGATTAGAACTGGAAGGAAACTTTATAGGTCACTTAGTCAAAGCACCTCATTTTGCAGATGAAAAATGTGGGGCTCCAAAATGTATCTTGCCCAAGGCAGTAAGTTGCAAAGCTAGTATTTGAACTCAGATCCTCTGACCTTAACATCCACACTCTTCCCATTTCACAATACCTCCTAACAATTTTCGCTTTTCTCTTTAGCTCTCACCTCATAAGAAAAGTAAACTCCCTTTCAATTCAGTGAAGATATATACTCAATCTGTACCTGCTGAGCATCCAATTCTCTTTGAAAAATTCATTGTATTAATTTGAAGAGAGAAAACATCCATAGAGACCCATTCCTTTCTTCCCTTTGGGATATGTCCCGTCTATGACTTTTTTTTTTTAAACTTGAATGAATCCAGGAAAGGAAAAGAAAAAATACAGAGAAGTCACAATATCAGAGAAGAGATCAAGGTCAGGTGAAAGCCACATAGAAAAAAAAAGTTAATGCAGAGAAGTATGGAGAGATTTGAATGAATTGATATAAAGAGACATTAGTAGAAGCAAGAGACAATTTGTAGGAACATCACCATAACGAGATGAGATAAAACAGCTCTGAACTACATCAAAACTCTGACCAAAGTGGAGATCAGATATGATTTCAAAAGGCTGAGGATAAAACACATCTTCCACCCCTGGACAGAGAAGTGGTAACCTACAGATACAAAAACAGACATGTATTCTTAGACACACAGACAATGTGTTGATTTGTTTTACCTTTTACAATTATTTGGTAGAAGGTGCTGCTTCTACTTGGGGCAAAGGGAAGAGGTAGGTTTATGCCTACTATTAAAACTGGAAAATAAGGAAAAATATGCATTTTATTCATTAAAATTAATTGTACATGTTTAGTAAACAAGCTTATATAGCTAAATTGATAGTAAATGCTAAATTTTCAATAAAACTTTTTAAAACAAATGAAATAATAGGACAGTCCTAGAGAGGAATCTGAAGAGCCTCTGAACCTGAAATATCTTCTGGTTCACCAAATTTTCATTAGTCCTCTATTTAGTAATGATGGTACGGAGAATTCACCAGTTAAGGCACCAGAGAAAAGGCTCTTGTGGGTGTCTGTCTACTGAATAATTACTGAGACAAATACCTTAGCATGATCCCAAAGGGAATGAGGACATAGGAATGGGAAGAATCCAGTTTCTGACTAGACCACCCCTTCTTCCAGGGAATCAGCCAGGATGCCAATGCCTCGGCCTCAGGACATACATGCAAAAATCACCAGATGGTAAGGGAAAGAACATATTGTCCCCTTTTTCTGAAACATCTGGCCCTAGTTCCTATTGGATTCAGGCTCCTGAACTTCATGGACCACTGGCTGTTAGAATTTGGCAAAGAAATTCTGGCAAGAGCCACAATCTTCAATCAGGGAATGCTGGTGTGTTCCAACAATTCTGCTCCTTTATTCATCTTAAGAGCACACAGCCCATCACCAGAACCCGATGGAAAAAGTCCAGCTATTTGGAAGTTTAGACAACAGACTTAGTGCTCTGAATTTAATTTAGCAATCTTAGCTAGATGACTGAAGAACTAGCCTCAAGGTGCTTTGACTCCATTTCCTTTCCTTCACAGGCCTGGACAAGGTAAGGTACCATCCTTCCTCCTTGAGTCCTTTTGTTTCCCTGTCTTCCTGATGCTCACACCTTCCTAATTCCCAGTTTCAGTTTGTTTCCATCATAAGGACCTCTCTGTACCAATTCCAGAGTCAAGACCCCTACTAGAAGCAATCCTGAAAATGTTCTGTCTGGATTCACTAGAAACTCATTCTCTAATAATCTGAATTTGACCCTAACTGGAATTTTTCTTTTCACTTAGGCTGATTCGCCACCACACTGTTTCAAATTTTTTCAGACTTTCTCCTCAATCTCCTAATTACATCCTCAACACCTCCACCACCACTTTCCTCCAGCAATTGACTTTGGACTTCTTTATTGTGAAGATTGAGATTCTTTAATTGTTCCATTAGGCCTCCCCACATCCTTAGATTCTCACCCATTCTTCTCCTTCTCTCTAGTCTCAGAGGATGCCCTTCTTTATCTACACCAGTCTTATAATTCTTCTGACCTTGCTCCATTAATTAACTTTTCTTTCTAAGCTCCAATTTCTCCCCTTCAAGTGATAAATTTTCCTTCTACCAACATGATCATGTCACCCCAACCTTGAAAAGCCCTTCCCTTAACCCTGTTATACTCTTGTGATAATGCCACACTTCTCCCTTTAACTGATGCATTTCTAGAAATAGTAGTGCTTACTTGCTGCTTCTTTCCCCTTAATCCTCAACACTGACTTCCATTCCTGTCATTCTACTGAAACTGCTTTTTCCATATTCTGCACTGACTTTCTAATCTCCAAATCCAAGGGCTTTTTCTCAGACTTCATCCTTCTTGGCCATTCTGATGTCTTGGGAGATAGTGAGTGTGTTTTCCCTCACTTGAGGCTATCAAACTAAGACTGGTTGATATGGTCACATGACTATAATCCCTGCTCCAAGGGGAAGTTAAGGATGGGGAATCTCAGAGCTCTGAGACGAAGTAGGACTGAATCAATTGGGTGTCTGCACTAAGCCTGGCACCAATATGGAAAGCTCCCATAAGCAGAGGAGGGCAGCTAGGCGGCACAGCAGATAGATTGTCAGATCTAAGTCAGGAAGACTCATCTTCCTGAGTTCAAATCTGGCCTCAGACAATTACCAGCTGAGTGACCTTGGGCAAATCACTTAACCCTGTTTGTCTCATTTTTCTCCTCTGTAAAATGATCTGGAGAAGGAAATGGCAAACCACGCCAGTATCTTTGCCAAGAAAAACTCCAAAGAGCATCACAAAGAGTCAGACAAAATTGAAATGACTGAACAATAACCCAGGAGCAGAGGACTACCAGGATACTTAAGGAAGATCAAATAAGCCTAGATTCGAAAGAACATAGGTCAAAGATTCAGGGCTGATTAGTATTGAGATGAAGCACTTCTTTTCTGGGCAAGATAGAGAAACCCATTTTCAAACAAATAAAATTCAAAACAAAAACAAAGAGGGGAGGACCACTTGTCAGGTTTGTTAATGCTGTGATTCTTTTTTAGATGGAGATTAAATAAAATGGTCCCTCTGGTCTCTTCCAACACTGATTTCCTGACACAAGATCATACTATCCTTCTTGATACTCTCTCCTTGGTTTCTTTGTACTATTCTCTCCATATTCTCTTCCTCAAGGTCTGATTATTCTCTTAGATTGCTTCACTGGTCCATCTTCCTCATCTCACACCTTAAATCACAACAGAACCCTGGTCTTTTTTAATCTTGTTCCACTCTATTCCACTTCTAAAGAATGAATATCTAGAGCATATCTAGATCTTGGTGTCTTTTTACAACTTCTTGCCTGAAATAGACTTCATCCATATATCTTCCCTATTGGGAGACAGCATTGTATGACGGAAAGAGTATTGATTCTGGACTCAGAAGACCTGGGTTCAAATCTTCCCTCTACTGCTTACTTCATGTTTGTCTTTGGGCAAGTTTCTTAACTGTCATGTGTAAAATTAAGTGGTTGAACTAAATAGCCTCTGAAGTCCCTTTCACCAGCTCTCAAATGTGATCCTTTGTCATCTTTCCTTCTTTATAAGTCCAGTTCAAGGAGCACTTATTCCTCAAAAACTTCCCTGACACACATAGCTGAAAGTGAGCCACCTCTTCTCATAATTCTTCTAGTTTATCATCTTATATTGAGACTCCAAACTCTTCTTTTGCCTTTATCTTATCTACCTGTACTTGTCATATTATTACATGATAAGCTTTTTGAGGACAGGGAATATATGTTTTTTTCATCATTCTATCCACAGCACCAAGTATCATCATCTGGGGCCATCTCCCTCATCCTGATCTAAATCTTGCCACTGGACCCAGATGACTCCAGAGGAGAAAGTGAGGCTGGTGACTTTGCACAGCCCTCCCTCACTTAAATCCAATTCACTTTTGTCTCCTGGCATCACCTCCCAGATGTCATGGTCCTCTTAGAGAACAAAGGACAAATAGCAACAACAACCAAGCATCATGCCTTGACTGTTGTAGATGCTAAGCAAATGCCTGTTGAAATGAATGGAAATGGAAATTGATCCCTTGGTTTAAATTTCCCTTCACATATGCACTAGGTAATTGAGAATTCTGGATTCTTGTCCTGTGTTTCTCAGCCATCAATTGTGCTATGTTAATAGCTCACAGATAGAGCTCTTTAAGTCAGCAAAGTACTTTGGATGAGAAGATGATGGCCATTAAGCTAGTAGGGATTTCAGAGACCATTTTGTCCAACCTCCTCACCTTACAGATGGAGAATCTGAGACTCAGAGAAGCGATTTGTCCAAGGCCACATGCATAATAGGCAACAGAGCTAATATATGAATGCAGGTCTCATGATTCTAAATTCAACAGTCTTTACCTTGTGTCATGATGAATGATCTCGTTTGATTCTCACAACCCTGTGAGGTAGATACTTGTTCTCATTTTGCAGATGAAGAAACCAAGCCCCAAAGGGGTTAAGTGACTGGTGTGTGGTCGCATAACTAGTGAGTGTCAGAATTGGGATTTCAACCCAGGTTTTTCCTGAATTTAGGTCCCATACTCTTTCCACTATTACACACTATATCTGTGTATATTTCACCCTCTTTGACATTATGTTGGGATTTTTTTCAGTCATTATCAGTCATGTCCTACTCTTAGTGACCCCATTTGGGGTTTTCTTGACGAAGATACTAGAGTGGTTTGCCATTTCCTTCTCCAGCTCATTTTACAGATGAGAAATCTGAGGCAAAAGGGTTAATTGCGCAGGGTCACACAGTTAGCAAATATTTGAGGCCAGATTTGAACTTGAGAAGGGGAATTTCCTTACTCCAGGCCCAGCACTCTATCCATTTTCCCATCTATAAATGAGAGGGTTAAACTAGATGATTTCAAGGTCCCTTTCACTCAAGAGTGTGCTGGCAAGTGTTTAACAACCGGCTCTCATGAGGAAAAAAGAATGCATGTCTAAAACACTTTTAAGTTTAACAGACACTAGCAACATTAGTCAAAAATCAACACAAGGCTTAACTGTTCACACTGAAATTTTAACAATTGGCTCTTGGAAGTTGGTATGAACCAGCTCCAGCATACCACTGCTTTCACCTCTAAAATTCTAAAACTATGTGATTCTGTCATTGTAAACTTTATTAGAGAATATATTATAACCTGCTGTCCTCAGAAAAGACTCCACCCTCAAAAAAAAAAGGACTGAACTAAGCCTAGACTAAAAGTTGAATTAAAAGTTCAACTATAGGTAGTACTTTCCTTATTGAAAGAATAAAGCGCAGAGAACAGGTGCTATGGGACAAAGTTGAGTATGGAATATTGGATAAGGTCCTGAACTTGGAATCAGAAGGCCTAAATTGAAATCCATCCTCAGACACTTCCTAGCTATGTGACCCTAGGCAAGTCACTTAACCTCATTGTTATTTCCTCATCTATAAAATGGGGGTAGTAGAGTAGTGGCTAGATTTGACATTCTTCTAGCTCTAAATCTCTGCTCAATATTGAATTGTTCTCTAACTCATGCACCTCCTCACCCTGGGAATGAGAAATTTTTGAGCGTACCCAGATTGGTCTAAATAGAGAAACCAGATAAATTAAGCTAATGTCAAATGGTCTAGTCTGGTTTAATTAGACCCTAGAAAACAAGACAAATGAATTGGTACCATCCTGCCTGTTCTGAGGTATCTTCCAGAAAAAGAACTACTCTGTTTAGTGCCATGGTCTGCTTATTACAATGAAGAATACTAATACTTTATTTGTAGTGTTGTCAGCAACTTGTTAAAGTAGAGGTTTTTCTTTTTTCTTTTTTTTTTTTGCATGTGTGTTTATTTTTAAAAGCAAAAGAAGTGAGATCCAGGGGGCCAGAGCATCTGGAATAGAGACCACATGCATTCGGGTCAAGCAGGCAACAGGAGAGGAGAGTAGGGAGAAGGGAGCTTAGCAGCCAGCAGGAGGGAGACCAGATGTGAGGAGGTCCAATATCTAGCAGGAGGAAAACCAGATGTGGCAAGGCCCAATGTCCAGCAGGAGGGAGAAGAACAGATGTGAATAAGTTCAATATCCAGCAGAGGAGGACACCCCACCAGCTGCAAACAAGGCTGAGCAGTCCATAAGAGCAGAGTTCAGATCCAGAAGAGAGGATATGTGGAAAGAAGACAAAACATGGAAGAATGGCCAATGAATGAGAAGGCACCTGCAAGGGTGGAGACAAAAATTAGCCAACGAGCCAGAGTAAGCAGACACCAAAGAGTGATGTAAGCAATGAGACCAGAGATTAGACATCAGCCAACCACTGATAAAGAAACAGAGGTGAGGAGGAGGAACAGAGCAGAATGGTCAGTGAGAGATGGGACAGATGCAAAAAGTCCTATAAAAGCATCTGTGTGAAACAGACTCCATATGCAAACATTTGTCCAGAGGGAATAAGAGATGAAATTAGGAGAAAATGAATCAGAGTAGAAATGGCTGTTGGGCACAAAGGAATTGATTGATATAGTATTGGAGATCTGAAGAATAAAGAGAAAATGGGAGGAAATAAGGAAATCCAGACATTTCAAATGAAAAAATGAATAAGCATTTACGTAAGGACTTATGCTGTGCAAAGTACCACTCTAAGGACTAGGGATATAAATAGAAAAGGAAGACAATCCCTGTTCTCAAGGAGCTCACATTTTAACACAGGAAGGCAACACAGAGGATAAGTTTCAGCTGTTTATGTTAGATGGAAAGATCCCATGATCCTCAGGATGCAGTAGCAAAGCACACGGTACTTTAAAGTTTGCCAAGCTCTAAGTTATTAGAGAAGGTACCTCAGCAGAGTATACTGAGAGCAAAAGAGCTGTTCAGATGCAAGCTCTTGCTTTTTAAAAATCCAACCAAGGCAGTCATTAGTCTGAGCTTTTCTAGTTTAAAAAACAATATAAGGTGGTGGCTAGGTGGTGCAGTGAATAGGGCACTGGCCCTGGACTCAGGAGGACCTGAGTTCAAATCCAGCCTCAGACACTTAACACTTACTAGCCATGTGACCTTGGGCAAGTCACTTAACACCAATTGCCCTGCCTTCCCCCCTCCAAAAAAAAAAAATAAAGCAATATGAGGCAGCTAGGTGGCATAGTGAATAAAGACTAGGACTAGAGTCCAGAAGACCTGAGTTCAAATCCAGCCTTGGCTACTTAATGGCTATGTGATCCTGAGCAAGTCCTTTAGCCACTGTCTACCTCAGCTTCCTCAATTACTGAATGGTGATAATAACTGCATCTACTAAAGGGGTGTTGTGAGGAATTAGCTATTACTATCCCCATTTTAAGATGAGAAAACTGAGGGTAAAAGACATTATATGCTTTGGAAAGACTATGGAGCTAGTGAAGGAAAGTTTTTTTTAAGGACAACAAAATCAATACACCATTAGCTATTTTGATCAAATTTCTGAAATAAAAAAGGTGAATTCATGAGAGAGGAAATACAAAGTGTAATTAGATGCTATTGAATCTAAAATTTGGCAGCACAACTGAGGATCATTATTAACAAAAGTAAACATAAAGTTTACAAATGGCTCTCGGTATTTGCCTTCAATATTTATAAATCAAATTGCCCTATTTGATCCTCATGACAACTCTGTGGAGTAGCTACTATGGGTATTATTCTAATTTTACAGAAGGAGAAATGGAGACTCAGAAGATAAGCATTCTGGATTTGCTAGCAAGTTTCAAAGGCAGGATATGAACCAGGTTTTTATGATGCCAAATCCAAAACTTGATTGTGGCACAGTAAAGAAAATGAATGAGAACCTATAAAAATGTAAAAGACCCAAGTTAATGGAACAGAGATTTTTTTTTAAACTAGTCTCCTTATCTCACGTAAGATGGAAGTGCAGTGGCTACTCATGGGTCCAAACACTGCTAATTGGCAAAACAAACAAACAAACTTCTGACTTATTCTGTTCCAGACCTGGACCAGTTCACCCCTGTTTAGGCAACCTGAACGTTCACTAACACCAGGAGCTCATCATATTAATGTAAAACCTAGTGTGGACACTCTGTTGGCTATGGCCCTAACGCAGCCCAGAACTCCTGTGCTCAAGCAATCCACTAGCCTCAGTCTCTCCATTAACAGGGATGATAGGTATGTGTCACCAAGCCTGTTCAAATATCTTACTATAATCTCAGGAAGAGAAATAAAGGAAATTATAAATGAACTACCCCTGTCCAAATTAATTTGTAATTGAATTCTATCAAACATTTAAAGAGTAATTTAATACCTATGCTATGTAAATTGTTCTCAAAAACAGAGAAAGAAGAAATTCCCCCTAAATTCTGTTTATGAAATAAATATGATTCTTATAGTAGAACCTGGGATGGATATGAGTACTAAGGATTTTTTGTTTTCATTCTAGACCTATGATTTCATTGATATAGAGAATAATCACCTTACATATTTAGATCAGCTGTTCTATAACTTATCATCATAGAGAGTTGTCTGGGAAATTAAGATAAATGATTTATCCAGTGATGTAGCCAATATGTATCAGCAAGGATATATGAACCCAGGTCTTGCACACTCTAAAACTGGCTGTCAATCTACTACCCATGTGGCTTCTCATAGAATAATGTAATTAATGATTTTCTAAGTAAAATTTTAGCAGAGAGACTAACAATAGTATATCAAAAAAAATTCATTATGATCAAATTAGATTTGTACCAGTCAAGTGAGGACAGTCTGACATTAGGAAAAGAATTAATATAATCACATAAATAACAAAAATATGGGGACATAGCTAGATACAAAAAAGTCTTCAATAAAATATGGCCCTCTTTTATGTTAAAAATTGTAAAAACAATTATAAAAAACCATTGATATGGAAGAGTCCTTCCTTAATATAATCACAGGATTAATCTAAAAAGAAGAGAAAACTTATTTGCAATTGAGAAACACTGGAAACTTTCCCAATAAGTTTAGGGGTAAAACAAGGATGCATCCTTTCACAACTATTATTTAATGTTAAAGTAAATTAATTTTAATTTAAATTAATTATTTAATGTAGTAAATATGTTAGATATTAAATAAGCATACTGATATGATCAAAAAGGAATTAAGGGAATAAACATTGGCAAAGAGGAGG
>CM053580.1:470427285-470443053 GCA_028627135.1 Pseudochirops cupreus
GTGTGTGTGTGTGTGTGTGTGTGTGTGTGTGTGTGTGTGTGTGTGATAGGATGCTGATAGGAAGTCTAGGACATGAAGGGAAACTTTGTTGTAGCCCAGGCCTAGTTGTACTGAGCAACCTCACCTCAGGGTAATACTTCTAGGTATAAAAAAGTTAAGACCTTCAGGATTTGTTTTCTAGAGCTGGCTGAATGTTGCTGATAAGAATTTTATGCAGTGAGCAAGTCTGACAAGTCAACATTCAATTACTGCTTGAACACCTCCATTTATGGGGAACTTGCTACCTTCCAAAGGTATGGTCATTCAAACCACTTCTGGGGTATTTAACACTTTTATCTAGCTCACATCTCTCCTTCTCAGTCCACGAAGATATTATAGAAGACTTCTTGTCAAATATCTTGTTGAAAATCAGGTATACCTTGAATATTTCCCTGGTCTGCCACTTTAATAACTCTCTCAGAAAGAGAAAGGAAGACAATCTGGCATGACTTGTTCCTTATGAATCTATGATGGGCCTTAATAATCACTGTTTCCTTTTCTAAATGCCTTTAATAATGTATCCTAGAACTCTGTCAGGAATTGAAGTCAGTAGTTGAAGACCAAGTAGTTGGATGAATATATTCTTTCTCCTTTTGAACATTAGGACGGCATCTGTCTGCCTCCAGTGCCAAGGTTTCTCTCTCGGGTTCCATGACTTTTCAAAGGGCACTTACAATGTCTCAGCAATAACACTTGCAAATTCTTTCTAGTATTCTGGGATATAGCCCATCTGGACCGGATAACTTGACTTCATGGAGGGCAGCTAGGTGCTGCCATCATTTTTTCTACTTATTTTTGGTTCAGTTCTTTGTTGACCAGCTTTTCTCTACCTTTCCTAGGCTGAATATCTTACTCCTAAGCTGGCCAAAATAGAAGTGTATTAGTTATGTCTTTGATTTGTTTTCTGTTATCATTATTCCATTTGCCAAAAACAAGGATCCTGTCCATTATTTGAATACCCTTTCTCCTGAAGTCCATAGATATCCGACTATATATGTAATTCTTTTCCTTATATAAAATTTAAGATATCATGATTACTTCTTCCTAATATTCTTGCAGTTTCTAAATACCTTACAGGATTGTAGCCATGATCACAGAAGATAATATATGCCATATAATTATTACACCACATTTCCTTTCTTTGTTTGATAGGTTTCCACATAGGAATATATTTTATTGACATTTAACGTCCTTGCAGGCAGTCAGTAAACAAGCATTTATTGAGCTCTTACTACATTTCAGACTTCATGGTAAATTCTAGGGCTATAGAGAAAGGCAAAAGCAGTATATTCCCTCAAGGAGTTCATATCCAAATGGGATTAGACACATATGATGTGTATATATGTGTTTGTGTGTGTGTGTGTGTGTGTGTGTATAGATATATATGTATACGTATATATGTATGTATGTATGTATGTATATGTGTGTGTATAATTATATATATTTATATATACATAATATAAATGAGAGGTAATCTTGGAGGGAAGTCACTAAGAGGAGGGAAAAATCCTCCTGCAGAAGGTAGGAATTATTCTTGAATGAAGCCAGAGAAGCCAAGAAGTGAAAGTAAGGAGTAAGAGTGCTCCAGGAAGGGAGGCAGGAAACATGAAACAAGCAGGACCAATGTACAGAGAATGTAGAATGCCTGCAGGGGGTAAAGTGTAAAAAGACTAGAAAGAGAAGAGGGAGCTGAGTTGTAAAGAGCTTTAAATGCCAAACAGAGGACTTTATATAGGTTCTTAAAGTGCCTACTCAGTTAGTGGAGCAGTGGATAGAGCTCCAGGTCTGGAGTCAGGAAGGCTCATCTCCCTGCATTCAAATCTGGCCTCTGACACTGGTTGGGTGACCCTGGGCAAGTCTAAAACCTTGTTTGCCTCAGTTCTATATCTGTAAAATGAACTGGAGAAGAAAATAGCAAACCGTTCTATATCTTTGCCAAAAAAAACCCAAATGGGGTCATGAAGAGTCAGACACGACTGAAAAAATGGCTAAATAGCAACAAAAGTTCCTTTATTGAGCAGACTAGTTACTTGGACAGGCCTATGCTTTAGGAAAATCACTTTGGCAGTTAAATAGAAGATTAATCAGAGTATAGAGAGACTTGAGGCCGGGGAATCAACAAGAAGCTGTTGCAATAGTATGAAGGGGAGAGATGATGAGGATTTGCATCAGGGTGTAAGTGGAAAGGAGGAGATTGTTGTGTTTGTCATTCATTCTTGAAGGAGGACCATGGCATCAGGGAAGTGATGACATGATTTGCAGTTGACTTTGATTTGAGGGAGGGAGGGCTGTGCAACGTCACCAGCCTCACTTTCTCCTCCAGAGCCGCCTGGACCAGATATTCATCAGGATGACTGAAGATGATTCAAGACGAAATGGGAGACCGTGGCCCGTTTAGGCTAAGGCCTTTCCAAGTTCTCACTTTGAGTGAGGTAAAGCCAATATAGTGAATAGGCCTCTCTAAGTAGTGAGGCAAAGGATGGCCCCTTCAATGAAAAAAAAATCAAACTGAGAGAAGACCCTCAGGGTTTCTGACCAAAAGAGAAACCTTTACTATTTACTTTCACTCTGGACTAGGAGGGCAGGGACCTATTGTTGTCAAATCTAGGAACTCCCAAGTGAATTGAGTTTGAGGCTTGGTCTTTGAGAAAGAAATATAGCCAGTAAACCCCAAGTTAAAGAGGCATCTTTCAGCCAACAAAATGTACCTTCTTTTGGGCAGAGCACCCTGAGGTGAAGGGAGAGAGAGGGTGAGGGAGAGGGAAAGAAATATGGAGGGGGAGATGGAGGAGACTACTCACAGGTGGTGTTTGTCCATTGTTCTCAAGGAAGACCATGGCATCAGGGAGATGATGACGACTTGTGGTTGACTTTGATTTGAGTGAGGGAGGGCTGTGCAAGGCCACCAGCCTCACTTTCTCTTCCAGAGCCATCTGGGTCCAGTGACCTGATATTCATCAGGATGACTGGAGATGGTCCAGGATGCAATGGGTGACTCTGGGAAGGAGGGGATACATATAACAGGGATGTTATGAAGGTAGAAATGACAAGATTTGGCAGCATATTAGACAGGTAGGATCGGAGAGAGTAAAGAGTCAAAGATGATGCTGAGTTTGCCAGTGTGGGTGACTGGGTTAATGGTAGTGTCCTCAAAAGTAGCATGAAGTTTTGAAGAGGGGAAGGTTTAGAGGGAGGAAGGAAGGTTTTACTTTATTTATTCTTTTAGTTTTGAGTAAAGTATACATTTTGGTTTTTAAATTCTAGTTAAGGTTAATATCTTGTGCCTCAGCATTTCTGTAAGGTTGAATTTATCTCCTTATGCTATGTTTGTTGTTTGGTCATCTCAGCCATGTCTGACTCTTCATGACCCCATTTGGGATTTTCTTGGCAGAAATACTGGAGTGGTTTGCCATTTCCTTTTCCAGCTCATTTTATAAATTAGGAAACTGAAGCAAACAGGGTTAAGCAACTTGCCCAGGGTCACACAGCTAGTAAATGTCTGAGGCTGGATTTGAATTGAAGAAGATGAATCTTTCTGATACCAGATCCAGTGCCCTATATACTGTGCCACCTAGCTGCCCTTATTACACATTATGTATTGTTTATTTTGGAAATTGCTTTCTTCTCAGAAGGCCCAGTGCTAAGTTCTATGGCAGCGATTATGTTATGGACCCCTCTGGTGGCCTCAGATTACCTATTTGTCAAATGAGAGAAGTTGGACTACATAATCTCTGCAGTCATATGAAAGCCATGCTACAAAATTATATTGATTTATTGAATATAGGAAAAAGAGAATAGATAGTGCACTGGGCCTAGAGTTTGGAGGACCTGAGTTCAAAATGGTCTTAGACACTTACCAGCTGTTTGTCTTTAGGCAAGTCACTTAATCTCTGTCTGCTTCAGTTTATTGATTGTAAAATGATTATTATAATAATAACATCTATCTCCCAGGGTTGTTGTGAGATAGTATTTGTAAAATGCTTAACACGTTGCCCGGCACATGATAGGTGCTTAATAAATGCTTAGGGCAGCTAGGATAGAGTTCTGGGCCTGCAGATGGGAAGACTCATCTTCCCGAATTCAAATTCAGTCTCAGACATGTACTACCTGTGTGACCCTGGGCAAGTCACTTAACCTTGTTTGCCTCAGTTTCCTTTTCTGTAAAATGAACTGGAGAAGGAAATGGCAAGCCACTCCTATATCTCTGACGAGAAAACCCCAAATGGGATCATGAAGAATTGGATATGACTCAAAAGCAACGGAACAACAGCAAAAATAAATGCTTGTTTACTTCCTTCTTTCCTTGGGGTTGGAAGACCCACTCAAGTCCTTCCTCTGGCTCTTCCTAGGCACTTAAATCCATTAGACCTCTGATCCTTTATCAGAAAATTAGGAATAATAGAACTTGTACTGCTTACACAGGGCTGTTATGAGACAAATGCTTCATAATCCTTAAGCCGCTACATAAATGTAAGCCTTCATTATCTTTAATAATAAAGGTAATAATATTCAATAACATTCAACATTTACTGTGTGCTGCTAAGTACAAGATTCTGAGGAGGAATGTAAGAATGAATAAGACAGGCACCCTGAGCTTCTGTCCTAGTGAAGGGAGATAAAATATGTCTACAAGTATGTGTTCCTAGCACTTAATAGTGTTTGACACATTATAAATTCTTAGTGGATTCTTTTTTATTCATACAAATATGTATAAAAGAGAATAATAATTGCTATAGAAAAAGAAGAAAGTATTATGGGAGTTTAGAAGGAGAAAAAAATCCTAATCAGTAGGACATGGCTATCAGAGAAGGCTCCATGGAAAGCTTCATGGAAAAGGGTATGGAAGAATGAATATGATTTTAATAGGTGGGTATGTGCTAAAATATTTAGAGCAGCTCTTTTTTTTTTTTGGTAGCAAAGAATGGGAGACCCCCCCCCCCCCATCAATGGGGGAATGGTTGAACAAATTATAGCAGAGGAATGTGATGGAATATCATTGCACTGTAAGAAATAATGAAAGGGACATTGTAAGAGAAACCTGGAAAGACTTCTATGAACTGATGCAGCATGAAGTGAGTAGAACCAAGAGGACAATTTTTACAGTAATGACATTGTTAAAAGGAATGGCTTTGTGAGATGTAAGAACTCTGATCAACTTGATGACCAACCATGATTCCAGAAGACTAGTGATAAAACATGATACCTACCTCCTGGCAGAGGTAATAGACTAAAATGCAGAGTGAGACTCGTTTTGGACATAGCCAATTTGGGAATTTGTTTTGATGCTCATTTTTATTACAAAATTTTTTCTTTTGGTTTTTCTTTTTTGCAGTGGGTTGGAGGAGGTAGGAACAAGGGAAAATCAATACTTATTAATTGAAAAAGATTAATTAAAATATCTCCATTGTAGTAGATGTCCTGTGTAGCTATTTACAGGACAAATTCTTTGGTTAGTTGTGCATTTTGGATGTCAATTATTTTCTTTCTCTTCTGGATAATTTTTGTGGCACGATTTTGAGAACTGGTTATTCTCACATCTTACTACATGTGTCCTAGTTGTAGGCCTGATTTTTGAGCTTTTTTGAGGGGTGTGAGTATGAAGTAATAATATAACCACTCTTTTCTTTAGCTCTATGAGGCAGGGTCTATTTCTCTTTTTGCTTTGGTTTCCTCAGTGCCCAGACCAGTGCCTGACATAGCGTAGACATTAATAGATGCTTTCTGATTGATTGATTGATTGATTGAGTTGCCACTACCCTCTATATGTATCACCTCTTGGATCTCTCCCCTGGAGAAATCCTCAGTGGGATATTGACTGAGTAGGGAATCTTTTGAGTGAGTGAAGGAGATAGAAATGGTGGGTCCTAAGCCTGGAATTTTAAGGGCTGGTTCCCTAGAGCTTGAATCTCTGGTGAACAGCTCAGCACCATTCTAATAAATATCAAACCCTTCAACGTGAAAATAAATTATCCCACAACTGCTAGGCAAAACAGTCTTGATAAATTGTCGTTTTAGCCAACAGTGTTTAAAGTAAAATCAGTAAAGTGTGAGTAATGATGGATGAGTCAAAAGTCTTGTATTAAATACAATAGTCTGAGCAGAGTGGGGGCTGTGTTCAGAGAAAAGTGAATGTAAGTTTAACTAAAACAACTCTTGTTTAGAGAGAAAAAAAAAGAGTTGGGATTTATTATCCTATTAGTTTTTTCTGTAGGAGCAGCTCTCAGGGTGTCCCGGGCACAAAGTCAAAATCTCCATTTACCAGAGATGTTTAAAAAACATGCTCTTAAAAGTAGAAACTACCAAGTTTTTGACTGGACAACATAAATATGGCTGAATTCTTTTCAGGACAAATGAGGTATCCTGAAAAAGTAGGACGGCTTTAGAGAAATCTTCCTTACATCAGTTCCCTTAGGAACTGACTGGGAGCTCTGGGTAAGGAAAGACTTGTTACAAGGAAGGTTTTACTAAATAGTTGGGAGAGAATTTGTCATTTGTGTGAGTCCATATATCAGTGCTTAGCTAGACTGCGTGTGTGTGTGCGTGCGTGTGTGTGTGTGTGTGTGTGTGTGTGTGTGTGTGTGTATAGACAGTTCAGCCAAACCTCACTTAATGTGGACCGTTAGTGCAAAGTGTGAATTATGGCAGGTTGAGAGGGTTGGACCAGATGATCTCTCTCTAAAGTCCTTTCCAGTTCTGACATTTTGTGATCTATGATCTATAAACACGGGCTTATTACTTTCAAGTACATACAGTAACTTACTGTTAACAGTGTGTGACAAATTGAGGGTCTGCCAAGCCTGCTTTAATGCTAAGATAAGGCTCTCTTATAATTAATTTGAACATTAATTATTGACATGCAACAGTCTACAAAGGTGTGGAGTGGAGCTATAATTTGCATCATGTAGGGACTACTCACATGAATGAAATCATGAATCCTTGGAGCATTGGAATATGTAGAGTTCTAAATAGTGCTAAAGTGCCTGAAAATGGTATATTCTTAAATAAACATTCTTGTTGCACTTTTGTTCACCATAGATATTCTTTATGTAATAGTTATGTTCTTAAAAAGCTGAGTATAAATTGAATCATATTTTAACTGTACTGGGGACCTCTAAAGTTTTACAGATCTAGTCCAGGCTCCTTATTTTACAGATGAGGAAATCTAGACAGAAAAGAACAAACTGAGTTGCCCAAGGTCCTATGTGTAGTTACTAGCTAAGTTGTTCATTCATTCATTCATTCATTCATTCATTCATTCATTTCATTTTTTGATTCATTTTGAACTTAAATACAAAAAGACAAACCAAGCATTTCTATGGATATAGCACAACACAAAGAGTGGATTTAATATGAACCCATGAATCTCCATTTCACACTGCTTACTTTTTTTGAAAAACAAAAAACAAAACAAAACAAAAAACCCAATAACTATGTAATAAATAGTAGGCCTCGTTTTCAAAACTGTCCTTTTCTGGGCTTCCTTCTAAGTTTTCTTTTTGTCCTTTGCTGTGCCCTTTTTTTCTCCCTCCCTCCCTCCCCTACACTAGAGAAGGCCCCTCTTTGCCACAGATAGGTGTGTGTGTGTGTGTAAAATCATATAATACACGCTTCTATTGATCACGACTTTCTCTGGAGGTGGAAAGCATCTTCCCTCAAAGGTCTTTTGTAGCTGATTAGAGTATTTATAATACTCAAATTAACTTAGTCATTCATAGTTGTTCTCTTGGTTCTGCTCATTTCACTTTTCATTATTTCATGTAAGTCTTTCCGTGGTTTTTTTTTAAAATATCAACCAGCTTATCATTTTTTGTAGCACAATCATATATCCCAACTTGTTTAGCCATTACCCAACTTTGCCATTATTTAAAAGAATTCCGTGATGGATTCTTTGGTAAAGGGAACCATTAATTAATTTGGGAAGTAAGAAGTGGAAAGAACAGGGGACAATGAATCAGAAGACCAGAGATTCTATTTCCTACAGTGTGCTACTTTACAAACATGATTTCATTTGGTCAAATACATATCCATACAAATTCCATTATTGACACTTAGAGTCAATTCATTAACAAGCAAGCACTAAGTACTTATATGTGCTAGTGATACAAAGATAAAGGAAAGACAATAACCGGCCCAAGGATCTTTTATTTGACAACAGATATAAGTATAGGGAAATATTGATTAAAAACAATTGTAAGGTAATTTTTTTCTTGTGTGTGTGTGTGTGTGTGTGTGTGTGTGTGTGTGTGTGTGTGGGCACTACCAGATGAGGGCATCAGGAAAAGCCTCATGGAGGAGACTGTGTTTGAGCTGAATTTTAAAAGAAACTAGAAATTCATGGAAGTAAATTTGAGTGGGGAGTTCATCCCATGCCTGCGGGTCACCCTAGACAAAGGCACAGACACAAGAAAATGGTATATTCTCAAAGAAATTTTCTATCTGAACTTTAGTTCAACATAGATAGTCTATACTTTATACACTAGGTATGTTTCTAAAAAGTTGAGTGTAAATTAAATTATGTTTCAACTCTATTGGGGACCTCTAAAGTTTTAGTGATCTAGTCCAAAATCCTCATTTTGTAGATGCAGAAATTTAGGCTGTAAAGAATGAACTGAGTTGCTGTGTACTGTAGCATATATGACAGGGAGTAAAGAATAGTAAGGTCAGAAAAGTAGATTGGAACCAGATTGTGGAGGACTTTGAATGTCAATAATAGAGTTTGTATTTGATCAAATGAGATAATATTTGCAAAGCAACTACCATAGTGCCTTGAACATGGTGCTTAAAAATGCTTGTTCCCTCCTACTCTTGATATTATAAGTAATTGGGAGCCACAGGAATTTTTTGGGCAAGGGAGTGATAGTCAGAATTGTATGTTAGCAAGATCACTTTGGCAGCTGCGTGGAGGGCAGTTTGGAAATAGGAGAGACCTGAGTTAGGGAGACTGATCAAGAAGTTAGTTTTACCTCTAGGCATCATGGACATGAGAGGTGTCATGGAAGCAGATTCATTTTTGCCTTTTTTTTTTTGGAGGGCAATTGGGGTTAAATGACTTGCCCAACGTCACACGGATAGTACATGTTAAGTGTCTGAGGTCAGATTTGAACTCAGGTCTTCCTGACTCCAGGGCCGGTGCTCTGTTCACTGTGCCACCTAGCCACCCTTCCATAGAAGTGGATTCCAAAAGTCTTAGCAATTAAGTGGATATGTGGGAAGAGTTGGAGTGAAGAACTGAAGGTGACCTTGAGGTTTTTAAGCTCAGTGATTGGATGAATGGTGATAAGGCTCACAGCAGCAGGGAAATTTAGAAGGTGTGCAGTTTGGGGAGGAAATATAATGAATTCCATTTTGGATATTTGGACTTTGAGAAGCAGACGGGATAGGTAAGCCGATAGGATAGTTGGTTGGTTGGTTGGTTGGTCGTAGTACTTCATTCATGATGAGGCCAAAATGACATCACCATGCTAGAGAAGAGTTCCAATGTGTCTGACTGTGGTTGATCAGACCAACATGAGTTTGGAATGCTCTACCATAGGGCAGGCACAAATAATCTGTGTGAACATCTAGTTGGTAATCTTCAATACAGAATTGATGCAGGACTGGAGTTCAGGAGGGAGTCCAGGGGCTGGAGATGGGGTCCAAGCAGCTACAAAGGAGCAGTCTGAATTGGAACAGAATCTCATGAGCAGAAGTCAGCTCTTGATGGGGAAAAAAAAAACAGTTTAAAGAAGGTAGAAATATAAGTGTTTGGTGACAGTTACCACAGACTCAGGATTTGGAAGTCGTGCCATCTTCTGAAGAAAATGAAACTAGAGGTTTCCCAATAAAATGCCAATGATATTTAGACACCAAATTAGATTTTCTAATTCAGCTTTTATCTAAGTTACATCAGTGGGTTTCATTCTGGAAGAACTTGACCCATGCAGCTTCTCTTAGATGACAACAAAACTCCAAATTTTTTAGTTTATTGAGTCAACACCCTACAAATATATGAGACCTTAAAAGATGTGCCTTCATAGACACTGAAAAAACCCCCAACAACCCACTTTTTCCTATAAAATAAAACATGCAAAACTTTAAAGTAATTATCTCTGGAAAGGAGTCTACAACTCGGAAGGGTTTAACACATTGTTTTAAAAAAAGTCATTATCTTACACACACACACACACACACACACACACACACACACAAAAGTGAAAGTGAATTATGCAAGTTCCTGGAAAAGAAAGGAGAAAGAAATGCCACAAGAAGAATGTAATTAGTATCTGTTTTATTTTTAGTATTTGCATCTTTAGTGTTAAGAATTCTTCCCTTAGCCACAGCTGTGAAAGATAATTGACAAAACCAATGCAGCCAAGATTAGAAGGAAAGCAGAAAGCTGGGAAAACATTTTTACAGCAAGTATCTCTGATAACGTTCTTATTTCTAAAAAATACAGAGAACTGGGTCAAATTATAAGAATGCAAATCATTCCCCAATTGATGTCATCAAAGGATATATAGGTAGTTTTTAGATAAAGAAAACAAAGCTATCAATAGCTGTTTGAAAAAATTCTCTAAATCACTGTTGATTAGAAAAATACAAATTAAAACAGCTCTAAAGTACCACCTCACACCTATCAGATGGGCTAATGTGACAGAAAAGGGAAATGATGAATGTTGGAGGGGATGTGGGAAAATTGGGACACTAATGCACTCTTGGAGTAATTGTAAACTGATCCAACCATTCTGGAGAACAATTTGGAACTATGCCCAAAGGTCTATGGAACTTGCACACACCCTTTGATCCAGTAATACCACCACTAGGACTGTATCCCAAAGAGACAATAAAAGGGAAAAGTACCTATCTGCACAAAAATACTTATAGTAGCCCTTTTTTGTGGTAGCAAAGATTTAGAAATCAATTGGGGAATGGCTGGACAAGTTGTGGTATATGATTGTAATGGAATATTATTGTGCTATAAGAAATGATAAGCAGGATGATTTCTGAAAAAATCTGGAAAGACTTACATGAATTGATGCAAAGTGAAGTGAACAGAACCAAGAGAATATTGTGCACAGTAATGGCAATGTTGTATGATGATCAACTGTGAATGATTTAGCTATTTTCAGCAATACAATGACCCAAGGCAATTCCAAAGGACTCATAATGAAAAATGCTACTCACCTCCAAAGAAAGAAGTGATGGAATCTGAATGCAGATCAAAGCATATTGTTTTTCACTTTATTTTTAATGTTTTTTTAAAAGTGGGATCTGTGTCTTCTTTTACATGACTAATGTGAAAATATGTTTTGCATGATTACACCTGTACAACCTATGTAAAATTTCTTACCATCTAAGGGGAGAGGAAAAATGGAGGAAAAGAGAATTTGGAACTCAAAATTTTAAAATATGCTAAAAAATGTTTTTACATGTAATTAAAAAATGATAAAATTCTAAAAAAAGAAATATAACTGACTCCTTTCTTAAAATTTTTTATATTGTGAACTTTAATATTCAAGTTATGTTTTCATTTTGAATTTACTGTGATGTATAGTATAAGGTGTTGGTCTTATCATAATTTCTGCAAACCTGTTTTCCAGCTTTCCAATTCTTATCAATTAGTGAGTCCTTTGCCAAGGAACATATTCTTTATTTTATTGAATATTGGATTATTGAGTTCTAGTGTTTCTCTTTCTTCCTTATCTATTCTGTTCCATTATTCCACTTTTATGTTTATTACCAGAATTAAAATAGTCTTGACTATTATTGCTTAAAAATCTTTGGGGATATTTTATATCATATGTAAGAGGATGAATCAGATGACCATGAAGATATATTTTCATCTTAAGTTCTACCCTTTCTATATCTGTTGATTGTTTTTCCTTTATTGAATAATTAAATAGCTACCATTTGTTCTTGTAAGTATATATAACTCATTTGTATATCAGTTGCAATCAGGCCCAGGGAAGTGATATTTTGATTTCAATATTTATTTCTATTCAGCAATCTTCCTCTTTATGTTTCTATTTCAAAAACTAGTTTCCTTCTTCTCAACAGATACAACACAACCAAACCTGGCGATATTTTAGTTCTGTGCTTCAAATATTTCTACCAGCTACAAAGACCGTAGAATACAGGTTTACCTGACAATTTCATTCAGGTTAAAAGGGACAGTAGAGTATAGAGTATCCTTGTTCAGAGCTCTGCTTACTTAGAATATGACTATAATAAACATTTTAAAATGGAAGTAGGTATGGAGTGTTTTCCTTGAATTGGAGCAATATATTGGTCAAAGAAAATAAGACTTAAAGAGTGTCCCTCTGGCAGCCTATCAAATTGTTAGTTCTGTTCCCCATCATAATTACATATTCCTTATCTTATAGTCTACACTTTATTGGGTATTGTCAGCATCTCAGTTTTTATCAGGAGAGTCATGAAATTGGGTCTCATTTCCCAACTACAACTGGTGAGTGGTTACATCCATACAATGGTATTTTCCCAAATACTTAATATAAGTTACGAGTGATACTTCCCCTGGAGGGAGTAATAACGGCTTGGACCTGGATAGAGTTCTAGGATTCAGAGTTTTTTCCTCGTCTTTTGAGGCAAGGACACATTGCATACTTTGGAACTAGATTAAAAGGACTTTCTCTTGCTAAAGAGAAAGAGAAAGAACACACTAAGAAATCTGAAATGGCACGGTTTGACCCAGAACCCATGGCCAGCAGCATACCACTGACAGGGATGGCAACACTGGGAGCTCCTCTCCTCAAACCCAAGCTTCCTCCCAGGACACTGGGGAGGTGAAAAAAAAGGAGAAGCAGCAAATATGCTTTAAATATACATATACATATATGCAGATAGATAGATAGATACACATCTACATGCATACATGAGTACAAACGTTTGTACATGTATGTATTTAATCATGGGTGCTCGCATTGGTGACTGGAGCACTGGAAGGGAATGTAGAGGAACTAGCAGTCTTTATCCTCTCATTCTTACTTGCTTAAGCTTGGTGTGTCTGGATCCTATTTCTTTCATTCTGTTAAAGACTAATTTAGTCTCATTTTTCCTAAATGCCTTTGGTTGGCTTGCCCTTTGCCTTTTGTTGTGTCCCTTTACTTAGAGGATGAGGGTACACATTGGCTCTGGGATCCACATGAGGGAGGGTGACTTTTCATAATATAGGGTTGTGATCCCAACTCCCAGCCCACTGTTGGAGAGATTTCTCTCTCTAACGGGAGAATAATCACAAGTCCTACATGTATTTGATAACTTTACTTCCAAGGATTGAATTATTATGAACTTGACACTTTAAATATCCTTTACCAGTCCATGAGTCTAATGTAGGGAACTCTAAAGTTGTATTGGGAATTTTTTTTACTGTATTATTAGAGTTTGGAAGTTTTTTGGAGGGGGGAAGGCAAGACAATTGGGGTTAAGTGACTTGCCCAAGGTCACACAGCTAGTGTGTCCAGTGTCTGAGGCTAGATTTGAACTCAGGTCCTCCTGACTCCAGGGCCGGTGCTCTACTCACCACCTACCTGTCCCAGTCTTGTCAAGACATAGCCCTTTCTTTTCCTTGTGGGAAGATTTTGAAAAATAGGATTGGATTTTCAAATAGATAGAAAGACTGTAAGATGGAAAGATAGAAAGAAAAAAAATGAAAGGCAAATAGGTAGATAGACAAGACAGATAAATGATAGGTAGAGTAAGCAGGTAGAGAAAACATTTATTAAATGCTATTCAAACTGCACTGAGTGCTGGAATCCAATTACAAGCAAACAAGTAACTTATATTCTTTTTATTTTTAATAATTAAAAAATTCCTTTTCTCCCTCCCTCTAGTTGAGAAAGAAATAAAAACAAATTAGTCAGTCAGTACAAGTTTTCATACTGACCATGTCCAAAATTTAAAAATCTCATTTTCCCCTCTATGTCTTTCACTTCTCTACCAGGAGGTGGATAGTGTGTTTCATCATTATTCCTCTGGAATTGTGGTTGCTCATTATACTGATCAGAGTCCTAAAATTGTTTCGTATAATAATGTTGTCTTTCTATAAATTGTTCTGCTCACTGCACTCTGTATTAGGTCATACAAATCTTCCCAAGTTTCTCTGAAACCATTTACTTCATCTTTTCTTACAGCATAACAGTATTCTATTACATTTATATGCCGCAACTTGTTCAGCTGTTCTTCAAATGATGGATAATCCCTCAGTTTTTAATTCTTTGCCACCACAAGAGAAAAAAGCTATAAATCTGTTTTGTGTGTCTTTAGAGTTTGTTTTGCTTAGGAATAATACCTCCCTTAATGGGCCATTCTGTCTTCTTCCCAGATTCCCCTCTTATTTCCCTGTTAAGTGAAATGTGTTTCTGTATCCAGCTCTGTGTATTTTCTTCCTTCTTCTTGATCAGTTCAGATGAGAGTGAGGTTCAAGTGTCAACTCTCCCATTCCTTCCTCCTTGTTTGTATAAATCTGTGCACCTTGATTATGTGAGCTTCTTGTCCCTAACTTTCTCTTCCCTTTCCCTATTAGTGCATTCTTCTTCCCCCTCTTTCTTATTCCTCTAAGAACATCAAGATATAATAGAACTACTCCTTGACCTCCGGTCTAACTAGGTTCTCTCTATGATCAATAATGATAATAGGGTTCAGAAGGGAACATGTTTGTTGTCACCCCATATTAGAATTAATCCCTTATGATTTTTCATTCATGTTTACCTTTTTTATGTTTTTTTCTTGACTCCTGTGTCTGTGCTTCAAAATTTCTATGCAGCTCTGGTGTTTTCATCAGGAAAGCTTAAAAGTCCTTTATTTCATTAAAAATCCATACCACCACCCCGCCCCCCATCTCCCATGTAGGATTATACTCAGTTTTCCTGGGTAAGTTAATCTTGGTTGTAAATCTATATCCTTTGCCTTCTAAAATGTTGTATTCCAAGCTAGGAACTTACATTCTGATGAAGGAAGATAACATTTAGGAGAAGATGGAAAGAGAGGATGGGGTTGAATAGTACCTGATACATGGTACCTGGCAGCTGGTGAGGAGATGGAACAGTCCAGGGCAGAGGAAATGAAATAAACATAGCTGGGATCATTGAGAGAAATAGTGTTCCAGTCTAAGAGATACCAATTATTAAAGTGGACCTTGGGGTGAAGGTTTCTCAAGGGTAGCAGCATTTAAAATATAGATATTCTTATTCTGTGATCTGTTTCTAATTGAAGAAAAGCAAAAGGTTCTGTTAACTCTAATAATGTTTATTTCCCAGAGTGCAAACTAACCAATCATTTTGGGAATAGTCCACTATAATTAACACCTGTGTTTTAAAACATATGCCAAGACATGTGCTCATACCTTCCATAGGAAGATATTCTAAGTTTCAAACAAAAGCTCATCACACTATAAACTCATTGTCATGCAATGAATTCCCTTGATCGACCCTCTCCATGTACATGTCCCTCTAAAATCCAACTTTAGTGGATGCCTCATCATGGCATGGAGGTGACTGCATTCTTGAAGGCCATTTTATCAGAGGGCAAGCTCTAATAGGTTGTATGAAGCTGAAAAATTTATAACAAATTAATTTTCCTATCAATGAGTGTGAAGCTACCACATTTGGAATCCAGCATCCATACTCTGTGAGGAAATGGAAATGGCACTAAAAAAAACAAAGATAGGAAAAAGAGCTGGGCTAGGGTATATATGTGTATATGTATATATATATATATATATATATATATATA
>CM053580.1:470443553-470480845 GCA_028627135.1 Pseudochirops cupreus
TGTCTCTCTCTCTCAGCCAGCTTCAGTCTCCAGGATTCTTCCTTCAAGGGGAGCAAAATTCCAATTCTGTCTCTGTCTCTGGAATTCTTGCTTATATACACACCTCAGCCAATCCCCTTCTTCCACATCAATAGGGGCTCAGCCAATCCCCTTCTTCCACATCAACAGGGGAGTTCATGCCTTCTCAACAGTGGGACAGTTTGCATCTTCCACACTTAGCACTTAGTAGTGCTAAGTATCCTGCTAAACTGATTACTATTACAAGGAGAAGTAGGGAAATGTACATACGACACACTCTTAATCTGAATTATTAACATTTTCTTCATCACCTTCTTAAGTCTAGATAATCAACAAATCAATAAACCAAGACTTGGTTTGTATCTTACCAATTACTGGTGCATAAATGCACTGAAATTTTAACTATTGACTTGATGTAATATACTCTTGCCCCCAAGGGTCCCTTCACTATAACTGTCATTTTATTTATTTATTTATTTTTAAATTTATGGAATGAAACAAGCATTTCCATAATTTAGTATAATAAAAAGGTGATCGTACATGAAACTGCAAATCTATTATGTACAACTAGCTATTTCTTTTAAATATATAATAAAATTATCATGTAAGTTCCTTTTTTCTTCCCTCCTCTCCCCAATCTAGAGATGGGTACCATTAGACACAAATAGATATATGTATATATAGACACACACACATATATGTAATTATTCTACATATACTTCTATTTATCAGTTCTTTCTCCAGATGCAGACAGCATCTTTCTTCATATATCGTTTATTGTTCATTTGGGTATTTATAACGTTCAAAATAACATATTTGCTCCAAGTCATTCTTAAAATAATTGTTACTGTATATAATATTCTCAGCACAAAATTATAATATGCCCTCCCTGGTCACCACTCCCCAATATGTGTTACTTTCCTATAAGAATATAATTTTCTTAGGGTAGAGACAATTTTTGCTTTTGTATTTGTAACCCCAGTGTTTGACAATTAATAAGCATTTAATGTTTAGTAGTAGTAATGGTAGCATAAAGGAGATCATTGATCAGCTATGAATTTGAAGAAATTACCTTTGGTACCCCTGCCAATTCCAGCACTCTATGATTCTACTAATATCTCAAGTTAAATGGAATTCCCATCATGAAAGTCCTCCCCAAATGCTTCATCAGGGCATAAAACTGACCCTGGGTTCTCGAAGGCTATGTCAAAGGACCACAAAGTTCGGCAGGTCTTTTCCAATGGGAAAGACTCCTAATATGAGTCTGGCAATGCACTGTATGACTATTGTTGGAGGAGGACCTTGGCCAAGTTTGGTGACTGCTGGCTGATTAATTTTTTAACCCTAGCAACAGATGATGAAGTAGAGAAGTTGCAATCTGTGTTAAAGAAGGGAGGACTCATACTTATGAAATCCCTTATCCTTTGGAAGATGATGAACAGTAGGTTCCCATGGAATTAGGGCAAATCAGCAAACAGAGCATAGATCCCTCTCTATGTGACCTGAAAAGCAGCAAACATCTCACCACAGTTTCTAAAACTCCAACTGCTAGGGTCACTTTTCAGATTAAGATGGTACCTCAGGGCACCCTTTTTAAAATTCAGATGTGTCACATTGAAAGGGAAACACAGTAAACAATTCCCTAGTATGGTTTATGCCTTTAGAAGAACTTTGTTGGGGACAGCTAGGTGGCACAGTGAATAGAGCACTGGCTCTGGAGTCAGGAATACCGGAGTTCAAATCCAGCCTTAGACACTTCCCACTTACTAGCCATGGGACCTTAGTCAAGTCACTTAATCCCAATTGCCCTGCCTTTCCCCCTCCAAAAAAGCAAAAAAAAAAAAAAAAAAGCAAAAAAAGAAAAGAAAGAAAAGAAAAAAACTTTGTCGTTCTTGTTGAGTTGTTTCACTTGTGTCTGACTTCATGACCCCATTTGGGGTTTTCTTGGCAAAGATGCTGGAGTGGTTTGCCAGTTCATTATCCTGTTCCTTTTACAGATGAGGAAACTGAGGCAAATAGGGTAATGTCTGAGGCCTGATTTGAACTCATGAAGATGATGAAGATGAGTCTTCCTGATTCCAAGGCCAGTGCTCTATCCACTGTACCACTTAGATGCCCCATTAGAAGAGCTTCCCCTCCCCCCAAAAAAGCTGCCTTCATCAAATTAACTAAAAATAAGACACAGGATCGTTTTGTTCCTGCCTATGCATCCAACACAGTGTTTTGCTTATTGGATTTAAGATGAGGCTTATGATTTCGTAAGTGTAAGGAATTCACTCTGAGGAATCTCCCTCTACCAATGCTGACTGGCACCTTCTCTTCAACCTATAGGCTTAGAGAGTGACCCGCAGGCACTAAGAAGTTAACTGTCCCAGGGTCACACAGTCACAAGCAGGACCTGAACTCAGGTCTTCTTGGCTCTGAGGTCAACTTTCTATGTACTACACTATGCTATTCCTCACATTTTTTACTTTAGTAAGTTATTTAATAAGTGTTTGTTGCATTAAACTGAGTAGTCTGGCTGAGAATGTTAGAGAAAAAAACAGTTTAGGGAAGGTGTGGACTTCTTTTGAGGCCTTCCTAGCACATTACAGGGGTTTGTGGGGTGTTCCGGGAAGACTAGCACCTGTGAGGAGAGGGCTTGCCAAGCCCTTTTCAGGGCGACTCACCCACCTTTGGTGTCCACCTGTAACCCAACTCTCACCTGTGGTTCCAAGAAGCTGTAGCGTGTGAGACAGTCACACTCCAGTAAACCATCTTGACAGACGGGCTAAACCAGGCTGAGGGATAACTGACAGACTTCGAACTTGTTGGTGAGTTAGGAGGACGTCCACCCCAAGCAGGTAAAGACTTTCTCTGGCAGAATGAGTGGATGAGAGCAATGTGTTTCAATGGCCATCAAAGGGCTGAAGCAGGAACTCTGGAGCATTCAGAGTTTGGTTGGACATCAAAGATGCCAAGGCCATCCACTGCATCCTGGGTCATTGTCAGTCATCTTGACTTTTGTCCTGCCATTGGACTTCAGTGACTCAGGAAGATGAGTGACTTTGTGCAACTCTGCCTCCCTTAAATCCAATTCATGTGCAAGTCAAGACATCAGCCTGTGATATCATTGGTTTTCTTCAAAAAATGAAGGATGAACAACAGCTTATTATAATAGGTGGTTTCTAAATGTAAAATAAGCCTTGTGACCATGGGCATGTGCCCCTAATGAAATAGGAGAGGGGGAGAACATGGAGAGAACCAAAAAGAACAGTAAAGTCAAGATGCTACCATTTTTTTCTTCAAAAATTTCACCTACTAGACCAGTGGTTCTCAACCTTCCTAATGCTGTGATCCTTTAATACTCATATGTGGGCGTATCTGCATGTGGGCAGACCCGCCTAGAGACGGATAGAGGAGCAGTGTCTCTGTTCCTAAGACCATCAGAAATATGTGTTTTCCGATGGTCTTAGGCGACCCCTGTGACCCCTGTAAAAGGGTCATTTGACCCCCCAAAGGGGTTACAACTCACAGGTTGAGAACCGCTGTACTAGACCTTCTTGCCCTGGAGATGTCTCTGCCCCTGCCGCTTTCTCCATCATCTGACTATCCAAACCAATCATTCCTCCTTCTCCTGACTTAGCTATCATGCCCCTTAGATACCGTACCTCTGGCCTAGATACCCTGCCTGAGTAGCTACCTCCTGCCTCTGGTTTTTAACTTGCCTTTTCTATGCTGCCTTCATCCATTAAATATGACTAAATTAAATTACATGTAATTAAAAATATAAATGCCTTGAGGGCATGAACTGTCTTGCTTGTCTGTATTTGTATTCTTGGTGGTTACTAGAATGCCTGGCACCCACTAAGTGCTTAATAAATGTTTCTTGATATTACTTGACTCTCTTGTGCCTTGCCCTAGCACAAACTCTTTCCACCTGCCAACCTGCTCCTTTACTGTTTCCAGCTCCCTTTTTAATATTGTCTTCCCATGCCAGAATATAAACTCCTTGAGGACAGAAATTATTTTACTTATAATTGTATTCCTCAGCACTTCACATTGCAGTTCCTGGTGCCTAGTAAAGGCTTAATAAACATTCTATCCATCCATCCATCTATCTATTAATTGTACATAGTATTAATAGATTTATAGTCTAAAGACTTTTTGGAAGGCAGGAAGGCAGGAAGAAAGGAAGGAAGGAAGGAAAGAAGGAAGAAAGGAAAGAAGAAGAAAGGAAGGAAGATAAGGATCCATATGTACAAGAATATTTATAACAACTCTTTTTGAGGTGGCAAAGAATTGTAAATTAAAAAGATGTCCATCAATTGAAGAATGGCTAGAAATAACAAAAGGGACTAGTTTAGAAAAATATGGGAAGAATTATATGAACTGATGTAAAGGGAAATATGCAGGACCCAGAGAATCTTTAATAAAATAACATCGAAAAGACAAACAATCTGGAAAGGCTTAGGAAACATGAGTAACACAATGACCCACTATGACTTCAAAAATCAGATTATGAAGAATGCTACCTAGCTTCTACCACTGCAATGATGGACTCAGGCTATAGCCTGACTGAAAGAAAGAAACATGTTTTTGGATATGGCCAACATGAGAATTTATTTTTGCTTGACTATACATATTTGTTACAAGGTTGTTTTTTCTTCTTTTTTGTCTTTCTCAATGTGAGAGGGATAGAAAATGATTGCTAATTAAAAAGCAAATTTTAAAATAAATTAAAAATAAATTTAATTTTAAAAAGCAATAGCAACAACACCTCCATTAATAATTTTAAAACAATTGCTATATTTTCCTGTGATCAAACCACATCTGAAGCATAGCTTTTAGTTCTGGGCACCATATTCAAGGAAAGACAGTCATAGATGAGCTGAATATAGTATGAGAAAAGTTGACAAAAAAATGTAAGAGGTTGGAGATCGTGCTTTTTGGGTTATTTGAAGGAAATGAGAACGTTTGAGCAAGAAAAGGGGAAAATTTATAAAGTAGATGATAGTGTTCTTCAAACATTTGAAAGGCTGCCATTTAGAAGATGTACTTGTTCTGATTGGCCTCCAAAGAACAAAACTAGAAGCAATGTATGCAAGAGACAGGTTTCAATTTGATATAAAAAGACATTTCTCACCATTAGAACTGTCCAAAAGTAGAAGGTTCTCTTTCAATGGATGTCCTAATTTGGAATAAAAAATAAGATTACAGCTGAAGAAAGGGAAATATGAACCTAGCAACTTTGTGTGAATAGATTAAACAATCCAGTAAAATAAAAGAGCGCCAAATTGCAGAAGAAAACAGAAATCCACAATCTTTTCCTTACAAGAAAGATACCTACAAACTAAAGACATACACAGAACAAAAATGAAGGTCTGAGGAAAAAATCACTATGCATCAGAAAATTAAAAATTAATAAATAAAAGCAGGAGTTATAATCATGTTGTCATACAATGTAAAAACAAACATTCACTGTAGGAAAAGCATAAATGTGGAAATATATTATGTTGATAGGAATGATAGACAATAGGCCACTATTATAGCAGCAAGCACCCTAGCATACCCAGGATGGCTGCTAGCACAGGTTCTTAGATCTGCTTTTCTAAAGGAAAGCAACTCGAAAGGGGTTAACAATCTTATTTTAATCAATCAAACATATAGCATTTACCTAGTTCAGGGGGAAAAGTCAGCACTCTGAACTTCAGAGCATACAAACAGAAGTTACAACAGAAAATAACATAATTCAGCAGACAGGGCTTCCAGCTGTCTGACCATTACATCCATACCTAGTTAGTTACCAGAGAGAGAAGCACCAACATCTGGGTTTTCAAAGCCAGGGGCTCAATAGCTGTCCAGAGTCTTGTCTGACCAAATGACACAACTCTTCCCAAAGTGAGCCCCAAAGCAAAACCTCACACCAGGGTATATATAGCCTTCTTCCGAATAAGAGAATGTCACAGCCCTCTTGACCCACTGCCCAATCACAAAGTAATAAGGTGTGGGCATTCCTGAGAAACATGCTTCCCACCACAGGTTCCATGTGACCATATTCAGCCCATTAGGGGACAGAGTATATTTTCAAATCAGGGAAAGTTCTTAAATTCATTTAAGCCTATCAAGGGACCTAGGGGCAGGGAAGATCTTCAGATTCCCATAACAACTATCAATATTAAACTTAAAAGTTCCAAATGCTTTAACAACTAAATTCACATGGGAAAAAATAATTGAATTATAAGAAGACATAGTAATGCAATAGTGATTGTAGACATCAATGTCCCCTTCTTTACCAGAAAGATAAACAAAAAGAAAAATAGAGAATTGGACCATGACTGGAGAAGCTAGAACTAAAAGATTTGTGGGGTCTTCTAAATGAAACTGCTAAAGAATGTGCATATGCCTCAGCACCACAAGGAACTCTTGAAAATTTGACTATGTATTAGGGTACAAAGAGTTTGCAAATAAATGTAAAAAGGCAGAAATAGTAAATACATCCAACAAAAACAGTCTTTGTCTCAAAGACAAAAGAAACAGACCAAAATGGAGACAACAATAAAATTCTAAATAATGAGTAGATCAGAGAACAAATCATAGAAACAATAAATGATAATGATAAAATAACATACTAAAAATTTCTAGGATGCAGTTATGCAATTCTCAGAGGAGGAAGGAAGACTTGGCTTTAAATTCCACCTTAAATACTTAATATTCAGTCATTTAAACTCTTTGGGTCTTGGTTTCCTAAGCTATGAAATAAGAGGAATAAGCTTAATGGTCTCTGGGGTCCCTTCTAGCTCTAAATCTATGATCATATGATCTATGATCCAATATTATAATCCATGTCCTCAAAGAGGTGATATTCTATTGGAGAAAACAACATAAACATATATGCAAAATATACATAATAAATGCAAGGTAGTTTGGTGAGAAAACGTATAGCTGAAGCTCAGGCTTAGGAAACCAGATTGCTATCACTAAGGTTCCAGGACACCCAAGTCCCACAATAAGCCCCAGGGATCTGAGGGAATCTTGATGATGGCATAGAAGAAACATTCAGTGAGAGAAGAGACAAAAAAGAAAAGGAAAATGTAAAAGGAAGGTTCTTAACACACTCCTAACTACTCTGGTATGGAAGAAGAGCAGACCCGTCTCTAGTGAAATCTAGGAGCCAGAGGTGAAGCCTTTGACTATTAGGATTCTTAGAAACAGATGAACTAGCGTCACACATTTCCCTAAAACTCATTTTCTATGGAGAGCAGGGTTGAGGGTTTCCAGTGATTTCACTCTTTCAGTACGGTGACTTCCTATTTTCCTGGTACAAATGAACTTCAAATGGTCTCCTCACTCACCTCCAGAACATAGAATTCCTAGTTTCCTCCAAGCTTCAGCTCAAGTGCCACCCACTTCACAAAGACTATCCTGACACTCACAATTGCCAGTTTCCTCTCCCTCTCCCCTTGAAAAAAATTGTATTAATTTTGTGTATGTTTTAAAATATAATTAACTGTATAAATGTTTCCCCGTACACAAACCCAGCAATAGAATATGAGCTTTCTTTCTGTTTATTTGTGTCTTTGAATCCCCCATGACTATCACAGTGTCTGGCATATAGTAGGCATAAAATGAATACTTATTGAATGAATGGATGGATGGATGGATCTACTGAAAGCCAATAGCCTTTCTCAATATCACTTTCTCCTTCATCATTCTCATTATATGTCCCTTGCATCATTTTTATTGCTAATGTAGCCTGTAGCTACAATTTTGGATAATTAAAACATCTCTCCACTTTCCACCCCTCCACATATTAAACTGCTCAAAAAACAAATGCTTAGAGGAATGATTCTTTTCCTGCAATAATTTCCAGGAATGCCATGACCTGCAGTGACTGAAGATTGGCAGGTGCCTCAAGGCCAAGGGAGCAAATGTGTCCAGGTTCTATTGTGTTTCAATAAGCCTAGAGAGAAGTTTAAGTATGGATATATCCAACATGGCCAGCCATCAGTTCATCAGGGCCAGTTGTCCCTAAGGCTTCCTCTTCCAAACAATCACTGAGACTTCAAAGAATTTTAAGCCCATATCACACCAGGTTCTTTATGTTAATAAGTTTGCAATCAAACTAAATCACAAGGCTGTGATTAGCTCATATAACTCAAATATTTCAATCTATCCAAATGACTTCATATCTTTTTCTTCCTTGTCTTCCTCTCCCCTCCAAAAAAGAAACCATATGATTTCATCAGTATTTACAGATGCTGGCTGGCCACTCATCTCTAACTTAGTAATCAACAAGCATTTACTAACCACTTGCTAAGTACCAGGCACTGTACTAAATGATGGCAATACAAAGGAAAATTAAAAAAACTAGTCTCTGCCCTCAGGGAGCTCACATTCTATTGAGGAAAGGATGATGATGATGATGGTGATAATGATGATGGTGATGATGATGATGGTGATGATGATGATGATGGTGATGATGATGATGATGATGGTGGTGGTGGTGGTGATGGTGATGGTGGTGGTGATGATGATGGTGATGATGATGGTGGTGATGATGATGGTGATGATGATGATGGTGATGGTGATGATGATGATGATGATGGTGGTCATGATGATGGTGATGATGATGATGGTGATGGTGATGATGATGATGATGGTGATGATGATGGTAGTGATGGTGATGACGATGATGATATAAACTCATTCACACATACACACATACATGCCTGTAGTTGATTTTTAATCATTTCAACTTACTCCATTTTAAAGTAAGTGATAAGATACAATTCAATTTTGTTCATAGACTTTACACTAAATATAAAAAATCTTTGAAAGTCCTTGGTGAAATGGAATGGCACAAGACAGAAAGTCTGTTACAATTGACTAAGGAATTTCATCATGCCCTGGTTGAGTTAGCTGGAATCTGGAAAATCCAAGACTTTATGGGAATGTGGAGTTTTAGCCAAAACCTCTGACAAGGAACTCTCTGGCACAGAGGGAGAAGAGGATCTCATTGTACCCTTGGATCTCTTCCTCCCACTTTAGGCAGAAGAGGACCCTGGGAGCTTTGAAAAGTCTAGAAAATTTGGGGACTTCAGCTCTTCCCATCAGTATCCTGGTAGTATCCCCACTGATTCATCTGACAGCAGTATGTACCTTAGGAAACCAAGAAAGACTGGCTATAGATTCATCATACTTAAGGGGAACATCTTGAGCACTCCATGTATAGGAGAAAATTAATTCTTGCAGCCAGAAGCTATGAGTTACCCTTTATCACATGGGCTCCCTAGGCTTGAGTCCACTTTCCCCTGGACTTGTGTATGTGCTTTTGTCCCGATGTGTCACAGGCTCTTGGCTGGGGGGGTGCGGAGTTGGGGAGTTGGTATTTCATACCGATTGTCCTTACTGTATCACCTTAGTAAATAAATACCCCTAACTAAAATTAAGCTGGCTGAGTATATTGATTCTCACTGTTAACCCTGGGGAGAAGAACCCCAGTAGGGACTTGAGATGATGGTATTAGAGAATCACCCCTGATGTTAAGGGAACTCCTGGAACTCTGAGAGGATGATATAACCAGACTCTGGCATCTGAACTCATCTGTGAGAATGGGAGTTGGAATAAGGATCCTCAGAGTTTACATATACATACATGTACACATACATACTATAAATACATATAATACATACATATGTGTGTAGCAGCAGATGGGCTAAACCACTTGAGTGTAACTGACAAGCCTCAAACCTATCATTAAGTTAGAGGGGTATCTACCCCAAGCATATGAAGACTTCCCCTAGCAGGATGGGCAGATGAGAACAATTTGTTCCAATAGCCACAAAGGTGACTAAAGTAGGCACTGTGGAATGCTTAGAGCTTGGTCAGACATCAAAGATGCCAAAGTCATCCATTGCATCTCGGACCATCTCCAATCATTCTGACTTTTGTCTTGCCACTAGACTTTGATGACTCTGGAAGAGAGAGTGAGACTGACAATTTTGTTAAACCTCATTTAAATCTAATTCATGTGCAAGTCAAGACATCATCGTGTGATGTCATTTGTCCTCTTCAAAAACAATGTGAGTAGACTGATAAACATGTATATGTATATATGAATGTATATATGTATACACACATATAATATGTGTATTTGTATATGTCTGTGTGAATATACACAAACACAAGATAGGGGCTACAGGAAAGTAGATGAGGTAGAGGGGAGAACACATTAGCAGCTGAGAAAACCTGGAAAGGTCTCTTACAGGAGGTGGCATTTTTGAGTTTCAATGGAATCCAGGAATTGTAGAGGTGGAAGTAAAAAAGTAAAGCATCCCATGCATAAAGGGGATAGCCAATACAAAGGCATGGAGATGGAAAATGGAACATCAGCTATGTAGAACCATCCAGTATTGTTTGATGATAGAGTGGATGGGTGGGAGTAGGGCATAAAAAATCAGGAAAGACAGGGAGGGAACAAGTTATGGAATCTTAAATGACAGAGGACTTTAAATTCAATCCTGGAGGTACCTGGGAATCACTGGGGCTCGATGTGTGACATGGTTTAAACTGTGCTTAAAGTAAATCATTTTGGCCACTGTGGACAGACTGTACTAGAAATAGACTTGAGGCAGGGAGACCAATTCAGAGGTTATTGTAATAGTGTGGATGAGAGGTGCTGGGAGTCTGAAATAGAGTGGTGCCTACATGGGTGAGCAAAAGGGGACTTTTGTGAATGTTGTGTCAAAAAATCTCAGAGAGGTGCACAGAGACACTAGGATGTTAATTGACTTGTGTGTATTGACATGGCTAATATGGGACAAAGACAAAATTTGATCTCAGGTCTTCCTGACTCCAAGATCAGTCCCCTATCCACTCATCTATACTGCCTCTCTTACATTTTCATAGTGACAGCATTTTCACTATCAAAGTTCACCTAGAAAAAGGTTTGTGGTGCATTTAAAAAAAATGACAGTGGGGAACAAAAACCTTACTTCTACCATCCACTAATGCACAGAAGCTTGGTTTCAATGCTCTATTCTCAGGTTACCAGTGTGGAAAAGAGGAATAGCATAGGGAATCATCCTAGAAACTAAGAAAGAAAATGAATAGATGAATGAATGAATGAGAAATCATCTATTAAGTGCTTATTATGTTTCAGGCACTGTGCCAATGATTGGGGACACAGATAAAAGTAAATCCCTACCCTCAAGAAGCTTACATTATATTGAAGGAAGACAACATAAAGGGGAGCTAGAAAGGAGAGAGGGGTCCTTAGGTGGCAGGATGGTTTAGCAGTGCGTGGGAAAAGAGATGCAGCCTTGGTTTCAAGGAAAAATAAGGCAAAAATTCAAGAGTCATAGCCTAGAGACTGAAAAGCATAGTCCAAGGGGGTTGGTGGCAGAGGGTTGAAGAAGATGATTGGAGGGGAGTCAATACTGTCTAGAAATGGTTGAGAAATGAGCTAAGAGCTAGAAGATATCCTCTCATTTTAGAGATGAGAAATCTGAGACTTAGAAGCAGGAAGGAAGGAAGGAAGGAAGGAAGAAAAGAATAGAGGGAGGGAGGAAGGAAGAAAGGGAGGGAGGGAGGAAGGAAAGAAGGAGCTTTTATTAAGCATCTACTATATGCCAAACCTTCTGCTAAGCACCTTATAAATGTTATCTGATTTAATCCTCACAAAAATCCTTTTAGGCAGATGTGATTATTATTCCCAATTTACAGTTGAGGAAACTAAAGCAGACAGAAGTTAAGTGAGTTACCCAGATTCACACAAGTAGTAAGTGTCTCAGGCCAGATTTGAACTCAGATCTCCTGGACTCTAGGCTTTTTTGTTGTTTGTTTAGTTGTTTTCCAGTCATGTCTGACTTTTTGCGACCCCATTTGGGGTTTTCTTGGCAAAGATATTAGAGTGGTTTGCTACTTCCTTTCCTAGCCCATTTTACAGATGAGGAAACGAGGCAAATAGGGTCAAGTGACTGCCCCAGGATCACACAGCTAGTAAGTGTTTGAGGCTGGATTTGAACTCATGAAGATGAGTCTTCCTAACTTTAGGCTTAACACTCTATCCATCACCACCTCTGAATAAGATCACACAGGTAAGTAAGTGGCAAAGCCAGGCTTCAAATCCAAGTCTTCTTACCCAAAATCTCACACTCTTTCAAAAGAACCACACTACTCTTGCACCTTCACGCTGCTCAAAACCAAGAGAGCAGCCATTTGCTTGTGGCACTGGAACCCTGATGACCTAACACAAGCATTGTAATTTTATTCCACTTTCAAGCTGAAAATATTGCCAATGCATAACCATATTCATTAGGATTATATCTGCTTTGTGGCTAGTGCAGGGTTAACAACTGTATGGTATCCATTAAGGAGGAAGGCCTGAACCCTGTTCATGTTCTGGGTTCACTGACCAGCTCATTTGGGTTCCGGCAGGGCCTGAGGCCTTTTCACCAAACCTTTTTTTTTTTAAACCTCTCCCCCATTTAATTTTCAAATCCTTGTGTATTTTAGTGGAAATTAAATACATCTGTTTCTAATTCATTTACACTTAACTCATCAAAATCTCCTGTTGTTGGGCTAAAGCAGGTCTAAGGAGACCTACAATAGGGTGACATTTTTTAATCCCTCTTTGAGCAAGAGGAAGTCCTCTATAGCCAGACAAAAAGATGTTCCAGGCCTTACCGGAAGAGGTGGTGAAGAGGGAAGGTTCCAGTGGGCTCCAAATTCCAAAACCACAGTCTTTAAGCTCGTTCCAGTCTTGGCAGATCTCTCTTCCCATCCATGCTGCTGACAGGCCACTTGATTGAGATGTTGTTAGGGTGTGTGTCTCCGTGTATATGTGTGTGTATTAGCTTGCTTGTGGTTAAAGTTATTTCATGGGACTAATTCAAACTTTTTGTGGGTTTCACTTCTGTGCACATCTCCCTCCACACACACAGAGATCCGGTGGTACAAAAATGAGTGGCCTTTAGTAAACATTCTGCCATGACTGCCTATAAAATAGAGCTAAGTAAGCGGGAATCTCAGGCTCCTGGACACAAAAGAGAGAATTTAAGCTCTATGTTACTGCAGTGTTCCCACACCCTCTCCCTTCCCACAGGCTTAAGCCAGGTGGAAGAGAAAATGCCACCGTGACCACAAGCAGGCCATGTGCTCTCTTCTGAGGCAGCTAAGAAAGGGAAAGAGTTTCCACCTCGCTGGCATCACATCAGCTAAATGATGTCAGGACAGATGTTCATGTCAAGCCAGGTCACCTGGATCCTCCATGGATCACCTCCAAGGAGCCTGAGAGCCAATAGAGAGCTTTAGGTTGCTTACAGGACGCACCCTGGCCTAAAGATCAAACCTGTAGGTAGCTAATAGTGAGTCCTACTGTCCCCAGTGAAGGAAAATGGAAGTTCCCCAGATTGGGAGATCGAAGAACTTAACCATGTAATTGACTATAATCAAGCACAAGTCACTTCCCTCATATATAAAATAAAGGAGTTGGATTGAATAATTTCCCATATCCCTTTCATCCCTATATCTATGTTCCTAGTAATTGTTAACTCACCATACCTCTGGCTTCTCCAAGTTTTACCTCCATATAAAGTTAGGAAGTGATGTGTCTAGGCTCTAATATCTTTGACTGTCTTGCTCCCTTATAGGACTTTAGCTAAAGGACTAACAAAATAAATTTCATCGGAAAAAAAAAAGATTTTGTCTTTTGCCAAACTTAAGTTGAAGACATTATCTATTTTGTGACATTCGTTTGAAAAATGTTTTTTTTCTCTTTTGAAAAACTTTAGTTGAAGATGTTTTCTATTTTGTGACTAAATGTCTTCCATGTAACAATCCTAGAGATAAATTCCTCATTAGAAGTAGTTAGCAGGAAAAGTATGTCTCTCCAGTTGGACTTCTGATTCCTTTTGATAGATGAGATCCATCAAACCCAATCAGTTTCTCTTTCTACTTTAGCTACCAGGAAGTTCCCAACTAAATTTAGGGTCCACTTCCAGCAACTAACTCACACCAGAAGCCAAATGCCAGGTGCATCAATTTATGGGTCCTTCTTGATTGGTTTTCATTCTGTTGCATGGTGCAGAGATTCAAACCCATAGACCTCAGGCAGCCTGCATCCCACAATACCTCCAAATGTGACCTGAGCTTAAAAAATGTAGCTCCTATCTCAATAGTTTAATACATGGATATATTATTTTTTAGAATAAATATACAAATACATGTGGTTTTCTAGGTCAATATGCAACCTCCAGGGATCCTTATGTATGGTTTTGTGATCCTAATTTCTATTTGTGTTTGATACTAATTCAGAGCTGGCTAATATCCCAACTCTAACACATACTGGCTCTGGGACCACAGGAAAGTCTCTTTACAAGTACTCTAGGCAACTTCTTAAGATCATAAATTACAAAGAAGATGACAATTTACTTAGGTGGAGGGAATTTCCTCTTAACAGGAGTTCTCCTATGCACATGATATCACATGTCCAATCCATATCTCTGTTTTCTTTGATAGTCACAAGCTGCCGCAAGTGTTTTCTGGACATAAATGAGTCTTAATATGGGAATTAATAGTCTGTCTAATGCTGTAAACAGGACGTTAAAATGTTCCTAAGCCCTGAGCCATACCTCTTTTTTGCTCACAGTAATGACACAAATTGTTGAATCCTGCTTACCAGAGGCTCAGATGTTCCCTATTTATTCCCTTGCTTTGGAGTAAGACCTGGGATCTGGCATGAAGTTGGATTCATGGGGCACTCTGGGATACTTGGCTTCATGTGCTGGTGCCCCTGGGGAAAGGACTTCTCATCAAGTTCGATGCCAACCACAGAAGTAAGAATTCAGGTTACATCAGGAAAGCAATTTGTCTTAGAAATGCCACAGGGTAGTACATCATAGAGATTTCATTACATCAGTGACAAAAATGTGCATTATTTTCTAACCCTTGTTAATGCCACAGAGGGGTCCTGTGTGGTTATTTTTTCCCATAAGATCTCACATACAACTAAATGACTTTCAGAAAAATGATGTTTGAAGGTTTTGAGATTCAATGTCCAAAATAGTATTACTAGGCTTTGTCTCATGCTCAGGGGGAAACATTTATATGCACTTGGAATCTCAAAGCTTGCAGGAAGGAGTTCTTAAGGTCAACTAATCCACCCTGACCTAAAGCATGAATCTCCAATCTAATATCCCAGAGAAGTGGCCATCCAGGATCTTTTGGAAGACCTCCAGAGACAGGGAATGTAGTTCCTTCCATTTTTTGGACAATTCTAATGGTTAGAAAGTTCTTCCTTACATCCTATCTTTTCTTGTTTCAGACCCCACATTGTACTTTTGTACACATTGTACTTTTGTACACATTGTACTCTTATACACACACACACTCACACTCATACACAAGCACACACACTCACACTCATACACAAGTGCACACACATACATACATATACATATGTGTGTATATATATATATATATATATATATATATATATATATATATATATATATTTATCTTATGATTACATCCTATAGTTGTCAGTGTATTTACCTTATCCTCATACTAGACTATAAGCTCCATTAGGACAGGGCCTATGTCATTTAATCCTTATTATCTCTTCCCCAGCACCTGGCATAGGGGTCTGCACATTTTGGTAAGGGGAGTGGGAAGGGCAAGAGTCTGGGGTCCAGGACTGAGATTTCACAATTATAAGGAATTTACAGTGAGTGAACCCCTTCTACAATGAAAATCTGTACTTAAATTTTTTGTGAGTTGCCCAGGGCACTAAGGGGTTAAGTATCTTGGCCAAGGTCACAAAGCCAGGACATGTCAGAGGTAGGACCTGTATCCAGATCTTCCTGACTCAAATTTAAGTTGAAGACATTATCTATTTTGTGACATTCATTTGAAAAAGGTTTTTTTTTTCTCTTTTGAAAAACTTTAGTTGAAGATGTTTTCTATTTTGTGACCAAATATCTTTCATGTAAGGATCCTAGAGATAAATTCCTCATTAGAAGTAGTCAGCAGGAAAAGTATGTCTCTCCAGTTGGACCTATAGTAGATGATTCCTTTTGATAGATGAGATCCCCCAAACCCAATCAGTTTCTCTTTCTGCTTTAGCTACCAGGAAGTTCCCAACTAAATTTAGGGTTCACTTCTAGCAACTAACTCACAGCAGGAGCCAAACTCAACTTTCTACATTCTACCATCCTGCATATAGTAGGCACTTCATAAATGTTTTAGAAATGAATTTAATTATGTGCCATGTAGTCTTGTAATCACACTGGGTCACAGATCATAGCAACCTCTGCTGCGTAGTCTGATTAGACCACTGGGCTGCTAAACAAAGCCCAGACTAAAATATGAATGAAGCAAATGTCAGCCAGGGCTCAGGAGTTCAAACCCTATGTAGACAGTTAACTTTATCCTATTTCATCCTTCTAAATTATGTGCCCCTCACTTCATCTATCTCACAAACATACCAGTAGGTCCCAAGGGGAGAAGCTGTGGATTAATCATGACAATTTATGTACCACCCCTGGAAAATCTCAAAGATTTTCCCCCTTCACTGAGATTAAGGACACCCTAGTTTCCTTTTTAAATTTTTCATTCTTTTGAATTCACAAATAAATGCATAGTCTAGAACACACATTTCTGTTTGGAATATAAATTGAGGGATCTACCCAATCAAGTCAGAGAATCACAAAACATTCTTAGGCCAACACAAAGTGGTATTTCATCAATTGTTGTATCCCTCAGCAGAATGTGAGCTCCTAAAGAGAAGAAATTGTTTTGGTTTTGTCCTGTATCTTCAGTGTCTTCCCCACAGCAGGTGCTTAACCAATCTTCATTAAATTGAATTGGATTCAATTTCCTTATCCAGTACATAAACTTCAACCATACATTTCTAGTCACCTCTTAGCATAAACCATAGTGTTGCCATGCTTTTGGAGTCAGACAAATCTTTCAAAGCAATCCACCAAGGCAAGATCAGATTCTAACAGCTCTTCCTCTCTCCTGCACCCATTAGCAACACTTCAAGAGAAGAAATCTGGGATGACCCTTTAGTCTGCTACCTGTTCCTAGTCTTATGTCAAGACCTAGCTCTCCAAGATGGTTTCCAAAGTCCCTTAATTTAGTATGTGAGTTTCTGCTTCTTAGTAGAGTAAAAGCTCCTTCAGAGCAGAGACCATTTCTTTGTCTTTTTTATCCCCTGTATTTTGTACCCTCTAAGTGTGACTCTAGCAAGTGCCCAAGAAATGCTGATTGATTAATTGATTGAGCAACCTAATTGAATTTGCTTTAACATGCTCTTTTTTTTTTTACCTCTTCTTATTTGTTTGATCATGGGCTCATGGATCTAAAGCTGGAATGGACCTCAGAAACCTTCATTTTACAAATGAAGAAACTCAAGTTTGGGGAGGTTAAATGACTTTAAAATCCCATAGGTAATACGTATTGGAATTGGGATTTAAATCTAGGCTGTCTAACTCCATAGCTGCCCTTCCTTTGCCTAAATAAACCTCCATCTGGTCTCTCCTCTATCTCCTGGGCTATTTTCTGTTGTATTTATGTTTTTCACGTTTAAAATTACATTTTATATATAATGACCTTTTAAATCAGTGGTTCTCAACCTTCCTAATGCCATGACCCTTTAATATTCGTATGTGGGCGTATCTGCATGTGGGCAAACCTGCCTGGAGACCAATAGAGGAGTGGTGTCTTGATTCCTAAGACCATCAGAAATATGGGTTTTCCAATGGTCTTAGGCGACCCCTGTGACCCTTTTGAAAGGGTCGCAACCCACAGGTTGAGAACTGCTGTTTTAAATGGAAGACAATATACCAATTTAATAGGGAAATATCACTAAGTAACATTTTCATAGCACTTCACAGCTTGCAAAGTTCTTTGTATACACATATTTTCTCACTTAAAGTTCAGCAGAACTCAGTGAGTTGGGTATTGCAGGAAATAGAACCCCCATTTTACAGATGAGAAAACTTTGGCTCAAAGAAGTTAATGACTTGATGGTGACCACAGAACTAGTAAGAGTCAGAGAGGTAATTTAAAACCAATCTCCTGGCCTCGGCTAGTAGTCCAGCAGTACCCATCACTACCGCAACTAAATTACTTTTATCAAATGCCAGCAGTGGGAAATTCTCCCTTCTCTTGTCCCAAATAAAAGAAAATATCTTGTAGAGTCCAATTCTTGACCTACAGATGACTTCTCTGGAAACTGAGTAGGGTGGGCAAACCTATCCAGACCTCAATGCCTGTTGGAGGGAACCAACCCAGTCCACATTCTCCCCTTTTTGGAGGAATAGGACCAGTCCCCTGCCTTCAAACTTCCCCACTTTCGGCATTACAAAGGGCCAGCAGTTCTGTAGATGAGAATGGCTGCCCAACTGGATGAGGGCAAACAGCTCACATTTTCCTGCCCATAATACTTTTTCCATCTCCTCAATCATCAGCTGCTTGGGAGCCAGGCATATTTACTTATGAATGACACGGCTTGACTCTTTCCAAACGCCAAAGTGGTTGGTCATCCTCAGTTTGGCGTGTGTGAGCCAACCCTCTGGAATCGAACTCCAGTGGCACCCTGTCCACAGTCACATTTGGGATTTTTTAAAAAGGCCTGAGGTTGAGGAATTAATTCATAGATGTAGCAGTTCCCTCCAAGCCAAGGAAAAATTAAGCTCAAGATGGTTATCATTGATCCCTTGGCACTAGCTGGTTCAGAGTTTCCCCAGCTTGCTTAATTCACTCCTTATGTTCAACCCCATGTGAGTTCCAGAGTAATTCATCTACCAACTCACTTCATTCACACCCATAAACCACTAAACTTCACCTCAGAGGCTCCAATCTGAAGAGAATCTCAGGACATCCTACAGGTTCTTCCAGCTTTGAATATACCCAGGCTTCTTTACTCCCTCCCATAACCATCCTTCCAAAAGACTTCAAGTCCATTGATGCTCCCATCAACTCTCTTTCAAGAGCAAAATCTCATGTTGGGCTAGATTGGTTGCAACTCTAAAATGCTAGATTAGAATTCTATAAGAACACATTCTCATGGATGGCTGACAATATTCTTTTAATTGTGAGAGAATATCCACAGGCACCATGACCATCCAGTCCTCTTGTCCATCCACCTCTCCCTGAGATATCTGTCTTCTAAGGAGTAGTCGGCCGATAGACATTAAAATATCTATATACTGGACATTGTGCTAAGTGCTGCAGCTACAAATAAAGGTAAAAACATAGTCACTGCCTCTCAAGAAACTATCATTCTAATAAGAGAGATGACAGGAAAAAAGTTCTACATGAATATTGGGCAACAATTTTAAATTGAACTCCTGATAGCGTTAGGTCCATTGTTCTTCCCTCCCTTCCAATGCAGTATTTAGCATACCCTCGTATTTCATTATAGAGACTTCTGCTGGCATGGAGCCAGCTACAAAGCACATAGAAATGTCTAACTCTATGTGTGTGTGTGTGTGTGTTTGTGTGTACACATACATAAACACATGCATACTTATACATACACACACACACATATATATAATACAGAAATTTAAAGTTTGCAAAGTGCTTTAAATGTCTTCTCAATTGATCCTCACAAAAACTGTATGAGATAAATGCTATTATTCCTATTTTACATATGAAGAAACTAAAGCTAAATGAGATGAAGTTCATATATTTCTGGTATGCCTATGAATATATTATGTGTAAATGCATGAGGGAAAGGAGATGTGTCTTTAGCCTTACATGCTTTATGACTATGACATTCAATGACATGAGAAGTCATTAGATTTAAAAGATAATGCCTTCCTCCAGCTTCTCTTTCTTTTCTTTCTCTTCCTTCTAAATTCTTCTACCTCCTCCCTCTGACTCATCTTCTTTTCCTCTCTATCTCCACCTCTGTCTGTCTGTCTCTGTCTCTCACTCAACCCAAACAACTCCAAGTCAATCATTTCAATCTAGGGTCTTGAAATAAAGTTGAATAAAGACAAGTAGACTGGGAATTGGGGAGGGGAGCAGGACTCAGAGTTTATATTTGAGGAGAAAGAGTGGTAGAAACATACTACATGCATAATTGTGTCATTGGTTTTCATGAACTGTTCATCCCAGATGTGGAGTGTTATGATGAATACTGTAATGAAAATCTCTAATGTCAAGGAAAGAAACATAGTAGGAGGGACTGGTTTAATATCATCACCATTTTATCACATGCCTACAGCTTATGGAAGAATGGTGTGTAGTTATCAGTCTGGAAGATATATTTTGTTAACAGGAACTTAATCCTTAAAAGGACCCGTTGAGTCTAATGCACATATGGCCTCCTGATTGCCAAAAAAAGAACCTTTTTTGCTAAGAATAAGAATAGATAAGATTTATAAAGTGCTTATTATGTGCCAGGCCCCCAGTCAGGAATGAAGTATACCTAACAAAGGTTGTTAAGAATGTTTTTGGCTGGAGCATACTTCTGCATCTTCTCCACCTTTGTTCCAAGCTCAGAATGAAGTATCACTTCTCCTTGCCAATCTCAGCAGCTTTACTTGTTTTATTAATTCCCTCCCTTAATGGAATATTTTCCTCTACCCATCCCCTCTTTACCTAATTCTCTGATTTGTTTGGGGGGGGAGGGGTTATCTTACTTTATTGATACATTTTATTTTTGTGTCACCTTAATTTCCAAGCATAACTCTCTCTACTACTACCACCCAGAGACCCATCCTCTGTTACAAAGATTTAAAAGAATGAGAGAAGACATTTCAGCAAAATGAAGCAGCACATCAATCATGTCTCACCGTATATACAATATTCTTCATCCATTGTCACCCACTTCTATAAAGAAAGGAGGTTAGTGCATTTTCTCAGCTCTTCTCCTGGGACACATGTGGTCACAATAATTATACCCTCCCCAATTTTCAACCTCTCCTCGTCCCCTTGCTCCTTTTCTACTGCCTTCAAACATGACCAGACCCATTCATTCTAAATAATGAAAATAAAACAAAATAAATATGTAAATAAACTATTTCCCTTGGATCTACCATCCCCTACTTAGCTTGAGGAGAGGGTAGATTCAAATTTCACTCAGGAAAAGTTTCTTCCTTTCCACAGTAAAACTCATATAAAAAGTGATCTACAATCATTGCCTCTACTTTCTCTCCTCCCACTCACTTTTCAACTTCTCACCCTCTGCCTACTACCACACAAACCCGCTTTAAATTGGCAATGCTCTCTGTATAAGTCACGTATTTTTCCAAGAGATAACACAAGAAAGTTATACCCTCCACACTTTCCTCCACTTCTCTCTAAGTGATAGCCATTTTTTTCAAACCTTTGGAAATTGTTGTGTTCCATGTCATTCAGCAACATGTTGGGACAACTTTAAATCACTAAAGAGTTTTGTAATTTCCTAAAGACAACCCAGAAATGCTCAATTCCTTCTATTTTTATTTGGGGACAAACTCATTGCCCATTTCCATGATCTATGTTTCTAAGATTGTAAATTATAGTTGGTTATTCATGTGTTTTTGGTGGAAGCGATTTCCACATTGGGCATTCCTTATGCTGATAAAATCACAGATCAAGATCCCCCCACCAAAAAAAAAAAATCTATTCAGGATTGCCAAAGTCAAAAACCTCACACATTAAGAATATGACCTCTTTGATCCTTCTTCCCTTTTACCCCAGTATATTCACTAACTCTTGTTTCCAGTTTCAAGCCAATAGATAGTCAAAGTAAGTTTGGGGTAGATTCAAAGATGGTAGAAAAATCATGGCAAGAGTTGCATCTATGATAGGTGTCACTTGTACCTTTAAGTCTGTGGATGTAATCACACTGATGACAAAAATAACTGATTACAAAGAATCCCTTTATAAGTATCTAAGGAAGAAAGCCTCCAGCCCATGAGTAAGCAGCACTCTTTCTCAATAATAGCTCTTCACATTCTCAAGTAGCCTGGGGAAAGAGTTTAATGCAAGTCAAGGACCTTTGACTCTCAATAAGCTATTTGTGACCCTGATGTGAAGTTTTGAACAAATAGCACATCCTCACGTGGCACTCATGTGATACTTTATCCCAGGCCCCCACACGCTTCTTCTCTCATTGACTGATCTCACATTGGCTTCAAACCACAGAATTTCCCAAGAACCCAAAAGGAAACAATAGCAGTTCTCAGATCTGTGTCTCATTCTGGCAGCAGGTTTCCCAAAGGGCAACAGGTTCGGGAATTTATTTATTTCCAAGCAAACCCAAATGTCATTTCTGAGTGGAAAGGGAACAATATGGTGTCCATGATGGTAGACAATAGGTATGGCTATACTCCTTTTGAGCCCAATCATATTTACATGTGTAGAGAAGGAGAATTTCTTCTGGCTATTGATTCAGAAAATGATTATTTTCCCCATCCACCCAAAGAACCCTCAGAAAGGAGCTATTCAGAGGAGCTTTCCACATCTGGCAGCAGGAGTTCCATGACTGCAAAGTAAAAATGAAATAATGCACATACCAAAACATAAACACATTGTAAAGTGTATTCGGCCTCAGATTCCAACCCTAGCAAATGCTGCGTGATTTAATGATGGGTAAGTCCAGACTCATGTCCCAGTGGAGGGAAATGAGGCCTCCAAAATGACAGCTGCTATCATTCCAGAACAAGTCATTGTTTACAAATGAATATTCTTTGTGATAAATTATTGAATTACATGAAAACTGTATGATTGTCGGCAGCAGCCAAATTCATTTTCTGTTTCCCAAGCCACGCTGGAAGGCACTACAGGCTGAAAGCAAAACTCTCAGCTGCTGGTTGCTTCTCATAGATTCTCCCATGGACTTTCTCAATGGCCCCCAAGCCTGAAAAGTGTATGTTCTGGGAATGGAGATCTGGAGAACTCTTCAACATGTTCTAAATATGTAAAATTTCGGAGAACCTTGACCCAAGCAGAGTAACTTTAGGTAGACAAGAGTTATGGTTTTAGAGCTGCTTTTATCTTGACTTCCTCTTCACACCCAACAGGTCTATAATCCTGCTAATACAGCCAAAAACACAAAAAATAGCCTCAAAATGTTTCTCATTGTTTATTACTCCTCTCTCCAGATATCTGGTGGGTGAGACACAGGGATTTGTAGAGTTGGGGTGCTTATATTTCCAAATCCCTTTATAAGAATGGAGTTGGGAGATGGCACTAATATTTGCTTAAAATGTAAGCTCCCTAAAGGACTCATATGTACAAAAACATTTATACCTGCTTCTTTTGTAGTGGTAAAGAACTGGAAACTGATGAGATGACCATCAATTGGGTAATTGAACAAGTTATAGTATATGAATGTGATAGAAGACTATGGTACTGTAAGAAATGGTGAAGGAGCTGTTTTCAGGGAAATCTGGAAAGACTTATGTGAACTAATGCAAAATGGGGTAAGCAGAACCAGGAGAACAATTTATTCAAAACTATAATATTATAAAAAATGAATAGTTCTGAAAAATAGAAGCGGTCTGATCAACACAATGACTAACCATGCTTTTAGAGGACTCATGATGAAGCATGCTCTCATCTCCAAAGAAAAGGGATGAAGTCATATTGAGACTTCATTCATTCATTCATTCATTCATTTGTTCACTTGTTTATTGGACACAGATAATGTGAGAATTTGTTTTGTCTGACTACAGTGTTTGAACAAGCTTTGTTTTATTTGTTTTCTCAATGCAACAGGAGGAAAAGAATTAGGGTGAAAATAAAATAATTTTTTTAAAGAATGCATGCTTCTTGAGGGCGTGGGATTTGACTTGTTTCCTTTGTATCCTCAATGCTTACAACAGTACCTCAAACATGGTAGGTGATTCTTTGTAAGTTTATGATGAATTTCTCTGTTAGAGTAGAATTTTACTGAATAGAATATTTTCTGCTTGAGGGCACAGGCTTGCACTATTTATGGCATAACCAAGTCTTTTTAACACGGGCTGTCTCAGAGGGAGGCTTTCCTGAGGGGGAGCGTGGTACAATAGAAATTATGCTAGAATAGGAGCCAGGAGAAGTGGGTGTTAGTCCTGGCTCTGCTGACCACCACTTGTTCTAACTTCGAACACATCTCTTCTCCTGAAACTCAGTTTCCTCATCTTTAAAACAAATGGTTTGAATGAGAGGATTTCAAAGGTTTCTGAATTTAGAATTTTCTAAAAATCCCAGGATCTTACATATAAATCTGAAAACCTACAAGCCTTAAATTATTCTTTATTTTCAGGGCTTATTCCGTTTGTACTTTTGACAGGCAGTAGGCAGAATGCCAGGCCTGAAGTCAGGAAGATCTGAGTTCAAATACAGCCTTAGACAACAAGTAGCTGTGTAACCCTGGGAAAGTAACTTAACCTCTGGCTCAGTTTCCTCAACTATAAAATGAGAATAATTGGGGAGGCTACGTGGCGCAGTGAATAGAGCACTGGCCCTGGAGTCAGGAGGACCTGAGTTCAAATCCGGCCTCAGACACTTAACACAAAAACTAGCTGTGTGACCTTGGACAAGTCACTTAACCCCAATTGCCCTACCTTCCTCCCTCCAAAAAGCAAAAAAAAAAAAAATTAGAATAATAATAGAACCTGCCTTCCAGGGATATTGTGAGGACCAAATGAGAAAATATTTGTAAAACACTTAGCACAGTGCCTGGAACGTGGCAAGTACTTAATAAATACTTGTTTTCTTCCTCCTCCTCCTCCTCTTTCTCTTCCTTCTCCTCCTCCTCCTCCTCTTCCTCCTTCTTTTTTGTAATGCTTATATAGCCAATCAAATAGGGAAAAGAGTTCCTATATAATCTGATCTGCAAAGAAACTTTATTTTATAAGAAATCATTATTTCTATTGACAGTATTTCTCGTTTTCTTTCCTGTTGTGCCTTCCTTTGGGACTGATATTCACTCTTCCATCTTCCTTCCTCTAGCACCTGGACTAAGATCTGTCAGTTTGGGCAATTAATTCATCTTCTCTAATGATTCACTCACTGACTAAATGGTGATAATGATGGTTAGCAAATTAGCCAAGTGAAACTGGTTAACTGTTTAAAAAAAATTTTTTTAAACCTTCTACTCCAAGACTTTTGTACATTTTTTTCTTCCCTATGCAGAACCCATTTATATCAACTTGACTGTGTTTGTTGTGAATGGAGAGAAAGGAGAGAGGAAGGTAGTAAGGAGGAAAACCAGGGAGGAAGTAGAAGAATCGAGGGAAGGGAAAAGATTTGAGACAGAGACCTCAGGTTTATTGAGGTTTCTGGGGCAGTTGAACCTATATGAGGAAGAAGAAGGAGCTTAATCAGCAATTTTTATGACTCCTGCAAGAGGGACAGGGCCAAGACTGCATAGAAGAAAAACAGTGAGGAAATGATATCACCAATCCACACAAGTAATTAAAGAAAAGGACCAATAGAATGGAGACCTATGCATCCCAGAATACCAAAGCCCAACTTGGTTCTAGACTCATTTTTTGACTGTCCTATGATAGGGGAAAGGTGGGTGGAGACCTATCTATGGAGAAAGGTTTTAATCCTGAATAGTGAGAGAGTCAATGATGGATGGGCTGACCTCTAGCCTGACAGCTAGGAGTCAAACCCTTCTGAAGGCCAGGGTGGTGGGTTATAGACAACAAACTCTGATGTAATTTGCATTGAGACCATTTGCACATGTCTCAGCAAGGCTCTTCAACTTAAATAGAATGAGAACATACTCCAGATACCATGTGCTAGTGAGTTATGCAGGGTATCTCTTTTAGAAGCTTCCCTGGCTTCCAGATAAAGAGGAGCCATCCATATCAAAAAGTATCCAAGGCCTCTCGGTGGAGAAATGGAGAATTATGGATTTAGATTGAGGCACATGTTGTCAGAAATAGTCAATGTGTTGGTTTCTTTTGCTTAATCGTATCGTTTTTACAAGGGAAAGTTATGTAGGTGATAGGAGAGTTTGGGGAAGCTATATTTTTGGGGCGTTTTTTGGTTTTTAAAATTTGGAAACATTGCTCCTCCATATGACAATTATTTATAGTTGGCAAAGTTTTACTACTGTTTGCAATTGCATTATTTTTTTTCAGTTAACAAGCATTTATTTTCTCTCCCTCCAACCTCCCTCTCATTAGGAAGAAAAAAGAAACCCTTGCAGTAAATATGCATAGTTAAGCAAGCAAAACAAATTTCTATATTGGCCATATCCAGGCATATGTCTCTGAATCTTGAGTCTATCATCTCTGTCAGAAGATGGATGTCATGTGTAATGACAGAGGCAGAAACAGAGACTGGTGTTGTGGCTCTAAGGCAAATTACTTAGCCTCTCAATTCCCCAAATCTCTGAGACTATAAATTGCAGAAGAATTACCAATCTGCCCTGGTAAAGTGTTTCCTCACCAGTTGCTCTCTACCCATATAAAAAGACAGGTCTGGGGGGAATATCCATGCCAAGCAGTACATTGGACCCTGAGGATACAAATGAAAATGAAACAGAATTGACCTTTGAGGGTCTTGCATTCTGCTGAGGAAGATTGGTTAGATCCAGGCAGGAAAAAAGGAAGGAAGGAAGGAAGGAAGGAAGGAAGGAAGGAAGGAAGGAAGGAAGGAAGGAAGGAAGAAAGGAAGGAAAAGAAGGAAGGAAAAGAAGGAAGGAAGGAAAGAAAAGAAGGAAGGAAGGAAGGAAGGAAGGAAAAGAAGGAAGGAAAGAAAGAAGGAAGGAAAAGAAGGAAGGAAAGAAGGAAAAGAAGGAAGGAAGGAATGAAGGAAGTTTTAAAGATAGAAATAACAATCCAATATATGTGCAAAGTTATTAAGAGAGATACTCTTTGTAGAAGCAAAGAACTTGAAACAATTAATCAATTGACATTAATTAAGTGCCTACTATATTCCCAGCTCTGTGCTAAGCATTAGGGATACAAAAAGAGGTAAAAGAGAGTTGCTGCTCTCAAGGACCTTACAATCCAATGGGGGACACAACATGCAAATAATTATGTGTGTGTATACATATATGTATATGTGTATGTATGTACATGAAGAGAGGGAGTCCATAGTTTGGTGAATAGCTGAAAAAATTAGGGAATTTGAAAGTAATGGAACATTTCAAATAAAAAAATGAATATGAGGAAATCAGAGAAACATGGGCAAGATTTGCATTAACTGATACCAAGCAAAATGAGCAGAATCAAGCAAGTACAGCAATGCAAATGAAAAGATTCCTAAGAGGAAGCAGAGCTCCCAGCAACTGGCAAACCAGCCAAGGGCCTGGAGAACAGATGATGGAACATTCCTTCTCACTCACGGATCTGTGGGGACTACCAAAACATGACATAAAGTCAACAAGCATCTACTAAGCCCCTATTGTTGGCCCAGAATGCTGCTCACCTTACCAGATGCAGTCATTGTTATCAGAGGTTTTTATTTGTTCTTCTTCATCTCAAAGAAAGGTTCACTTGGGAGGGAGGGAATGCGAAATGATTTAAAGAGGAAAGGATGTGGACTAGGGCTGGACCTGTGGTTTTATTAGAAACCTCCCGTATGAGGAAATGCCTTCTACTAATGCAAGGCATCACCTTCTCTGTCACTTACAGTCTTAGAGAGTTGCCCAGAGCACTGAGAGATTAAATGATTTGTCTGGGGTTACACAGCCAGTAGAGGTAGGATTTGAACCCGGATCTTCCTGGCTTTAGGGTCAGCCCTCCAGCCATCATGCCACACTGTTTCAAGACAAAAAGCATTGATAAAACAGATTCTTTTTAAAGAAAGACAGGTTTTTGCAGTAGTAAACAGTTAAGATCTTTGAAAATACTGCCCAGTTTCCCAAATGTGATTCAGCCTATAATCCTCCTCCCACTCAACTCTGGATTTCTATCATTATTCATCTTTAACACCTGCCCAAATAGCTCCCCCCTCACATCCACCCACAACACACACACACACACACACACACACACACACACACACACACACACACACACACACACACACACACACACACACACACACACACACATCCAGCTGAATGTCATAATCTGAAGAATATGCATGTCTCACCATCTCTGTTTTCCCAGTGGGATGGTTAATCTCTTTTAAATAATTACAAAATTCACTGAGATGGCTTTATGGTGTTTCATTACTTGATGCTTGAAGAGTACAGTGTCATCTCCAAGTAGGAGCATCTGGATAATCTTGACATCTATAGGGAATCCTGTTTCTTCTCAGACTATAGGGAAGACATTCTTCATGTCACTGGTGAACACTTTAGGTGAGCACATGTCTCTCTGTTTTATGCTTCACTTGATGTTCACTGGGGCATTGAACAAAGTGATCTCCATAGTCTCATTTGTCATAGAACCTTATATTATTGTAATGTATATATGGGAATTACCTTATTAAAAGAAAGTCTTTAAAAATAGTTTTTGTTCTATAAAATCAAATGCCTTTTAAAAAAATCAGTAGGCACAAAAAAAATCTTATTTTCTCTAAACTTCTAAATCACTTACCAATATTATCATAAAAACTATTACATATATCATAGAATCATTATAAAACAATCTACATTTACATAGTATTTTAAGTTTTATAGAGCAATTTCCCTACAACAAACCTGAGAAGTAGGTTGTATAATTATTGCTATAGAAAATCACGTGTGAAAGCTTGTCTTTTCCCTTCTTATGCCGTCATCAAAGATACCACCAATGAGTGCCTAGACCATTCTCATATTTTATAGAAATGATTAAAAATGGACATATATAGGATCATATATTTAGAACTATAATGGACCTGAAAGGTCATCAAGTCCAATCCCCTCATTTTACAGATGAAGAAGCTGTGGCATACTGCAGTTAAGTGGCCTGCCTATTATCGCACAGTATCCATGGCAAGATTCAAATTCAGATCCTCTTCATCCCAGTTCCAGTAACCTAGTCACTACACCATGTTTCCTCCTACATATCAATGGTTATTTTCTACTCCCCTGCCCTTCCTTTTTAACAAAACTATGACCTGATCTTTTCCTTTTATAGCAGACTCTCCAGTCTTACTCTCAACCCACGCTTGAGCTGAGGCTGAGTCCACAGAGAAAAGCTGACAACAGTTCTCCTCAGTATTCTAAGGTTGACTTTGAGAGGTTATGATTCCTAATACTGTCACTCATGAGCCCTCACCTAGTGTACTCCTCAATATTAATCAACCAGTTAATATGAATTTAGGTTTTACAAAAAGATATTTACTGGGGTTAGCTGGGTGGCACAGTGAATAGAGCACTGGCCCTGGAGTCAGGAGGACCTGAGTTCAGCTTAGGCCTCAGACACCTAACACTTACTAGTCACGTGACCTTAAGCGGGTCACTTAACCCCAATTGCCCTGTCTTCCCCCCTTCAAAAAGCAAAAATAAATAAATAAAAATAAAAAATAATTTCGAAAAAAAGATATTTACTGAAAGGACATAGTAAGAATAATAGCTATGAAACAATGAACCTTAAGAATACACACTCAGTTCTGACTCCTTAGCCAACCAGAAGATTCCTCTTTATTACATAGTGCTAACTCTGAGTTGTCAAAGCTAAAATCAACATCTGAAGCTCCATCTGTGGGTTCTGACAGAGGCAGAGAACATTGCCCACGATCTGTACAACTCGCCAGGAAGGACAAATATGATCGTGCTCTAAGGACTGGACCCTCATTGGCTGGATCCCTCATAGTTTTCTATGGAATCATGCCCTCTGTTAGAGATCTGAGAATATTTTAAATTGTACCAGCTTCCACATGGATTTCTTCTACTATATATATTTTGGGTAAGGTCCAGATGCTCTTCTCAATTTGATCTTACTGTCACTTCCTGTCCTCATGCGTTGGGCACAAAGATGATAAAGCCCAAATATTTGGACTTCAGTTTCATCATTGATAAGGCAAATTAATCTAGAAACGTTATGGGAAATCATGTCTACATAGTAGGAAATGCCTCTAGAATGTGAAAAGCTAGATTTTTAAATCCCACCTCTAATATTTATTACCTATCTTCCCTTGGGAAAGCTACCTAATCTCCCAAGGCATCAGTTTCTTTGTAAAATGAAGGGGTTTGAATTTGTTGTTGTTATTCAGTCATGTCTGACTCTTCCTGACCCCATTTAGGGTTTTCTTGGTGAAGATACTAGATTGGTTTGTCATTTCCTTCTCCAGCTCATTTTACAAATGAAGAAACTGAAGCAAACAGGGTTAAGTGACTTGCCCAGGGTCACACAACTAGTATGTGTGTAAGGCCAGATTTTAACTCAAGAAGATGAATCTTCCTGATTGCAGGCCCAGTGCTCTATCCACTGCACCACCTAGCTGTCCCACAGGATTTGGATTACATGAGCTTTGAAGTCCCTTACACTTCTACATCTATCATCCTATGACCATAGAAACCTGTATTACATTTATTTGCTCTCCTCCTCCCAGTTTCATTTACAAATATTTTCAGGTTAGCTATTTTAACTAAATCTAACATCAGTCTTTCTATAAACTCATTTACTTTTGGCTATTTTGTAAAACAACGGTGCACTGAACTGGCAGCCAGAGAACTCGATTTCAAATTCCAATGCTCCTCCTTACTGTCAATGTGACACTGCGGCACATTACTAACTTCTGTCGTCCTCGGTTTCCTCTCTTGAAAAATGAAGAGTTTGGACCAGATTATCCTTTTCAGCTCCAAATCCTATTATCCTATGATACTGTTTAGGATTTTCATCCTTTTCCTCTGCAATATTTTTTCAGAATTAGTTTATATTCTAAACTGGTTTTGCCTTTAGCTTCCATCGCTTTCCATTAGGCAAAGAAATTATAGCTAAAGCAGATTCTGAGTTCTTTTGGCCCCCTCGTTGTTATCAGTTAAAATATTTTAAGAAATGGGGCAGATAGGTGATGGAGTGAATAGAGCATTGGCCCTGGAGTCAGGAGGACCTGAATTCAAATCCATCCTCAGACACTTAACACTTACTAGCCATGTGACCTTGGGCAAGTGGCTTAACCCCAATTGCCCTCCAAAAAAAAAAATGTATTTTAAGAAATCACATCCATTTTGCAGTGCAACCTGAAATTATGCCCAGATGGTTATTAAACTACCTATACCATCAAAGCAAGCAATATCACTACTTGGTCTATTTCCAAAGAGAATTGAGGAAAAAGGAAAAGAACTTATATGTTCTAGAATGACATGTCTTTCTTTGATGACAAATCGCAAGGATGACCCTCACTTGGGGAATGGCTGAACAAGTAGTGGTATATGATCATGATGGAATACTACTGTGCTGTAAGAAATGATGAGCCCAACGATTTTAGAAAAAGCATGGAAAGACTTGCATGAAATAATGAAGAGCAAAATGAGCAGAACCAAGAGAACGTTGTGTACAGTAATAGCAATATTGTTTTAAGAATAACTTTGAGCAAATAAGTTATTTGACTATTATAAATACCCAAATTAACTACAAAGGACATATGAAGAAAGATGCTATCTGCATCCATAGAAAGAATTGAGAAATAGAAGCACATAGAGAATAATTTTACATATTTCTCAATATCTATATACATATATATACATGCAGATATAGATATAGATCTATCTGTGCCTAATGGTAGCCATCTCTAGGGCGAGGGTGGTGGAGAAGAAAAAAATTTACATGATTTTGCTGTATATTTGAAAAGAATAGCAAATTGTACATAGCAGATTTGCAGTTTCATTTACAATCATCTTTTTTTTATTGTACTATGTTACAGAAATGCTTGTTTTATTCCATAAATCAAAAATAAAATAAGAAATTGCATCCAGTTTCTCAGAGATGAACACTTGTATAAGTAGGTGATGTTGGAGTTACTTTAATCACATTCAGTGTTTTATCATTGTTATTCTTTCTTCTAATTTTGTATTTACTTTGACCTTTGTTAAAACTAATTAATAATCTGACTGCCCGCAAGATAACTGATTCTAAATTATTTATAATGCTTGGCAAACCTTGAAGTGTTATCTAATTGTGATATGTCATCATCATTATTATTATTGCCTCTCATCAATTATTTCCTGTCTGTTGGAGACATAGTCAATTTCAGTTTTGTGATATCATTGGGTGTTTGCCATACTCGTACCTTCCAGTTCTCCTCTTGAAAAAAATATTCATAATGTACAGATAAGAAGGGGCAGCTAGGTGGCTCAATGGATAGAACACTTTGCTTGGAGTCAGGAAAATTCATCTTCTTGAGTTTAAATTTGGCCTCAGACACTTACTAGCTATGTGATCCTGGGCAAGTCACTTGACCCTGTTTGCCTCAGTTCCTTCATCTGTAAAATGAGTTGGAGAAAGAAAAAGCAAACCACTCCAGTATCTTTGCCAAAAAAAAAAAAACAAACAAACCCAAACAGGGTCACAAAGAGTCAGACATCACTGAAAACAACTGAACACCAGGTATGAAATTTCTGAATAATCTTTGAGTCTTTCTCCTTTTTTATTTCTTGATCTCAAACTATAGTTTTTGTTAGTATCCCTTGTGCCTACCTTCTCACTGAAGTCAGAGTATGAAGGTATATGAATTGACTTAGAGGATCTCATCAATTTAATTTTTTTTTTCTGCAACAACTATTGGTCCATAAATTTGACTATTTCCTTTAGAAACATGACAAAACGAATTCTGCTACTTCCTCTGCTGACCTCTCCAAGGAAATCCTGTGAGCCATCCTTTCATTTTGCTGCAATTTCTTTGTGTCTTCTAGTTTCATTAGTATGAAACCTTAGCAAAATGTCAGTCAATATGGATTGGTTCACTTCTTTTGGTGGTGTGAAAACTTTTGGTCATTGGACAAAAAGCCTACATCAAGTATGAATAATTAAAATAATATTCATAGGTAGTCTAAAAATTGCTACATTCTTATTACCTCCTACCCCATTTTTCAATATTGCCACTATCACTTCAGAAGCAGATGCACATTGCACAGAGGTGAGCGGCATATCCAATTTTTTTTTCTTTTTCTTTTTTCTTTTTGGAAGGGAGAAGGCAGAGCAATTGAGGTTAAGTGACTTGCCCAACATCACACAGTTAGTAAATGTTAGATGTCTGAGGCTGGATTTGAACTCAGGTCCTCCTGACTCCAGGGCTGGTGCTCTAAGTCACTGCACTTCCTAGCTGCCCCTACTAATTTTTTGTTTGTTTGTTTCACAGGTTGCCATGGCCAATATATATTACTAGTGGCCAACCCGTAAGTGGTGAGCCTCACTGTAATTAGTTAGACTGGTCCTCAGATAGTCTATCACCAGGGCCATCCTCATAGCTTTTCCATCTTGGAAATAATAATGATAACTAGGATTTATACAGCACTTTAAGGTTTGCAAAACCCTTTACAGAAATAATCTCAATTGATCCCAACAAGGACCCAGTAAGGTGGTGCTATTATTATTTTCATTTTACAGTTGAGGAAACTGAGGCTCAGAGAGGTTCAGTGACCTTTTTAATATCACACAGCTAGTAAGTGGCTGATGAATGACTTGAACTCAGCTCTTTCTGACTCCAAGTTCAGCACTTCTTCTGCATCACTTAGCTATGATAGAACTTCCTAAAACTTATGCTCCTCTAACAGAGCCTTCAAAACTCCAGGATGATGTTCATAAATTATGAAATATTGAAGAAGCAATGTAGTGGAGGAAGCTATAACTTTAGCTTAAATTGTATACTCTTTGAGGGCAATATATGGAGCATATAAATTTCATTGTGTTTGGAACCTCAAACATTGATATATTCAACATTGTTATTATTATTAAATATAAGTCTGACCATTATATACTACATATGTGTGTGTATATAGACAGAGAGCACTAAACATAAATATATCTAAATATAGTCTTCTCCCAGAACAAACAAAAAAAAAGTGACCTATATAAGTATGAAGATAAGAATGTTAAGTAAAAATAAAAACTCTTTAACTTAGTAATTAATATCCTCTAAAATATGGATCCAAACATGTCATTCTATTTCCATTCAAATACCTAACATTCTAGTCAAATTGGACTTTTAGCTTCTCTTGGACCTTACCCTGCTCTCTGTCTCTCCTCTTTCCATTCATATAGACCATTTCTCCCATTCATATGCCAGGAATAGATTCTCTCCACATCTCCTTGTGTTAGAAATCCTTCTCTTCCTTCAAGGTTCAGTTCTCATGTCATGAAGCTTTCCCTGAGCCTCTCAGTGCAAATATCACCTTTGCCCTTTCTGTATTTTACCTTGTATAGCATATCTATGCATATGCATTCCTCCTTTTAGCTTGTAAGTTCTTTGAAGGAAGGGATTGTCACTTTTTATATTTGAATCTACACTACTTAAACCAGTACTTCCCACTAGGTGGTAGGCTTAACACTTAATAAACATAATAAATGCTTATTGAATTTGTAGAAATCAAGTTAATCATAAATATCAATTATAAAAGGTAATATTTAGAAGGGAACACCTAGGTGATGCAGTGATAGAGTGATCTGGAGGCCAGGAAAATTCATCTTCCTGAGTTCAAATCTGGCCTCAGATACTTATTAGCTGTGTGACCCTTGACAAGTCACTCAACCCTTTTAGCCTTAAGTTCCTTATCTGTGAAAAAGAGTCAGAGAAAGAAATAATAAACAACTTTAATATCTTTGCCAAGAAAACTCCAAATGGGGCCATAAAGAGTCAGACAGGACTGAAATGAATGAAAACAACAAGAAAATTAAAGGAAAGTGTCATATCTATCTTTTCCAGATTATGAGAAAGTCATTATCCACTAAGAAATGCTAAAAAAAAAAAAAAGCAGATAAAAGCTTATGTAGGCATCTTCCCCCTAAACTATTACCTCCTCCTCAAATTAGCAAAAATTTGTTTATCTGAATTAAGTGCTGCAACACTATCCCCAATATAAGATCCTTGAAAATTTAGACATTTTTGTTTTGTTTTGTTTTGTCTTTTAGGGTATGGCAATTTTGGTTACTGGTAACAAATAGGGTAAAGGTTACTAGTCTTAGTACTCCTTGTAAGTTGGTATATATAGAAGCCAAGTGTATTAAAAGGAATTGCTTCTAGCCCAGCTCCTCCCCATCTCCTTTACTTTTATTTAGAGGACTCTCTAAGGTGATTGTAAAGTGGCTGGCTAGGGACTCAAGGATAAGATGAGAGTTGAAGTTTTTTTTTTTTTCATATAGTATCTTAGATAAAAGCTTAGAATGAGGGACCCAAGAGCAGTTTAAAAGGAATTCAAAAGACCAACTTTTTAAAAATTACTAAGACTTTTTTTTTAGATGATTGGATGGGAGTCACTGGCTGGGGTTTGCATCACAAAAGAGCTAAAGATAACCTACCATTATCAAGCTGAAAAACTAGACTCCTTAGGCAGTAAGAAGCCATACTGCAGCTGATTACCAGCAGATGTCAGCAGAGAGCAGCAACTGGTCCCCAGAAATGTCTAGCAAAAAACCCAGAGAGTTTAAAATATAAGCAAAGGATACTAGTGCGTGACAGCATGAGGAGTGAGTTGCTCCAGCCACATTTCCTTGCCATACTTATGGCCTACATATGAATCAGGCAGCATATTTCCTATGTGTGTTCCTCTATTCACATTCTCTAGTTACATGTTCCTCCTCCCCCATCAGTAGTATCATCTCATATTGGAAAATACCTCTGTATGGGCAAATCTTTCTTGTTCTTTGTTTTGTCACATGATGTATAATTAAATGTCTTTTGCTTTGAGCTTATATGTCTTCTATTTTGGCCTATAAAAAGTAAAGATTTTTAGTGGGAGACTTGTGTGTTTTTGTTGTTGAATAAATGCTTATCCAAAAACTACCTTACCCCGGCATAGCTTTCTAGGAACTCATGTGTAAGGGGCTCCTGAGTGCTATTTTAGTATCCCTATCACCTGCCACCTAAGAAAATTCTCAAGGATCTAAGTATGGTAACTAAAGATCCATACTTCCATATACATATGGCTTAGTAGCTAGTCTTAGAGATTTGCCTAAAGCTCAGCAGTTTAAATGATATGACCATGGTCACCCAGCTCCTAAGAGTCAGAGATCATTTCCAAATCCAGATCTTCCAGGTCCAACCCTACATCTGTCATGACACACTGTCTCTCAAGAAATTTTTGTTGAATGAATATTAAATCTGTCCAGAGGTTAGTAGTCTTGGAGCTGTTGTGCACTTATAGCCCAGCAGCCTTTGCCCACCACAACTTACAACCCTATTGCATGGCCTTGGTTCCTTCCTCTACTTCCACAGGTCTAAACTGATCCAAATGAGAGGAAACTAAGGTCCAAGGAAAACCATACTATGTGTTATCCCCCAACCTCACCCCCATCCCAAATCACCCTGCAACCTATTCACAATAGGTGAAATCTTCTTAAAAATGAACATCAAAAGAAGTTTCAAAAAGAAAAAGAAACCACAACAGAGCATTATGAAGGGTCTTTGTGGTTAAGAAAGAAGCAGACATAGTGACTTTGCGTGGTAATGGTTGGACAAGGAAGAAATTCTGGGCTGATGGCCTGATTAGTTGACTGCATCAGTAAGAACTTCAAGTCTTTTTTCAACATTGACAAGTCAAAACAACCTCTTCCCTCTCTCATTTCCCAGCCCCCAACAGAACCTGGAGGGAGAGATAGGAGAGAGCAACATGGGGCAGCATGAGGACATAGGACGGGAAACACTAAGCCAGGCAGATGCTCTTTGTCCTTCATTGTCTTGGGAACATCTCTGTCTCTGGAAATTAGCCTTCCCCACTGCTACTACAAGCAGCCTTGGATCTTGTTCCACCAGACTAGATACCTTTGAGGCCACTATGGATAGAGCTCTATGCACTAGTGGAAGATCTGCCCTTGGAGACAGGAAGACTTGAATTCAAATCCTGACTTAGATGCTTCTCAGCTGTGTGACCCTTGCCATGTCATTTTCCTTCTCTGTGTCTCAAATACCTCATCTGTAAAATGAGTATGTTGGGCTCAATAGTTCCTAAGATCACTTTCAGCTCTAAATCTATGATATTATTGTACTATGACATTTTTTTTTCTTCCCTAAAGAAAAATAGGAAAAAAGGAAAGAATAGTTAGGGTGAGGAATATTGGTGAAGACTGGATGGAGAAACAGTCAATTAACAAATATTTATTAAGTGCCTACTATGTGCCAGGCATTACGCTAAACATTAGGGATATAACTACAGTTACCCTTTCACATCTCAACTTTCCCTACCGCAGTTTTGATACATTGAGGATTTGCATAAGAAATTAAATGGGAATTCGGGGGGAGTTTTACAGAAGACA
>CM053580.1:470481345-470543552 GCA_028627135.1 Pseudochirops cupreus
AGCCACTGCCTCTGCCGCCGCTTCCAGTCAGCACCGCACGGAGACTAGCTTGGTTCCAGCGTTCTCTTGCTCCACCCCTTCCTGCTACATCAGCAAGCTCAAGGGGCGTGGAAGATCTTCAAATCCCAGTATCGTTACAGGAGGATGGGGAGGGAGCGAGGGAGAGAATTTGGAACCAAAGTTTTGAAAACAAATGTCAAAAATTGTCTTTATGTGTAACTGGGGAAAATAAAATACTAACCATTAAAAATAAATATTTTTTTTAAAGAAAGGGGAGAGGCACAAAGGGTACCCAACTAGCATGGGGGCATCTTGTTCTTTGGAGCTGAAACCAGGCAGAGCAATAGATGCAAAAAGGAGTGAGCCATAAGGTCCAGGTTTTGTTCTCTATAAAGGAAAGCATAGACAGAAATTTGGTACTCTGCCCTGCAGTCATCCAGTAAGATGGAAGAGGAGGCTGAGGGAGTAGCATCAACTTCCTTTTGTGCATTTTCTTCCCTCCATTTGACTGCAAGCTCTTAGAGGGCAGAACTATCTTTTGTTTTCAGATTTGTATCCCCAGTATTTAGCTCAGTTCCTGGCACATAGTAAGTGCTTAATAAATGTCCATTGACTGACAATTTTCCTCTGGGTACTCTCCAATGTATCAAAATCCTTGCTAAAGTATGGCATCCTGAACTGAAGCCATATTCACAGGGCAGAGTACAATAGGACCATCACCTGCCATGGATTTATACTTCTCTTAATGTGTCCTAAATCGTAAAATCCAATTAGTTTTTTCTAACTGCAATAAGACTCTGTTAACTGACAGTAAAGTTTCAGCCAATTAAAACCTCTGGGTCTTTTTCAAACTCATTTAGGTACAGCTTCAGGAGTGTGCTAAAGACAATGCTGATCAACTCCAGAGCCAATTGTTAAATTTTCAGTGTCAGCACTCACACCTCAGAAACTGGCAAATGCTACAAATCAGGGCTTGATTTATTATTTTGTTGGTTGTTTAGACTTCAGAAAGTGATAGAGAACATAACTGTACATATCAATAATTAATAACAAATTAATAAGTTTATATTAATAATTAAACTTAAAAGTGTGTCCATTATACATCTTTTTCCCCCAGAGAGCAGGTTGTTAATCATCTACCAGCACACTACTGCATACCTCCCTCATCTAGAAGTATTGAAGTTGATTTTTTGAACCCTAGTGTTAAGATTTTACATTTCTCCATCTTAAATTTCACTTTATTAGCTTTGGGTTAATCTTCTAGCACAGTGGTGTTAATTAAAATAGAAACCAATTTCTGCTAGCCTCATGTTGACTTGGAAAACCACAGACAAACATTATCTACATTGTATCGCGTTTTTATTTATTTTGTTAAACATTTCCCAATTTCATTTTAATCTAGTTGTGGGCTGGAAGTTTGACAACTCTTTTCTAGAATATCAAGGTTTCGATTTTGGGGGGTTGGGGTTTTTTGGAAGGGGGAAGGCAGGGCAATTGGGGTAAAGTGACTTGCTCAAGGTCACACAACTAGTAAATGTGTCAAGTGTCTGAGGTCATATTTGAACTCAGGCCCTCCTGACTCCAGGGCTGGTGCTCTACTCACTGTGCCACCTAGCTGCTCCCTGTTTTTGGTGTTTGTTTTTTTTAATCCTGATTCTATCATCTGGTGAGTTAGCTATTCCTCCCAGCTTTGAGTCATTTTATACATATGATAAGATACCAATATGGCTGGATTCATTGGAGAACTCAGATCTAATCCTGACGACTTCCTAACCAGCTATATGACCTCAGGCAATTCATGTAGTACCTTGGTTTCTTCAACCATAAAATAAGGGAGTTGGATAAAATGAGCACTACAATTATCTCCATCTTCTAGCTCAAAAATTCTATGACCTAATTTGGCATAAGTGGCCATTCTGTTGTAGGAAAGTCCTAAATTAGGTAAATGGAATGACAGCATTACTCATCAAGATCATGAAGAAAAAAATGGATTACATGAGTTATTATTTTCTCTTGCAAACCCATAGAGGGAATGAAGCAAGGAATGAGGGAACATATGCCCAGTAGTGCATAGTACTGCATTTTCTATACAAGGTTCCATAAACTAGAGAGGAGTGGTCCCCAAATATACTTTTAGGACATAGAAATTGCTAAGTATCTTCAGCGGATTATTACCTATTATCTGAGATCACCTCTCCTCTTTTTCAGTTAATCTATAAACATTTATTAAGAATTTTCTATGTGTTAGGCACTGTGCTAAATGCTGGGGATGTAAAAAAAAAAAGGCAAAAGACAGTCCCAGCCCTCAAGGAGCTCACAGTCTAATGGGGAAGAAAATGTACAAATAAATATGCTCTCTCTCTCTCTCTCTCTCTCTCTCTCTCTCTCTCTCTCTCTCTCTCTGTATGTATGTGTATATACACACACACACACACACACACACGGGATAAATTGGAAATAATCAACAGATGGAAAGCTCTAGAATTCTTTTTAGTTGCATCTCAGGATGAACATGGAGAAAGACAGGGGTTGGTGATGACTATAAATGAATATGCTTCTCACTACATTTTAAAGTCAAATGAAGGAACAACTAGGTGATGTAGTGCATAAAGCACTGGCCAGGGAGTCAGGAAGACCCAAGTTCAAATCTGGTCTCAGATCCTTACAAGCTATGTGACCCTGGGCAAGTCACTTAACCCTGATTGTCTCCAATATATACATACATACACACACACATATACATATAAAGTCATATACAACTTTGACTTCATTTTCTGTCTGAAGTGATTTCTTGAAGAAGTCTTCATAAAGTAAAAATTAGCATACAGCTAAGTGGAACTGTGGAGAGAATGCCAAACTTGAAGTGAGAAAGACAAGTTCAAATCCTGTCTCCAACTCTTACTAGCTATATGACCCTAGATAAATCACTTAACTTTTCTGTTTTGGTTTTCTCAGTTTCCTCATTTGTGCATTGAGTATAATAATAGTAACAACCTCCCCAGGTTATCATGAGGATAGAATGAGATACTATGTAAAGAACTGTATAAATCCAGCTATTATTAATATTATCTTTTTCACTGATAACTCAAAAAGCATTTAATGACAATAACTGATAGTTATATGGTTCTTTAAAGTTTGCAAAGTTTTATCTCAATTATCTCATTTAATCCTCCCAACAATCCTATAAAATAGGTGTTATTAATCCTCATGTTTTAGTTGAGGAAACTGAGGATCAGAGAACTTAATTGATTTTTTTCCCAATTACATTTGAATCTGGTTCAGGTCACATTTGGGATTGTGTGAGCCACACAACACAGCTTGCACCAAATGTTTGACCTCTGATCTCCTTCACTCTATGTTTGCAAGAAATCTCTAGAATAAAAAATTGTTGCTGTTTAGTCATTTCCAATTCCTCATGACTCCATTTGGGGTTTTTTTTGGCAAAGATACTAGTTTGTTACTTCCTTCTCCAGTTCATTTTACAGATGAGGAAACTGAGGCAAATAGGGTCACAGAGCTAGGAAATGTCTGAAACCAGATTTGAACTCAGAAAGACGTCTTTTTGACTTTTTGCCCTTTTTTTTTAAAAGATCCCAACATTTTATTGTTTTTGATACATTCTCCAGGTCCTTCCTTCGCCTTCCCCTTCCCCCCACTCCTACTATACAGAATAAGGCTGATTGAGTCCCACCACTCCCCAACAGTTCCAGTTCTGTTTGGTTTGGGCCCCCTCACCCTGGAAGCATTTATGGGGGGTGAGGAGTGAGGGCAGGAGGGAGGAATAGGGGAGGGATGGGCTATCTACTTTACCGCCTAGCTACCCTAGGATAAAAAATATCCAACCTCAAATATCTAGCCTCTGCTTGAAGGCCTACGAAGAGGTCTTCATCACCTCTCAAGACAGCAGGATAACAAATGGGAGAGGGAGTTAGGGAAGAGGGAAAAAGAGCCAGTGGGAATAAGGTTACCTTAAAAAAGATTAAACTAGGGAAATTGAAAAGATACAGTATTGTATTTAAAGCATAAGAGGGGAAAAATTGTAACTTGCCCATTTTTTCCTCCCGCTCATGTACAGATGAGGAAACTGAGGCAATTAGGTTAAGTGACTTGCCCCTAGTCACATAGCTAGTAAATGTCTGAGGTCAGCTTTGAACTCAGAAAGTCAGATTTGAACTGAGAAAGATTAGTCTTCCTGACTTGCGTCCTGGCAATCCATTCACTGAACCATCTAGCTTCCCAGCTTGGTGGTGCAATGCAGGCTGGAGTGAAGAAGACATGAATTAAAATTCAGCCTCAGACACTTACAAGTGACCCTGGGCAAATCACTTAATCCTGTTTGCCTCAGTTTCCTCATCTGTAAAAAAAAATGAGGGGGAGAATGAAATGGTAAAGCTACTCCAGTATCAAGGAGTGACCACAAATGGGGTCACATAGAGTCAGATACAACTGAACAACAATATTAATGGGCACAATGGATAAGAGTATCAGGCCTCAAATCAGGAAGACTTATCTTCTTGAGTTCAAATCTGACCTCAGACACTGAGCAAATTACTTCATGCTGTCTGCCTCAGTTTCCTCATCTGTAAAATGAGCTGGAAGAGAAAATGGCAAACCCCTCCAGTATCTTTGCCAAAAAAAAAATGTCACGGAGTCAGACATGACTGAAAGGACTGAACAAAAGACCAGATAGAGATCTTAAAAACCCAATCTCAGAAAAGGAAATTGAACTAGCTGTAAAGGAATTACCAAACGGGGAAGGGGGAGGGCGAGGAGAGAAAAACTCCTTGTCCTGATAGATTCACAGGAGAATTTTATCAAATTTTTAAATACCCACACTTCATAAGTTATTTTTTAAAGTATGTGGGGGGGAGTACCTTACCAGAACCTTTTTATGGGACAAATACTGTCCTAATGTCTAAACCAGGGAAAGATGTAACACAGAAGGAAAATATATAACTAAGTGATCTTCTTTTCCTGCCTTAAGATCATCAATTGACTTAAGATTATCAATTTAAAGCCAAAAGAAACTTTACAAGTCATCAAGTCCAACACGACTACCCCACCCTACCCCTGCCCAATTTACAGTTAAGGAAACTGAGACCCAGGAAATGGAGTGACTGTCCCAGGGTCACACAGCTAGTAAGTATCTGAGGCAAGATTCAAACATTGTTCTTGATTCGAAGTCCAGCCTGGTTTTTACTCTACCACCATGCTACACAAGAATCTTTCAGCCTACTCTTCAAAGTTCTTTGAAGTGAGTCTTTCTCACACCCTGTTGAGATAAAATAACATAAATTCGTAGTGGAGGCAGTCAGCATGGTCATGTGATATCCTCCAATGACGTTCAATGGCCCTCAAGCAGAAGCATAGAAGTAAGAAGGTGGCAATAATACAGAGCTGGGGTTTGGAAAGAGATGGGCGATAACAGGACAAGACAAGTGATTCATAGGGAGAGGAAAGTTTAAATCTGAACTGGTAAATTGTAGAGCAAAGATTTTGAAGAAAGGAAAGGAAAATATAAAATCCTCGACTAGGCATTGAAAATCCTCTCGATCTGGAGCCCAGGCTCTGACCTTTTAATCATTTCATGTTACTTTCATTCATGAACTTTCTATTCCACTTATAGTGACCTGTTAGCGGGTCACCATAAGCAATATTCCATCTCCCTCAACCATATTTCTACACCAGGTCACCCATATCTGGAATAAACTTCCTATTCTCTTCTGCCTCATAAAATCCCTCATTTCCCTCAAAGCATAGATTAATTGCCAATTCCTAAATGAGATCTTTCCTTTTCCTGATCCCCTATTATCTCAAATTTACTCATTCTCTCTCTCTCTCTCTCTCTCTCTCTCTCTCTCTCTCTCTCTCTCTCTCTCACACACACACACACACACTCAACATTTTAGATACACATCATATCTGTTTCCTAAAATGTAACCTCCTGGAAGGCAGAGATTATCTGACTTTCGTCTTTGTATCCCCATTATCTAGGCACTAAATGTTCATTGACTTGAATGTTACTCCCCAACTAGATTATTCATTCATCAACATTAGTATATTCACTTCAACATTCCAGGGATGCATGATCAAAGCATATTCCTTCCATCAATGCAGATCAATCCCTTCCACTCCATAGTAATCTTTGCTCGTGTCGCCTTTTTCTCGTTGGATCATGTCACTGCTATGACTGCTTGCCTCAGCAATTTAAGGTACCACTTATATATGAATTTCTGCTTGAAGAAGCAATCCGCTATGTAGGATTAGTTATACTGAAACAGACACGGAAAGCTCTATTTTGGAAGATTCTTTTCCTAAAGAGAAGAAATACTTATATTAGGTTCAGTATGTTATGTCAGCCTCTTTTTGCTTATATGTCAAGGGTTCATAGTTTTCTCTAATGTAGATCACAATAACTTCTAGCCATCTATCTGGTCTGTTAGAAGTTTAATATTCTTTATCCCTTCTAACTTTTTTTTTCAGGAAACTGACTCCAAGATGAATGTGCAAATGAATGAATGAAAATAAGAGCATTTATTAAATGCTTTGTTCCAGGCCCATCGCTAAAAACTAAGGATACAAATACAAAAGAGATTTTCCCATTAAGAGGCTTATATCCTATTGAGGGAAACAAGAGATGTAGCGATGTGTGTCTGTGTGTCTGTGTGTATCTGTGTATATGGATATGTCTGTATACACACACACACATGCATATATGTATGTATATATAGGGAAATGGTGACCAGGGAAAAGTGTTTTGGTCCCAGAAGTCACAGGAATGTGAGTAAAACCATTAGACAGTAGATTAACATGGCCTTTCCATAAGCAGCAATCTAGTGCTGATTGGATTACTGTTTCCTGGTAGAGAGATAGGGGGCAGGGAGGAGGTCGGATCATGGCAGGAGGATGGCAATGAAGCACTGCTGGGTGGTACAGAGATAATGGTAGCTTCTTTGAAGGTCGTTCTCAGGATAATTATTAGCATATGCACTGATGAGCCTTCCCACACTAAAATAAGAAACTCCTCTCAAGGTTACTGAATGCATGTCATTCTTAAGTAATTATAAGAAACTGCCTTCTTTTCAGATTACAGACACCTGTGTCTAAGGCCACTCATGGTATTGAGTGTGTGCCAAGGCCAAGCTGCCCAAAACACCAAGCATGAGTTCAGGAGGATTGTCCGCAAACTCAGCCATTCGTACCCAGGCCAATTGGTACTCCTCAAACCTTCAAGGCCACATCAAAAAATAAGACTTTCTTGGTAAATTATGTCAGAAGCAGTGCTTTTTCTATACATAAGCAAGAAAAACAACTTAAAAATTGTCTTTTGTTGAAGATGTTCTGCTACTCTCCTTCCATGACTGTGAGAGCTGATGAGATGAAGATACATCAAAGGCTTAGGAGGAGCATCAGAGACAGTCATGTTTAAGTATCCTCTATCACCTTGGAACCCAAGTGACCCAGTACTATGTCTCCTGGTGAATATCATTTGAACATGTAAGTTACATATTAAGCTTTGCTTTCACTTTTTAGTGGCATGGTGATAACACTTAGCGCATAACCATTCATCTAGAGAGCATTTACTGCTAAATGTTAGGGAAAAAAAGAAGAAACTGTTCACTTCTCCAGCCTCTGAAATTAACCCCTTGTGTCCAGGAGAGTCTTCGTGAGTTACCACAGCCATTACCTCGTGATCAGCCTTAAAGTAACAAGCCTCCCAAAATTCAGCTTGGTTGGTCCTCAGACGACATCCCAAAGCTCATATTCAAAGCCTTTCAAATTTAGCAGGACCTACCAAAGGTTGTGCTCTTCTATGGAGAACCTAGACTTCCCTCCACCACAACAATGAGGGATAACATGGAGGGCGGAACATACATAATAAAATACTGGTCCTTTCCACTACGTAAATAGGGATAAGGACCAAATTTTATTAGTGATGGGCATTGTGATTTTCAGTAGTATTGGGCACTCCTAGGTGAGAAACTCCCTCCACCAATGCAGGAAAGCACTTTCTCTGTATAGCTCAGAGAACTGCCCTAGAACACTGAGAGGTTAAATGACTTACCTTGGGGTCACATAGCCAGTAGGTATCAGAGGAAGGATTCAGCCCAAGTCTTCCTGGCTAGCTCTCTATCCACTATGCCAAACTGCCTTTCTACATATGTACTACACATTGTAGATATAGACAGGCATATTTCTACATACATACTATACAGACATATTATATATACACACTGCATCCATAATATATACTATATATACACACATACTATATATTATATATACAATATATACTATATATACACACACATGTTATATATGATATAGTTTGTGTATTTGTATACACACATATACATCCTTTCACATCCATAATTATGAAGTGACAGTTCATTTAATTCACCCTGCCTCCAACTTAGAATCAATGCAAGAGTCCTACTAAGGGGTAGCAGGGGGAAAAATCTTGATCTGCTTCACTAACTTATTGCACAATTGTTGTTTAGGCAACCTCCCAACTCTTCTGCCGTCAGTAAAATTTGGAATATTGATACTGGGTGCAGAACTATTACACGTTTTAAGGTCTTGGTTTAAAAGGTGCTATATATGAAGGGTATTATTCTTATTCTGAGCCCCAAGGCCAGAAAAATGATGTGGAGATATGCATTCTTTCACCAGATGTATCCAATCAGGATTAGTTTCTCTGAGTCATTTCCAAGATAAAATCTAGATAGCTTTATCAAACAGACCTTGAGATAAAGGAAGAAATTTGGAGAACAATAGAAACTTTTACAACTAGTAAGATAATGCTGCCTCTACAAAATTTTTCTTCATGTCAGTATTTTTACACACACACACACACACACACACACACACACACACACACACACACACACCCTGTCAGGATAATAATTAGCATTTTCAGCTATTTCCAGATAAAAGAAACTAACTTCATTGGGGGGAAAACTCATAGGATAAATTGGGTAAATACAATGCCACTCTAATGAGGATGAATAAAGATTACCTAATTTTTTACTCATTGAGTGATTTTCAGTTTCAATTCTACCCTGAAAACTGAAATTGAAAATCACCCAAAGGACAATATGGAAGCATACTGGGGCAATAGCAAACTGTAACATATTACAAAGAAAGAATTATGAAGGCAGCATGGTATAAAGGATGTTACCATGGAAAAGTGGGAAGGGAAAAGTAGATGGATAGTAACGGATAGTGCAGTAAGAATGAAGGATAGTCTATGGGGTCCTTGGTTGGACAACTTGTGGCACACCTATGAGAGGAAGTATGAAAGACTCCCACAGGACAGGTAGGCATGGGTCATAGGTATTCAATCTTCATCACTATAGGGAGTATCCACAATTTTGAGATCCTAGATTTATTTGATTATTTAGTTATATATAGTAATGATTTCTATGTGTCTCTAACAGGAATGATCTACACACCTAACCAGTAGATAATAGTTCAGAGACAAAAACAAAAGAAGAGACATCGCTGTCTTTTCTTCTTTTTAAATTCTGGGCCCAATTCACTGTACATTTGTAATGTCAGTCCAAGACATCACCTTGTAGCAATGTTGCAAATTAAGAACAGTCTGGTTAATACATTCCTGATTGATAATTAATTCTGACTATGAAGATGTCAGAAAACTTTCCTTCTGTCTAAAAGAGGAAAAGGAGATGATGGAGGAGGAGGAGCAGGAGGAGAAGTGGAAGGAGGAAGAGGAGAAAGGAGGAGAAAAAGGAGGAAGAGAAGGAAGAGGAAGAGGAGAAAGAGGAGGAGGAAGAGGAAGAGGAGGAAAATGAGGAGGAGGAAAATGAGGAGGAGGAAAAGAAGAAGGAGGAGGAGGAAGAGAAGGAGCAGAAAAACTAGTATTTATATAGCTCCTTATGGTTTGCAAAGCACTTTACAATTATCATATTTGATCCTCACAACAACCCCTTGAGGTAGGTCCTATTATTTTTTGCAGATGAGGAAACTGAGGCTGAGAGAAGTGATTTGCCCAAGATCTTGGAGCTAGTAATGTATTCAAGGCAAGATTTGAACTCAGGTCTTTCTGACTCCACTTCTAGCTCTCAATGTTCTACACCACCTAACTGCTTAAACAAACAAAACCTGTCACTGAGTTAGGAGGATATCTACAGCATCCCTGGTGGAATGAGTGGATCAAAAGAATTTGTTCCAACAGCCACGAAGGTGGCTGAAGTAGGTGCTATGGAATGCTTAGACATCAAAGATGCCAAGGTCATCCACCACATCTCCCAGCCATTCCCAGTCATCTTGACTTTTGTCTTGCCACTGGACTTTGATGACTCCCAAAGAGAGAAGAAGATTGACAACTTTGTGCATCTCTGCCTCACTTAAATCCAATTCATGTTCAAGTGAAGACATCATCTTGTGATGTCATTGGTCCTCTTCAGAAACAAAGGATGAACAAAGAAGAAAGTCTTGGTTGTGTGAATATTTCCCCCCAGAGACAGAGATGCACAAAGTCTCCCTATGCTGTTATTTTTGTCTATGTCCTCCCATAAATTGCCACAGGGTGTCCCATCAAAGTATTTTCTCCTGATGTCACACAGATATCAGCCGAACACTTGGGCTCTCTATCAGCTATTCCTTCTAAATTTCTTCTTCACCCATACATTTCCCTGATGACATCCTTTGTTTTGTTTCTTCTTAGTTCCTTATTTATTTGGTGGTGCAGTCTTCTTAAACTTACAGTGAGCCTCCCCATTGCCCTCTGTGAAATATTCCTTATTAATTCTTTAGAGATTCTAGTATTCCATGACTGCTGCCCTACAACAACACCAGTAGAACATGTATTTAAAAGACAGATCTTTTTTTTTTTATTTTTCCCTCCCTGGGAGAAGTCTGGCATCATTGAAGGAGTTTTTCAGTTTCCCAAAGGCGATACATCCCTGTCTTTTCCCCTTGTTTAATTCTGGGCCCAACTCACTGTATATTTGTAATGTCAATCCAAGATATCACCCTGTAGCAATGTTGCAAATTAGGGACAGACTGGTTAATACATTCCTGACTGACTATTAATTAATTCTGACTATAAAGATCCCTATTGGATTGTGGACTCCTTGAAAACAAACATTAAATATTATTAATCTTTATAATATGCCCTTCCCTAAACATGTATGCATATACATATATATATGCACAGTACCTAAATACAGAATAATTATATATATATATATGTATATATATAGTTCTCTTTTTTCTTTGTTTAAAAAAATTAACCTTATTTTTAATGAAGCCTTTTGTTTTTACTGTGTACTGTTTCAAAGGACTTATGAATTCATTCTCTTATTTGAATGTCAGGACAAAACTATGATTCCACCTCACATCTTACAGACTAACAAATATGACAAAAGAAGAAAATGGCAAACATTGGTGGGACCATAGGAAAACGGACACATGAATACACTATGGTAAACACAATTGGGCATTGATCTAGCCATTCTGGGAAGCACTTTGGAATTATGTCCAAGTTGGTGAACTATGCGTACCCTTTGACTCAGCTATATCATTACTAGACTTGGGTTAGCCCTTCTGCCAGATGTTTTGCTGAGTTGTGGCTGCTGCACATGCTACAGCTTCTTAGAGCCACAGATGAAAGTTGAATGCCAGGTGGACACCAAAGGTAGATGAATAATCCTGAAAAGTGCTCAGCAAAACCTCATACCAGAGGTGCTAGTCCTCCCTGGAAGCCCGACCAAAAAGCTTCAAACCTGTCACTGAGTTAGGAGGATATCTACAGCATCCCTGGTGGAATGAGTGGATCAAAAGAATTTGTTCCAACAGCCACGAAGGTGGCTGAAGTAGGTGCTATGGAATGCTTAGACATCAAAGATGCCAAGGTCATCCACCACATCTCCCAGCCATTCCCAGTCATCTTGACTTTTGTCTTGCCACTGGACTTTGATGACTCCCAAAGAGAGAAGAAGATTGACAACTTTGTGCATCTCTGCCTCACTTAAATCCAATTCATGTTCAAGTGAAGACATCATCTTGTGATGTCATTGGTCCTCTTCAGAAACAAAGGATGAACAAAGAAGAAATGATTAGACCAGAGATCAAAGAGAGTAAAGAATCTATATGCACAAAAATACTTATACCTATTCTTTTTATAGAACTCAAAAAGCAGAAACTAAGGAGGTGTGGGTCTATCATGGACCAAATTATTAACCCAATCATCATATATTAGTGGGATGGAATATTATTGTGCCATAAGAAATGATGTAATAGCCAATTTCAGAGGAAACTTTGAAACTTTATGCATGATACAGAGTGAAGTGAGCAGAATTTGGAGAACAGTTATACAATGATAATAACATTAAAAAGAAAAAAAAAACTTTTAAAGACTTTAGAACTCTGACCACGAATCCAAAGACCTCATAGAAAGTGACATGGTCAGATTTGTACTTTAAGAATATCACTTTATTGGCTGTGTAGAGTAGAGGAGTCATCTATCTCCTGCCAGAGAGGTGATGGGCTAGAATAAAGAATGAGACATACCTTTTTGGACATGGTCAAATGTGGAAATATTTTTGTTAGACTAAGCATATTTATTATGAAGAGGGTTTCTTTTAATTGTTCAACTGGGGGGAGCAGTGGGTAGGAAAGATAAATAACTATAAACATAATTAAAAACAAACCTAAAAAAGACAACACTGTGAAGTTGATAAAGCAGATCCAATTGTGGCCATTTTATAGCTAAAGAAAATGAAGAGCTCAGAGGGACATTCAGAGAGATTAAGTGATTTACTCAAATGTCATATGACTAAGAAGTGATGGTACCACTATTAAAACGAGGTTCTGGAACCCCTCACCCATAATCTTTCCACACCATTATGTTACCATGTGGATACCTACCTCTTACATCAAGAGCTTCTCTCCTCTTACACCTAATAGGAATTCAATACATTTAGATTAGTTGAACTGAATTGAATTGAATCTTTACAACTTTCATTTTGACTTATAAGTGTAAAACTAAGAATTAGAGACGAGTCCAGGGTTAAAACTGTATGGGGAATTCTCCATCACTGTCCCATTTGGGGATGTGAGGTCCCAGCTGGAATTCCCTGCCCTCCCTCTGGTTATTTATATTTTTATGTAATTATTCCCAAGGTTCCATTAGTACAAAATTATTAAAAGTGGCAACTCAAAATTTCTGTACCCTACATTCTTCATTTTCCATTAAGCTGAGCTCCTCCAAAATTCTCCATGCTGCCCCAGAAATCTCTTCATCCTGGAAGATTTAGACCTGGGATTCACACCTCAAAATTACCCTCTACCATTGGGTCCCTTTTTCCAATTGTCTGCTTCCTCTCAAAACTTCCATTTAAGGAGACACCCAAGCTAGCCATCTCTTCATTTTCTACTAGGCTGCACTCCTTTGAATATTTACATCATATCCAATCTTGGGATACACACACACACACACACACACACACACACACACACACACACACCCCTCTTTTAGCTTTCTTTTATGTGTTTTCTTCCCCGTTAGAATGTAGGCTACTTGAGAGGCTTAGCACAGTGCCTTGGCACATAGTTAGACTTAATAGATTTTTGTTGGTAGATTGACTATGCCAAGGACAAAATTCAGTTTCCCAGGCAGGGAGAGAGTTTGGGATGCGGACATACAGGACTTGTGACAACATGAATCTAACATGTATCATCAATATCACCAAACCCAGACTTCCCCTAGGGAGGTCTGGGGAGGGACAGGGGAGAAGTGGGGAGAAGGAGGCTAAGCTAGAAGGTTCCCAGGCTAGGTGACACAGTCTGTCTCAGCCAAGTACATTTGTGCTGGTGGAGTCTCTACTCCACATACTGGTGAATTTCAGTCAGTCAATAAGTATTTATTAGTATTTACTGTGTGCCAAGCAGATGATCCAAAGAAAAGCCAAAAACGTTATCTCTACTCTTCAGACATTCACATTCTAGAAGAGAGAACATGGAACATAAACTAGACAGCAGGGAAATAGGTACATGCAACATAAACATCGACAAAAGAGTCAATGGAAGGCAATGTCACAGGGAAGGTTTGGGGAGAGGGAGGAATGATAAGAAAGAAGGAAACCAGGGAAGCTAAGGTGAGGAGATGAGGGGTCATCTATCTTGAGAAATGTCAACATCCTATATTTCTACACATACACGCACAACCCTACCTTGATGTTTGTGCCCTGGGGCAAAGCCCTGGTTCTTCCATGATGATTGTGTTTGTCGTTGTTGTGTCTGTCCTTTGTTTTCAATGAGGTCTACGGCATCAGGGAAATGACAGGACTTGCGGTTGACTTTGATTTGAATGAGGGAGGGCTGTGCAAGGTCACCAGCCTCACTTTCTCCTCCAGAGCCATCTGGATCCAGTGACCAGATATTCATCAGAATGACTGACAATGACCCAGGATGCAATGGGACACCCTGGCTCTGAAGGAGAAAGTGAGGCTGGTGACCTTGCACAGCTCTCCCTCACTCACCTCAAAGTCAACTTCAAGTCATGTCATTTCCATGACACTTACTACTTTGCCTAAATATAATCCACAATCTTCTACCGAAGTGAAATTAATTGGGCTCAGGACAGACTTTTCAAGGATCCATTCGCTCCTTCTTGTTACGTGTGGCTTTACATGCACGGGAAACAATTGTTGCTATAGCTCTAAACCCTGCTTGTTGCAATTTAACTTCTAATGTACAATTACAACAATGTAGCATGGCCAGAATCCAACAGAGCAGCAGGGAAGATATGCTTACTGATTGGAGTGGGAATGAGCAGTACAGAGGTAGAAAGAACCAGAAAGTAGAATGTTCACCTCATTTAATATGGCTAAAGTACCTGTGCTACACACTTAAATGCCTTGGGATGAAATCATCAGAAGTTCCAAACTGTCATCACTCCCTTCATAACCACTTTTATGTCAGCTCTCTTGGCAAAGTATTTGGCCAGAGTGTGAGAGAATTTCATGTTCAAAGCCTCAGAGAAACCTTCCACTTCTTTCTTTTGAAATGGGTCAAATGTCAAGAAAGGAACAGAGGAGAATGGTTCCTGTCCATAAAAACTTCACCATGAGGTTTTAGTCTCCTAAGATTCCCTGAAGTCAAGGATATCCTGACATGTTGGAACTCAGAGAAGCTAACCCTGATGTAATATCCATAAACTGTAATCTCTCCTCTCCCACAGCTCAGAGGAGTTTCTGCCTAACTTAAGGGGTAAGGTCCTTGCTGCTTGAAAAAGCTACTGTTTGACATAATTGATTCTCCCACATAGAGGAGGGTGTGTGAATCTGGTAACACAGGTTGTAAAAGGCATTGTAAATTGAAAGGTACTGGAGACGGGGATGTGTTTATACCTTTGTTCTTTTGTAGTTCCACAGAGCTCAACTGATCTAGTCTTTCTCTTGAAAGCTCCAATCAGGTATGTGCAACTGCTTGTTTTAAGCTAGATGTCGATGTTCAGGCATCTCAAACTCAGCATGTCCAGAAGAGAATCCATTTTCTTTCAAAAAACAGAGAAGAGAAAGCAAAAACCATCTTCTAAATTTCCCTATTTCTATTCAGAGAACCACCATCCTTCTAGTCACCTAGATTTGCAATGTGAAATCACCCTCAACTCTTCACTCTCCCTCACTCTGCAAATTTAATTGGATTCCAAATACTGGCAATTCTACACCTCTTGAAATAGGTCACCTCTCTCACACACAACCACCAAGATTTCCTCATCTAGCAGTGAAGGAATTTGCAAGTACTTTTTGTAATAGGTCCCACATTTTAAGAAGGACATTGGTGAGTTGGAGACCATCTGTAAGAAGGTAACCAGAATGTGAAGGGCTATGAGGATAGATTGAAGGAACAAAGAGAAGATCCTAGGGAAAAGAAGTATGAGCAGTGGGTATGGATATGGGCAGGGAGGAAGGAGTAGAGAAGAAAATGGTACCTGTGTTCAAGTATTTGAAAGTTTATCCCCTAGAGGAGGGATTGGACCAGATACAAAGAGGTAGACTTGATGTTAGTAAAATATCCTAACGATTGGGAAGGGGTGGGTTTAGTCTCCCTATCTGGAGATCTTTAACAACAAGCTAGAAGATGGGGAAGGTGGGTGGTGTAGTGGATAGAGCACTGAGTTGTGAATCAGGAAGATGAGTTCAAATCTGGTCTCACACATTTACTAGTTATGTGACCCCGGGCAAGACATTTAACCCCATTTGCCTCAGTTTCCTCATCTGTAAAATGAACTGGAGAAGGAAATGGCGAATGACTCCAGCATCTTTGCCAAAAAAATTCCAACAACAAATACAATCAGTGCCATATAAAATGCAGAAACAAATTCAATAGAAACGTGTCGGAAGAAAGAATCTTGGCACCACATTTTCAGTAATCTATGCCAACTCCCTCATTTTACACAAAAGGAGAAAACAGCCCGAAGAAGTTAAATGACTGGCCTATGACTTTGATTTTTTTACTCCAACTTCAGATTTCTTTCCACAGTACCACTGGGAATTCTAAGAATATGGATTTCCAGTTGAAAGGAAACTCTAAGGCTATGGAGTGCTGTGATCCCCTCTAGTCAAAAGGAGATTAAGAGACTTGCCCAAGGTCACACAGTTAGCAAGTGCCTCAGGCAGGATTTGAATCCAAAGCTTTCTGACTTCAGGGCCAGTCCCATACCATAAAACTGATGCTTAGAGAGCACTAATTGATGCTGAGAGAGGACTGAGAGCACTAGTTACTACTGAGACCATGACTGAGAGGAGGGAGAGACTCAAGGCAGACAAAGTAGGAGCCTGTTTCAGTAGAACAGGTGTCCTTTGGTTTGGGCCTGAACCAGGGTGTCCATGCCATTTACTGAGATGAAAACCAATGTGGTGCTGCTGTTGCTCCTTTCTCACATGTGTTTCTGCTCTGCTGCCAGTTACAAACTAAATCATGTTTTCTGTGGAAGGACTTCTGATGCTTCAGATAAGTGCAAAAACTATTGTAAACGCCCCATTGCAATATTAGTTTTATTAAACAACAGAATATATGGTATGTTGGTTGGATTTTGTTGGGTTTGCAAATGTATCTTATCTAATGTGAAGGGTGAGGGACAATCCCTTTGTCACCTGACCACATTTTGCCCTGAGATGAAGGGGGAAAAATAGTTCAGGGTGAAGTGCCAGTCATCTGATTTTAAAGAATGTTGTAGGGGTGACTAGGTGGCGCAGTGAATAGAGCACTGGCCCTGGAGTCAGGAGGACTTGGGTTCAAATTCAGCCTCAGATACTTAACACCTACTATTCCCATGACCTTGGGCAAGTTATTTAACGTGAATTGCCTTGCCTTCTCCCCTCCAAAAAGAAAAAGAAAAAAAAAGAATGTTTTAAACTCTTCTTAGGCTCTTATTGCATTCAATTTATATTTTGTCAATCAATCAATAAGAACTTATAGGGGTCTATTAAGTGCCAGGCACTGTGCTAAGTATTCGGGATACAAAGGCAAAAATGAAACAATCTTTGCCCTCAGGAAACTTGCACTCTATAGAGAGAAAAAAAGTATCCATACATAAGCATATACAAAATATGCTAAATAAAAACAATTTAATGAGGGCAAAAGAGAGACTAGCATCTGAAAGGTCCAGAAAGGCCTCGTGTAGAATGTGGTACTTGAGATTGAAAAAAAACTAAGAGATTCTAAGGAGGAGGTAAGGAGGGAATAGCAGTCTAGGAAGGGGGTATCACCAAAGAAAAGGTATGGTAATAAGAGATGGAGGGTTGGATATGAAGAACAGTCAGAAGACCATTACTAAACCGTAACACACATGAAGTATAATATATGATATAACATAACATAGTGTATTGTAATATAACATAAAATACAATATAATATAATTATGTTATAGTATAGTGAAATGTAATGTAATATAATACAATGTAACATAATATAAAATATAATATAACATATATAAGACTCTACATGTAACTTGAAGCTTGGATGAGGAACACTTTAAATGTCAAATAAAGGAAATCATATTTGACACTCTCTGTAAGACTTCTGTGTTTTATTTCCTTTGCTAAATTGTAGGCTGCATGAGGGGAACAACTATAACTTCTTCATCTTTGTACTTCTTCCACTGTACTCTGAATGTGCTTTGCACATAGTAGCTGCTTGTATTGTAATGCCCTTGGCAAACTTTAGAGTACTATGTAAATGATAACTGTTATTAATAATAAATGGATTATTGAATGAATGCACAAATTATTAACATTAGTGTATGAGTTCTTCTTGAGGGCAAGGACTATGATTTTCCTTTCTTTGTATCACCAATGCCTAAGACAGTGCCTGCCATCTAGTAAATGCCTAAAACAAATGCTTCCTACTTGTCAAGGATGGCTGGGAGGATAAAGTAAAAAATGCAGTCCCCACTCTCAAGGCTAATCACATATTAATAGGAGGAGACAATATGCAAATAACCATGAATACAAGATGCATACATTATTCATGGGAGGCAATCCCCAAGGAAAATACTGAGCTGGCATAGAGAAGGTACCCTGCAGAAGGTTGTTGTTGTTGTGTTGGTCCTTCATTCTCAAAGAGGACCGTGGCATCAGGGAAAGGCTGACATGACTTGCAGTTGATTTTGATTTGATCAAGGGAGGACCGGGCAAGGTCACCAACCTCACTTTCTCCTCCAGAGCCATCTGGGTCCAGTGGCTAGATATTCATCAGGAGGACTGGAGTTGAACTAAGGAAGCCTGGGAAACTAGCATTGCAAACAAGGAGGAGAACCAGTGCAAATGCACGTAGTTGGGAGATGGAGTGTCATGTGTGAGAGATTGAAAGTAAACCATTGTAGCTGAATTGCAGTGTGTGGAGAAAGGAGTTAAGCATGAGAAGATTGAAAAGGGAATAAGGCACAAGGTAGTAGAATGTTTTAAATGCCAAATAGAGCATTCTATATTTGATCCTGGAGGTGATGAGGATTCAATGAAGTCTGCTGAAATCTGTAGGAGGGTGACATAGTCAGACCTGCACTTCAGGAAAATCATATTGGCAACTGATTGGCAAAATCACTTTGGATTGGCATGGGGAGAAACTAAACAGGCAGGGTAATCAAAAAGAGAAAGAACTGATAAATAGGAGTATATACTGAATGATTGATTTTGTGTGGTGTGTGTGTGTGTGTGTGTGTGTGTGTGTGTGTGTGTGTGTGTGTGTGTGTCTAATGGTTGGGAGGAAAAAGGAAGAAAAAAAGAAAAGAAATTTACATGATAACTTTATTATATATTTCAAAGGAATAGAAAGCTGTACATAATAGATTTGTAGTTTCATGTGCAATCTTTTTTTTTATTATACTGTTATGGAAATCCTTGTTTTATCCCTTAAATTTAAAATGAAATAAATTTCTAAAAAACTTTTTTTTAAACAAAAAGCTACTATAGTTCTCTAGGTAAGAAGGGTTTGTACTAGGATGGTAGTTGGGTGAGCAGAAAGAAGGGAATGTATGTAGAGATAAGTTTGCATTTTATCCTAAGCACAATAGGAGTCACTGAAACTGCTATAACAAGAAAGTTAAATGATCAGACCTGTAAAATATCATTTTTGCAACTGTGCGGAAGATGGATTGACTACAACTCTAATGGTGCATCTGGAGGAATTTCTTCATTTGAGGACACATCCAACCAACTTACCTCCATTTTTATCTGCCCATAATTATTTCTGGAATATTTTTTAACTCAGAATTCCTTATCTACACTCCAAGAAGAAGGGGTAATCTCTCTGGGCTAGGTTGGTCATGGGAGGGTTTCACTAGGTAGAAGGAAGACTCATATGTTCAACACTCTTTTGCTTATGACAAGATGTGTCTATGAATCCTTGAGAATAAAATTTGGCTTTTAAACCCAGTACCTTTATGTATTCTTAGTTGGGTGGAATATATATGTGTATATATATATATATACACACAGAGAGAGAGAGAGAGAGAGAGAGAGGGAAAGAGAGGGAGAGAGAGGGAGAGGGAGAGGGGGGAGAGAGGGGAAGGGAAAGAGAGAGAGAGAGAGAGAGAGAGAGAGAGAGAGAGAGAGAGAGAGAGAGAGAGAGAGTCAGAAACCTTTATATGGTTTCTGACTCCATTTCTTCAGCACACCTGTAATTTGCAGGCTGTATTTTCAGACCTAATCTGCCTTTCAGGAGAATACTAGCAGAATGATGAACTCAGGTGATTGGCCCTACATTTGTCTAAAGCCCTTCCGGCCCATTCAGTGTGATTCTACACAGCTCACATCCCATTCTTCCAAAACCTACTGTTCAGTTTCAAAGGAAAAAAAATACTTTCTCTTTCTAGGTTTAGTTATAAATTAGAATGGGGGGGGGGGGGCAAATGGGGAGATTATCCACCTAATTCACTGAAAGTTATTTTGGTTATAATACCCAGCTGACTTGCCAAGCTAAACAGAGGGCCCTTCACATAAGTATTTATAGGGTTTTAGTAGAAGGGTTAAAAAAGAAGGGGAAAAGGCATCAGATCCTTCTTTCCCTCCTATGACTGTCAGAGGAATATTTCCTAGTCTGATCACCTTTTCTCCATCACAAAAAGTTATCGACTCTGAAATACAATTCGGTCCAACCCAGTAAACAGTTAAGATTTGCCAAGTCCTTTACTTTTTTTTTAAGGTTTTTTTTTTCCACGTAGACTATATAAAAGGTAGAAACCTACTTATGGAAGGCTTTCAAGGACAATGTTTTCAGCCTTATGTAACCATCATCATTGTTATTGTTGCTGCTACTAATACTACTACTACTAATAATATAGATATTATCTTTATTGTGAGCTTGGTGTAATTAGTTGGCTCATCACAAAGCTATTCTGATGGAACTCTTAAAAAAAAACACACACCTCCAAATCCAGGAAATGCAAGATCGAAGTGAGACAAAAGCCTCCTGATTGGCTGTGAAAGGGTCAGACTGTCTTCTTATTTTCCCTCTTTTGAGTTTCATGTAAACAGACAATTCAGAGCAGGCACTGTCAATCAGCCTCTCCAAAGCAAATTCTAGCACCAGCTTGCCAGGCAGCATTTCCAGGGAGAGTGAGACCACCATTGTATTGTTCCCTCCCTGCCCTTGGGGAGTGGGAACAGCTTCCCCCCTACACTTGCCTACATACCCTCCACCCCCATCCCAGCTGTCCTACAGGCCACCATGTAAGTACCTAGTTTCCCTCTAGAATAGTTCAAAGCAGAAAGGAGTGCGAAAATCTCTGTAGTTTAAAGATACTAGCTCACATATGCTGAACCTTGCCTTAAAATGCTCAACTATCGCATCTCACTGATTTGTTCTATGGAAGGAAGAGCAGTCTAAATTAGTGATCAGTTAGTCAATAAGCATTTATTAAACACTTATTATATGCAAGGCACTGTCAATATTATTCATTGCAGTGTTTTTTAAAAGAAATACAATTGTATTTCAAGATCATAAAATAACTCAAACTTGGCTAACAAAATAGAGCCCAGCACAGATATATACATAAAATGTATACATGTTTTATACACACACACATGAATATACATAATACCTATGCACATACATATGTGTCTACATATATTGTGCACATATATAGTATACTTATGAGTGTGTGCACCTATATATGGGGGATTACATATCTATACATACTTTGTCTAAAACTTTTTTTTCCATTTCCCACAATTTTTCTTTTAGATATTAATTCTTAGATTAGAGAGGCAGCACAGAGGCAGCAGTATGGGAGAAATAAAGTCAGATAGACCTGGGTTCATTTCTCTGTTCTGGTACCACTATCTAGATAATCATGTGAATTCCCTGAATTTAAGCCACTTTCTTTTTTTGTGGGGGGAAGGCAGGGCAATTGGGGTTAAGTGACTTGCCCAAGATCATGCAGCTAGTAAGTGTTAAATGTCTGAGGTCACATTTGAACTCAGGTCCTCCTGACTCCAGGGCCAGTGCTCTATTCACTGTGCCACCTAGCTGCCCCTTTAAGCCATTTTCTAAGACTGTAAGGTATGGAAGGATTATGGAAGGAATGCTTTAGTTTAAACCTTCTCCAAATTTCATTAGCCAAGATAGCCATGGCAGCTGATGTTACAGTGGACAGAGCACTGAGCATAGTCTGGAAGACCTGAGTTCAAATTCAACCTTAGACACTTACTAGTTGTGTGACACTGGGCAAGTCACTTAACCTCTGTTTGCCTCAATTTCCTCATCTGTAAAATGGAAATAATGATAGCACTTACCTCTCAGGGTTGTTGTGAGAATAAAATCAGATAATAACATAAAGTGCTTAGCATAGTAACTGGCACATAATAAGTGTTGTGTGAATGTTAATTTATCATTATCTCTTTGTATTTTACTTTGTCTAAGAAAAGAAGATATTTTCCCATTTTCCACAATTATTTTTAAATGAGATTAATATTTATATTAGAGGCAATATGGTATAATGGAAATAGTCTCAGGAAAACCTGAGTTTGAATCTCAGTTCTAGTATTTATTAGCCAGCTGAACGTGGCAGCTAGGTTGAACAATGGATAGAGCATGCATGGGCCTGAAGTCAGAAGATCTGAGTTCAAATTCTGCTTCAGACCCTTAATAGCTATTGACCTGGGCAAATCATTTCACCTCTGTCTGCCTCAGTCTCTTCAGCTGCAAAGTGGAGATAATAATAGCACCTACTTCACAGGGCTGTGGTGAGGATTAAATCAGATAATATTTGTAAAGCACTTAGCACATGGACTAGTCACTTTGAAAAAAATGCTTATTTCCTTCCTACCTTCCTTCCATCATCAATATACTTTATCTCTCTAAGCTTAAGCAACTTTCTAAGACTGCTTAGTTACAGAAAGAGCATCAGATCTTTTTCAAAGTGGCTCATGGTGCTAAGGACAAACCTTTTATTTCCTAATAACCAGCCTTCTCTTGAACAGAAGTCCCCTTTGAAGTCCCAAACTTCACTCCATGGTCCCAGTTCACATGAATCCCTTTAAATTATAGGCCCTTTCTTTTGCATTGAACTCCTGTGCTTCCCTCCCTCTTTAGGGGCACCCTCTGGTACTGTAAAACAAGCTCCTCTGGTGCTGATGGTTAGGAGAAAAAAAAAAACACCACTGTCCTAATCTGCCCTTCTGTTTAAAGTCTGATAAAAATGGTTACTTTACCTCCAGAGAAATCCTACAGGCAAACATGTCATGGATAGGCCGGTTTGACTAAGAACAGATACCTGCCACTGGGCATGAAGGGTAAACACTTCAGACATTTAACCCGGTTGCAGGTCCTAAATGGAAGGCGATGGTCATCTGGATTATGAATCACCTAATTGACATGTCAGAAAATAAGCATTTTATTGACAGAAGGTGATTGTTGAGGAGAGTCATTTTTCACTTAAACAGCCAGATACATTCCCCTCCCTCTCTTTGTATTCATGCTTCTCTCTAGCTAGCTCTTTGGACCCATTTGGCATTGGTTCATTATCATTTTCTCCTTATTCCTCAGCTTCTCCCTTTGGTTTCCACAGCTGCTCCTTAGGTCTGTGCTTTATGGGCCCATTTCCTAAACCAATGGAAATTCCTCCCGGGACAACTTCATGAATTAATTTCCCTGGGAAGCCCTAATCAATGAGCCTTGTAATGAAGAGGGCAGACTCCAACTCAGTATCACTTTTGGCCATCTCCTCTCTAAAATGAGGGGGGTGGGACTCAATGACCTTTGAGATTCCTTCCAGGCCTGTCTACACTCCCTTCCTCAGGCTCACATACTTTGCTTCTTAATAAAATCCAAAGGTATTTTTTTTCCTAAAGCCTTTCTTCATGAGCTACGAAATATAAGCTTGCTTAAAGCCATCTTTAGTGGTAACCAATCAGGAAGGAATGATTGGATAAATTGATCACAAATATTGGAGAAGAGGAAAGGATGAGAAATTCAAAGCTGAAGGAGATCCTAAAGGTCATCTAGTTGATTCCCCTAGTTTTACCATTAGGGAAACTGAGGTATGGAGAGGTAAATTAGCAGAAAAACTTGTACAGATAGTAAGAAGCAGAGCAGAGATTTACTTGCAGCATCCATCCTCCTGCCAGATCCTGTTCCTAAAAAGAAAACATTTTTGACAGCCTAAATTGAATTAAACCTTTGAACAGATTCTTCTAAAATGTATTTTCTTATTGTGAAAAGTCAGGGAAGGAAGCTTTTAGGGGAAAAAAAATTGGTTGACAAGGGGTAAAAATTGGAACTGGAGGTAAAAAGATCTAGATTAAAATCTTGTCTCAGATGCAAATTATGTTGACCATACTTTTTCTAAGCCTGAGCTTCCTCATCAGTAAAATGAGGGTGGCAATGCCCATTATACCAACCCAGCAGGGCTGTTGTGAGGCTCATATAAGATGATCACAGAACCTTGAAAGCCTAAGAGCTATCGATATTGCTGTGATTATCATTAACCTCATACTTAATTTGACTTCTCCCATTCAATCAGTTTGAAAGGTGCCAAATTCACTTCTCAACAGAAATATCACAGAATGTACCATTCTGTGCCCAGTGTGGTTCAACCTTCACTTCTTCCTACCTCAGAGAAGATAGCAACAAAAATCTTTATTTCCATATGGAGGTAGACTCAACCCAGTAGTCACATTGATATGTCTCACTTAGCATGTGTCAAAACAGGCCCTAGTCCCAAGGAAGTAACTCAGAGTCAAACCTTTAACAGAGGAGACTGCCGTGTAGATTGACAAAAAGAGACTAGGGGGAAGGAAAGGGGAATACTGCAGTAAAGGATATTTCCTAAAGTTTTCCAATAATATCCATGTATTATGGTACCATAGAATAATTGAAAACCTTTTACTGAATAAGTCATGTATTTCTTCACAATACGTCACAGTTAATGAAATTCATATTGGGGGGAGGGAGGTTAAGCAGTATAAAAACAGGTGGGAAAACTTAACTGTCCAGTATTGCCTACATTAAGCATTATCATGTCATTTGCTTTCAGAAAGCTAATACTTTTTGATTAGCATCTCCTGAGACTCCTTTGCCAAGTAAAGAAAATAAAGATCGGAAGCAACACTGATCCAGCCTCTTCATTCAAAAACAGCATTTCCAGAAAGCACTGAAGGGCACCATTCTAAGAAAAGTATTTGAAGGAATTCAAATAGATTTCTAAGAATTCCTGGCCTCTCAAAGTGCCATCAATGACTCAAAATATCTTACTTTGTTATTGGTCCCAGTGACATCTGTATTTCATGATCTGTTGGATTTCACAAACAAGGCAGATTCTAAAATGAAGTCCCAGTTGTGCTGATGTAAAGTTACCCAAACCCTTATAACAATCCCAGAAAAAGTCCCACATCTACTCAGAATCATCCACACTTCTTCACTGGTAACTCCTCAAAGCAGGTAGTTCTTAAAAGGACAACTTCAGTGTAGCTCTTTTCATGGAATAAAGAGCAGGAATGTGTCCTCATTCATTCATTCAAGTGTCTATTACTCACCTGCCATGTGGCAAACACTTCCTGAGGCAGCCAGGTGGGTGGGGTATTTGACTGGGAATTGGAAAGAGCTGAGTTGGAATGCTCTCAAACACTTAACCAGCTGTGTGACCCTAGGCAACTCACTGACTCTATGCTTCAGTATCCTCAAGTATAAAATGGTGGTGGTAACAGCACCTACCTCACAGGGTTGTCATGAAATAACATGGGTCAAAACTCTTTGCAAACAGGAGTATATCCAAGACACAAGGCATAGCCTATGTAAAAACTGAGAGATTAAAGATAGAATGTCATACATAGGACCAGTTTTTCAGGAACATTGTGTATGAGGAAGAATAAGGTGAAATCAGTCTGGAAATATAAGTTGGAGCCAGAATGGGAGGATCCTTAAATGCCATACAGAGAAGTCTGTATTTTATCCTAGAGGCAATAGGGAAATGATGTGATAGGCCTAGGTATTAAGAACATTAATTTGTCCCCTGACTAAATGGATTAGAGAATTGAGAGAGTAGGTCTGTAGTACAGGAGATTGATGATGATGATGGTGACAGCAGTGGTAAACATTCATCTAGTGCTTAAAGATTTGCATTTCACTTTCCAAATATTATCTCATTTTATCTTCAAAATTGTCCGGGTGCTATTATTTATGTGTCTAAACCAAAATGGTGACCACGTGAGTGGAGAGAAGGGGAGTAGATGTCAGAGATTTTTGTGATAAACTTGGCTCTATGTTCCCTACAAATTTGCCAGGTTCTTTGTCAGGCGAGTTTAGTCTTTATGATGATGTTGAGAATACTGAAGATTATGACAATGATGAAAATGATGATGAAGATGCTGCTGCTGACCATGACAAAGGCAGTGGCCAGCCACATGAGACCATGCAGATTTTGACAAGTTGCTAGCTTCAATTCAGTTAAATTCAACAAAGAAAAGGTTTAAGACACTAGGCTCTGGGTCAACATGAGAATGTGGAAACGGGCCACTTCCTACTCTTGGATCTGAAAAGCAAAACAAACTTTTGTCCCTTTTGCAGAGATGTACATTTCTCTTACCCTGTACTATCTCCTGTTATCTGTGTCAATCAACAGTGGAAGAGATGGTGAAGTGTGGAATGAAGAGAATTCATTCTTTGAGTACTCCCCTGCCTATCATGTGCCGTATATATCTCCAGTGGCATGAGGCAATGGATATGTGAGACAATCATTGGCTGATTTTTCTGCTGTTGAGGTTTTCATTTGTTTTCTATCAGAGTGACACACAATTTCCTGAATTCTCTACCCTTGGGGTATTTTCTGTAAAAAGGGAACATTAATTTTGACTTTGAACATGTTTGCCCTAAATTAGTCACATGAGCTGCTAGAAACCATTTGCTAAGCTCTTGGGGACCCAGGAAAAGAGGGTGAGAGAAGACAACCTGAAGTTAAACAAAACAAATAAAGGCTTTATTTTCTGGGAAAGAGAGTTTGATTGGATCCAGTGCTTCCTTCTCACCAGAGATCATGAAGAGACCAATTCTGAGAAGTTTTTCAGTAGCGAATGGGCAGTAAACTTGAGAGATGCTTTGAAGCCTTTAAAATTGGAACATAGAAGATGATAGCCAAAAATGATGTCTTCCAAGTTGCCTGGGATCTTTCACACCTTTATTTCCCTTTCTTTGGCATAGTGGAAAGTGTCTTGGAAGAAGCGGACTTTCTCTTTGCCAACCCTTCACTTGTTCCTTTGGTTCCCTTCCCTCCCAGATTTTCTTGGAATTTACCCTTTCAATCGTCCCTCTATCTATCTAGCCTTCAATCTCTCTTTGTCCTCTGACTCCTTCCCTACTACCTACAAACACATCCAGATATCTCCTCCATCAAAATTTTAAAAAACCCTTCATCTGACCCACAACCTCCTACAATGATCATGCTATATCCTTCCTCCTTCTCATAACCAATTTCGAAGTCAGAAAAGTCACTCCTAAGTAACTTCCTTACCTCACCTTTCATTCTTTCAATTCAGTTTCTGATCTCTCTCTCTCTCTCTCTCTCTCTCTCTCTCTCTCTCTCTCTCTCTCTCTCTCTCTCTCACACATACACACACACACACACACACACACACACACACACACACACACACAACTGAAACTGCATTTTCCAAAATTGCCAGTGATCTTCTACCCTGTGCCAACTTCATTCTTTATTTTCACTTCTTGGAATACCTAGCTCTTTTGAAGGCTCAGCTCCAGTATCACTTCCCAGATAAGACCTTTTCTGACCTGAATTCAAATTTGGCTTCAGAAACTTACTAGTTATATGACTCTGGGCAAGTCACTTAATATCTGTCTGTCCCAGTTTCCTCAACTAAAATGAGAATCGTAACACCAACTACTTTCCAGGGTTACTGTAAAAATCAAATAAGATTTTTGTACATATAAAATATTTGGCACAGTGCCCAGCACATAATGAGCACTTTAAAAATGCTTTTCTCCCACCCTCAATGAGCCGTAAACCCTGCAAAAAAGGGACATTTCATTTTGTCTTTGTATCTTCAGCACTTAACACTGTATCTTGCATATAGTAGATGCATAATAAATACTTATTAAATCAAATTGTATTTGATTGATTTGAATTAGGTGAAGTGTGATAAAAGTCTGCATAATTATGTTGGTGGCCATGAGAATAAAAAGAAGAAAACAGATGAGAGATGTTGCATCAATATGAAAGTCAGAACTTGACAACTGATTGAATGAGCAGAGAAAGGAGGAAAAATTAACAATAGCAGAGTTTTGACCATATGAGACTAGGTGAATGGTGATGGGCAACAATACTGAGATAAGAAAGAACAAGAAAAAGCAATGAACTAATGAGGGCCAAGACCCTCTTAACAGCTTGCTATCTAGAATAGTAGGTATAGTATGAGTTAGAATCCCCTCCAAATGATTATTCATAAGCACCTACTTAAATGTTTACTTTACTAGTCAATTGGAATGCATTTTATTCAAAGGTAAAGCATTTAATAAAACAGTAATATATATATGTATATATATATATATATATATATATATATATATATATAAAGTAACTATAGAACATTACCTCCATGAACACTGAATCTACTCTCCCACAAATATATGTACACACAATGGAAGAGTAAACCTCATAGGAATCATATACCATATACATATATATATACATGTATATATATATGTATATATTATATATAATATATCCACATTTGAAGATAACATGTGGTCAGGATACACTCATGAAGGGGTACAACATGAAAAGAATGGCATGACTAGGGTACATGTATAGAGAGACAAATCATACCTCTAATACTACAAAGCTATCATTTTCTTCTACTAATATAAATACACTGTTCTCTGTTGGAACTGCTTGGCACGGTTTTAGCTGTTCCTCACTGAGGCATCTCCACTGCTCCCTACTTTAGCTTATCTAGCCTTTGCAATCACATCTACCATCTATTAGGGAATGCTTCGGTTGGTAAGCCTCTCTCCTGCAAGGAGAGTTGCAGTTCTTTCATCTTGCTGAATGGATGACTATAGGTCGTTGAGCAGAGGGGCAACCAATTCATATGGGTGAGACTTTTTATGACCCCTCCAACTTGGTGGATGTCAGAAGATCACACAAGGCATTATACTTTCCCCAGTGACCAAAATGCATTTCCATTCTCCAAGGGACACTGACTCATAGAAGGTAAGTGTCACTGTATCCTTGTTGTATATCCCTGCTGTATTAGGGCAATCAACAGACTGCACAACGGACCTGAGTTCAAATTCAGATTTAGACACTTTAGTAGCTGTGTGACCCTAGGCAAGTCACTTAACCTTATTTGTCCCAGTTTCCTCATCTGTAAACTGAGCTAGAGAAGAAAATGCAAATTACTTTGCCAAGAAAACCCCAAATGGGGTCACAAAGAGTTGGACATGACTGAAACAATTGAGCTGAGCAACAGCAACAACAGAATTTGAGGGCAGCTAGGTGGCACCAGTGAATAGAGAACAGAGCACCAAGTCTGGAGCCAGAAACACCTGAATTCAAATCCAGCTTCAGACACTTACTAACTGTGTGACCCTGGGTAAGTCACTTAACCCTGTTTGTCCCAGTTTCCTCATCTATAAAATGAGAAGGAAATGGCAAACCACTCCAGCATCTCTGCCAAGAAAATCCCAAATGGGGTCACAGAGTCAGATGCTACTGAAACAACTCAACAACATTATATAGTTCTGGGTGCTACATTTTAAGGACATTAAAGCATATCCAGATGATGGTAACCAAAACTGATTGAAGAAAATTCTTGTGCTGTTTAACCTGGAAAGAAATGTCTCATGGGAGGCATGATGATTTTTCTTTTGTTTTGGTTCTGACCTATACTATCATCAGAGCAAAGAAAACTCCTTCTAGAAATGCAAATCAGCAACTGATCTCTACCTTATAGCCTTATAGAGCTGTCTCAGGCACAGAAAGATTAATGACTTGTCAGGGTCACACGGTCAGTATGTCTTATAGGAGAAACTTGAACCCAGGACTTCCTGACTCTTAAGCTAACCATTTATCAACTACGCCATACTACTTCTCATCCATATTTGAAAAAATGAAGAACTGTAGTGTGGAAGAAGCATTAGACTTACTCTTCTTGGATCTGAAAGGCAAAACCAGAAACAATGGAAGATGAAAAATATGGAGGTAGATTTCAATTCAAAGTCAGGGGAGACTTTCTGACAATCAGAACTGTGCAAAAATAGAATGGGTTGACTGACAATGTAATAATTCCCTTCACAAGAAGTTTTCAAGAAGTTAAATAACTACTCCTCGGTAATGTTTTATAAGGGGAGGTTTATCAGCTATGGCAGTGTTTTTCAGAGTGGGGCTATGTACCTTTATGGGGCTATGGTATGACCACAAGGGTTGTATGATCAACTGATAAGATGGTGGGAAGATGTGTCAAACTCCATGCTCCATGTTATAGGCAATCATGAACTTGTCTCCAATGAATGAATCTATACCACTTTCTTTCTGCATTATCTCAACAATCCCCCACTCATCTCTTTTCTAGGATTTGACCCCGGCAACCAAGCTGATAAAATGCCCTGCTCCTACTCAAAACCCCCAGACTTCTCCCTCAGATAATTTTATGATTATTATGCCCTGCCCCCACATCTTTCATTTTAGGTGAGACATAGTCTCAAAAAAATTAGCAAGCAAGGATAGGTTGCAATCTTTATTAGAGATTTCATTATATTATCTTTCCCCCCTAAATCCTCCCTTATTCTAATATTCTTCTAGTACTGTAGAGGGCACCACCAGCCCTCCACTCACCAAGGCTGTCATCTTAGTGTACTGGGAAGAATGGTCAATGATGGCTCAGTCCTTAATGAATGTACAATATTCTCTACTTGGTACCAATTTATGTGCAGTCTTCATGAATCTGTTTTAAGGCATATAGAGTGGAGGGGTCCTCTCTCCAACTTCAGAATATGCACAGGTATACTCTGATTGTTTCCTGTGAGTTTATTGCATGATGGAGAAAAGTCTATTAATTGTCTGCTGAGCCAGAGATTATCATACAAAACACTTGAACAGGAAGCTTCTTGCTTCCTTCCCTGTTGGATTTTGAGGAGGAAGAACTTCTTTAAGCATTTGATCATCTCTGCCGACATGTATCCATGAACATTTGGTACTGCTATTCCTATTGTGTTTAACTTTTTTCTTGGTCTTGGTGAGTTTCCTCAGATGATGGACTAGTAAAATGAGCAAATCCATCAAGGATATCTGAGATTTTACCAATGCCTGGAATTCTAGAGTTGATAGCTATAATAGCCAAGTCTGGTGAGGAGATTACACAGCAGTGCTGAGGAGTAAACTGCTTGACCCAGTCCAGCAAGGAGCCATAACCAAATATGAATTTTTCCCCATGAAATATGGGAACTTCAAATACGTTTTTAAAAAAAATGAAAGGACACCCAGGATCAGGAAGTAACTCCCGCCTCTTGTTAGGAAAAAGGATATTTTACAGCAACAATGTTAAGTTTGAGTCTACTCTCCATGGGAACTAAATCTACATATAGAGGGAAAAACTGGCTGGCTGCCAGTTTGAAGGAATGATATACTCTGTTACTTACTATACATTCTAAATAATGCTACTGTGTAAGAGCTAATTGATTTCAGTTAGTTAATTGATACTGTTTGGGATGAAAAATAACCCTCATCCTAAATTTAGTGAAAAAATAAACGCAGAGATCTCTTAGGATAAGAACAAGAGTTTATTCTCTTCCCTGGGAGAAGAGAGTGGTTTTCCCCATGACTCATCATGGAGAAGAGGAGTGTCACAAAAGGCAGTGCAAGAATTTATACCCTAATTCCATCAAGTCCCCTTCCCAACTGTCTCCTCTCTCATTAGGTGAGAGGCAGACTTCACCAAATTATTCCCCAAATGGGACAGCAAGAAAAGATAAGGGCACCAAAGCAAGGGAGGAAGAGTGAGCCTGGGCTGTTCCTGACTCCCACTGACCCCGAGGAGGGGCCCACCAAGGGGGGGGGGGGGGAAGCAGACAAAGGAAAATGAAAGTGATTGACAGCAGCAATGGAGGAGGAAAAGAGAAGTTAACAATCCGAAACTGAGAAGTTTTCACTCATCCCATCCAATACTGTAGAGATTTTAACTGATTAAATGATATTAGGGAAACACACCAGTAGGGGCTTGTAAGTGATGATGTAAGAAAAACCTCCAGTCCCTTATGGTTATCCCTAGAACCTTGAGGGTAGAAGTAGTCAACTGCTCTTTAAAGACCCAAACTGCCAGTGCCAGTGGGACTTGGAACGTATAGTAGCCCCAGAAGGGGTGTTACACTTGACTTCTCACTCTCCCTCACCACACACATCCGATAAGTTGTCAGATTTTGTCATTTCAACCTCCACAACATCTCTTCTTCCTTTCATTCACATACTCACATGGCTCTACACAAATGCAGACCCTCATTACCTCTCCCCTCACCTATTTTATTAGTCTGCTAATTGTTTTCCCTGCCTCAAGCCTCTCTATTGTAGTGGATACTCTGATAACTACCAAAGGAATTTTCCTAAAATATGGAGTCTAATCATATCACTTACCTATATAATATACTCCAATGGCTCCCTAATAATGTAGACCTGAGGAATACCCACAGTTATATGCACCAAGATAAACAATATGCATGAGATGGCTTAGGTTATGTTTTTAAGATCTATGGAATCTTTATTTTAGACATTTTTTAGTCTCTTAAGAAAATATGGAAGGGTCAAGGCATGGTGGCATATATGCCTGTAATCCCAGCTACTAAGGAAGGGTGAGGTTCATGCATCGTTGAGTTAGAGAGTTCTGAGTTAAAGAAGGATTAGGCAGGATCCAGCATCGCCACTATGCCTGGAATGAATGTTGTGAGCTGGGCGTAGGGACCTAGGGGGTCCTAAAAAGGAATGAACCAGACCACTTCAGAAATATTATAAGTCGAAGCTTCCATGGAGATCATCAATGGGATTAGGTTCGTGAATGGCCGCTATCTGTGAGATAGAGACACTCACTGAGTCTGGGGAGAGCAAAGAAAAGAAAAAAAGGAAAGGAAAGAAATGAAAAAGAAAGAGAAGTGAAGAAGAAGGGAGGAGAGGGGAGAGGGGTGAAATGAGGGAAGAGGAGGGAAGAACTCATTAACATAGATTTTTAAGAGACAAGAAAGATAAAAACAAGGTCAGATAAAGGAAATGGTAGCCAGAATTACAAGTACAAGTACTCAGGAAAATAATGTCTATTTTCTAAATTATCCAGGTGTTTCCTGGTGGATAGATCATTATTTGCATGTAGGTTGGATTTGCCCTTTCCTCTTCTTCCTTCCAAACCCTCCATTCCAGATGTGAATCCTTCAGTTCAATTCACTAAAGATTTAATATGTGCCTACTGTATTCAAGGCACTAGTCTAGGCACTGGAAATACAAAAACAAAAAACTAGTACTTTCCCTTAAGAAGCTTACATTCTACTGGGGGTAGATGGATACAAAATGAATTCAATTAAATTACACACACACACACACACACACACACACACACACACACACATATACATAGAGAAGTAAATACAAAGTAATTGAAAGACAGAGAGAATACCAACAATTGGAGTTGAGATATGGAATGGTTAGAAGAGCAGAAAATGATAGGAAGTACACCAGTCTGGCTACATCCCAAAGTTGGAAGGGGAAGTATAATGGGAAATTCATCTGGAAATAGAGTTTGGAGACAGATTGTGAAGAGCTTTCAATACCAAGCTGAGGAGTTCATCTTTTTATGTCGAGGCAATAGGAAACCACTGCAATTTTGAAGCAAGGAGTGATATTGTCAGACCCACTCTTTAGGAAGACTGTTTCAGTATCAGTGCAGAAGACTCATCACTGAGGGGAGAAACTGAAGCCAGCAGATCAATTAGGAGCTTAATGCAATAGTTCAATAGAGAAGTGATAAAGGCATGAACAAGGGAGGTTGCTCAGTAAGAGAAGAGGCCAGATGCTCGATCTCTTATTTTAATATTTCATTCCATCACTCAAAAAGTTCATGTCTCACTATTTCTCAGGCACTAGTCTGAGCATAATTGAAACAAAGACAAAAACAAAATAGCACCTGCCCATGTTGAGGAATATATTCCAGTGACTCCCTAATGATAAAGATCTGGGAAATATCCACAGTTACACACACCAAGATAAACAATATGCATGAGATGGCTTAGGTTATGTTTTTAAGATCTACGGAAAGTTTATTCTTGGAGAACCTAGGGAAAATCTGACCTACCAATGGGTTCATACATAAAGTGAGTAGCCAAGCTGAAATGAAAATAAATTCATTATCATGCTAGGAAGACTGCTCACTGGTGACAGCTTCAACCACTGTAGAATAGGGCACTTGGTTATAGGTCAGGGCAAAGAATATGCAGTCAGCAATAAAGCATGCATCCCCTAATATGAGATAAAAGGAAAAATGTTATTTTGGTCAGATTGGAAAGGGGCTAAGGAGAAATGCCTTTCTCAGAAGGGATAAGGAAGGGTATTTACTGGGGAAACAGTGGGAGTACTCTGGGTATTGTGGCTTTGGGTGCCTAGAAATCAGAACTTGGCATTTCTTCCTTAACAGACAGGGTTCTATTAGCCAAGCCCAGCTAGGAGTCCTTGGGCAATTCTGAGATGCAGCCATTTTATCTCTTATCAACCTTCCCTTCTCTACACTCTTAAGGAGTTTTCCTTTTATAGTGAAAATGACATATGCAAATATGTAAATATAGAATTTATACCAAGTCAATACAACATCATAATGGATGGGAGGGATGAGCTAGCTAATAGTTGGGGGGATCAGAAAAGATATCTTGTAGGAAATGGTACCCGAGTTGAGCTTTGAAAGGAGCTGGAGTAACCTGACTAAGGAATAATTCCTAGACCAGTTTGACTGGAATCTCATGTGCACGAAAGGAAGCAATGTGGAATAAGGCTAGAAAGGCTAGAGCCAGAGTGGGAAGGGATTTAAATGCCAAACAAGTTTGTGTTTTCCCTCCAAATCAATAGAGGACTATTGTAGCTTCTTGATGGCAAGTTGTGAGAGTGGCATGGTCACTCCTAGAGTGACTTTGACATCCATGTGGAGAATGAATTAAAGAAGGAAGAGGCTTAAAACAAGAAAACCAGTCAATTAGCTACTATTGCAATAATTCAGCTGAGAGATTTGTCTAACATTTTGTTGTTTTCTCTCTTGTGTTTCTTCCAAAAGATCTAACCATTTCTCTCCCTTGCCAACTGCATCTACTTTAAATAACAGACCACAGAAAACCAGACTCTGGAGTCAGAGTGAAATAGCAGAACACCTGTTTAAACTGGGCCTACAGTTTTGTGGTTGGACTCAAAGTAACCAAACAGGTGAAGAGGTTGGGTCGCTGAAAGACAATAGACCATTACTCAGGACTTAATGGTATTGTAAATGAGAGAGCTGTCTTTGAAGTATGGGACCTTAAAGCCTATGACCTCTAGGCTGACCTTTTCTTTTAAGCTATGGTATGCAGATTATTTTATTCAAGTTTGTGCAAGGTCAGTCCAGAAAAAATATCTGCTCCACTAATACTTTTTAAAAAATCACAAGTCTTTGGAAAAGGTGCCTATTCAAAGACAGAGTTTTCATTCCTGTCTTCTAGCTTCTCTAATTTGACCAAATCCCTTGTTGCTTGAGAAATATAACATTTAACATGTTTAGATTCTAAAAGCAATTTCCCTCAGGGTTGAAAGTGACTTGGCATTGGTACTGGCTTCCTTCCATTACTAGGTTGTGCAGAGAGACAGAGAGAGACAGAGACAGAGACAGAGAGAGACAGACAGAGACAGAGAGACAGAGAGAGAGACAGAGAGAAAGAGAAAGAGAGACAGAGACAGAAAGAGAGAGAGAGAGAGAGAGAGAGAAGAAAGTTCATGGAGCAGATGCTTAATGCCATTGACCACATAATACTCTCCAAATAATAATTAGTATATTGCACTTTAAGGTGTGCAAACACTATCTCAAATTTTACAAGTTTACAAATATCATCTAATTTTGTCCTCATAACAACCCAGGGAGGCAAGTGCTGCTATTAGCCTTGTTTTATGGATAAAGAAACGGAGACAATTGGAAAGGCTAAATGATTTGCCCAGCATCACAAAGCTAGTAAATGTCTGTGGCAGAATTTGAACTCAGGTCTTCCTCACTCCAAGTCATCTAGCACTCTAACTACCATATCACTCCAATTGGGTTGTAGGGAATTCTGAAGTCAATGTTGCAAACTTTGATCCTAGTTTAACAATTCATATATTAACTGCAAAGAGGACAAGAGACTAGCAACTTCTTGTTTAAATTGCATGATGAGCAGCTGATAAATCAGGATACAGAACACTAGGTAGTGACTGGCATTTATGAAGGGCTTTACATGTTTTGAAGGACTTTTACCTCTGTTTTATTTGATTGGCTGGCACAATGAGGTGAAAGGTCACCCAGATATTAGCATTATTCTTATTTGCAACTTTGAAAACCCTCACTGGGAGAACTTAAGTGACTTACTTAAGGTCAAGGAGATTGTCAGTGACAGAGCAGGGACTAGAACCCAACACCCAGTCCAGTGCTATATTCAGTATGCCAGCAGGCTGAGTTATATTCTTCTGAAACCAAGACCCTTGCTGATTATTAGGTAAGCACATTCAGAAACTGCATGGCTGGGTATGGCCTGTAATTCCAGCTACTTGGAAGGCTGATAGATCTCTTGACCTTGGGAGTCCTGAGTTGCAGTGAGCTATGCCTGCTGGGTGTCTGCATTAAGTTTAATATCAGTAATGGACAGCCTCTGGGAGCTGGGATGGCCAGCAAACCATCTCAGGTCAGAAACAGGTTCAAGCTCTCATGCCAATCAGTAGAGGGATCAGACTAATGAGTAGCCTTTGTTCTCTCAGCCTGGATGAGATAAGGATAAGGAGCTTCAGTCTAAATAATAATAATAACAACACATATGTTTTTTATATATATATATATATATATACATATATATACACATACATATATGTATATATATATATATATATATATATATAAAACATATGTGTTGTTATTATTGTGAGGGATAATTTATAGTGAAGATTCCCCATTCTGAAAAATCAAATCTAGAATGGCTTCAGTATTTGCTAGGCCTAGGGTTAGGTCACCTGACCTTCAAGCAATCTGGGGCTTAGAGCAATGGAGACCCTCCCCCAGAGCCAGCTCAGCACAAGATATGCCAAATAAGATTAAGACTGCTTTCATTGGACACCGACATGTTTCCGGGTCCTTTGTCTCAAAGAGATTCCCGCACTTAGGTTGTGGGACAGCCCCCCTACCAATAAGAGTGAAGGCCAGCTGGGGGGGTTGGGTTTCTGCATTGGAAGATTATATGACCATGGGCTGGCTAATACCTGTTGCTCTCTCCCTGCCGCCATGCAGGCAACGGGGGCAGAATCCTTTCTCATGAGAAAGAATAAAGACCCTTTCTGACCTTAGATTCAGACTCTGAACTCTTTCATCTCACACATTATTATTATTATTAAAGAATTAATATTAAATTAAGTTTTATTAAAAGAATTATTAAAAGAAACTGCAGAACTATTTTAAGGCAACAGTGCTGAAACAAGGAGCCTAATTTAAAACTTGGCAGTAACCCAGCTAAATCTGGATCTTGCTACTGATAAAAGTCCATTGCTACCAACCTCCTGGAACTGTCTTTATCTTTTAATCCTAACCCTAACCCTGCCTGCCTCAAGTCTTTCCCCAATCCAATCCGTCCTCCTTTCAGCCATTAAAGTGACTTTTCTAAAGCACAGGTCCAATCATGTCACCACCCTACTCAATAAATGCCAATGGCTCCCTGTTGCCTCTGAGATAAAATTATAAAATGTTCTGTTTGGGATTCAAAGCCCTTTATAACTAGCCCCCTCCTACCTTTCCAGTCTTTACCTTACTCCCTGCCACACACTCTTCAATGAAGTGGTACTGGCCTCCTGCCTGTTCCATGAACAAGACACTCCTCTTCTTGGCTCTAGGCACTTATTTTCTCTGGCTGTGTCCCATGCCTGGACTGCTCTCTTTCCTCTGCTCCAATTACTGACCTCCCTGACTTCCTTTAAGTCTCAACTGAAATCCCATCTTTTACTGAAAGCCTTCCCCCAACCCCTCGTTTCTAATGATTTCCTTTCCTTAATTATTTCCCACTCACAGTGTATCTAGCTTGCTTTGTATATATTTGTTTGCATGTCTTGTTCCCCATATTAGACTGTAAGCTCCTTGCAGCAGGTACTGTCTTTTGTCCTTTTTTGTATCCCCAGTGACTGATACATAGTGGACACTTAATTGTGTTCTGTTCTGTATTGCTCTGCTTCTAAACTATGCCTGTTTTCTCCTTTAGAAGCATCAGCCATGGACTTAGGCTGGGATTAATAGTCTTGACAACCCCCTATATTTCCCAAGCTTTAGTTTCAGAAATATAAAATGCAAGGAATGGGACCCACCAGTAGGACCTCCCCTCATTTTCCTAATCCTAGGGAACTATACTATAACTAGAGTCCTACCCTGAACCACATAGGTACCACAACTACCCTCAGAGTCTCATCCTTACCAACGTAAGTATCACATAAGGGAGATGACTCTCCCCTTCTTAAGCTGTACAATGGGATCCCATACTCACTCAATGACAACCTTTTCTAACTTTGTGCTCTCTATACTTCCTCCAAGGCATTTATCATGCCTGTTCGCCAAGTATAATGCAGAAGAGATTCTTGTTCGGGTATAGATTGGATATGTGGCCTCTGAGCTTTTGTGATTCTGATTAAAATGTTGAATAAGACAAGGATGAAGACAGATCTTGGGGCACTCCACTACAGACATCCTTCCAGACCCTTTAAACACTAACAAACATAACTCTTTGGATTCAGACATATAATTAATGACAAATCCACCAAACTCTACTTGTATCTTGTGAATACTTTGTACACAAGCATATCATTCACAAGACTATTCACAAGGATAGATAAGTCTCTTGCTAGAATCTAGGTATATTTCATCTACAGTACACCACTGATAATACCCCTCTAGTAATTCAATACTAGATATTGATAATATTAGATAAGATACCATACTCAAAGATATGTAATTTCATTAGTATTGATACACCCTTCACCAACAAAGACTGTAACCTTTGTAGAACTTAGTAAATGATTTTTATACACGTTACAGCCCAAAAAAAGTAATAACTTTCAGTCTATCTGGTGATGAACCTTGAATACTCATATCAGATAGTAGCAATATAGCAAATCACCAGTATATAGTAAAAATATATATAGTAAAAAAAGCCTTTATACCTTGATGAGAATTCCTGGAGCTTACCCTTGACCAACAGCCTTTCAAGATCCCTGGGTAACCTCTATACCTCAATGAAGTATCAAAATAAGACACATCTTGTAGTCATGTCAGGGAGATGAGGCTGTCTGCCATGGCATTTCCTTGATGAACTAATGCTAGTTCTTAATGCTCACCACTTTCCTAGGTGGGTAGAAATCAAGGCTCTAATAATATGTTCATTAATTTTTTTCCAGAAATAACAATATAGATCACTTGCAGCTTTATTTGAAGATTCCATCTTCTGCTTTGTAAAAACAACAATCAACTCAGTGCATTTACCCTTTTCCAAGCTTGTAGCAGCTCTACCACTTTCCATGATTTCTCAAAGATTACTGAACAATCTCATCTGCAGATTTTGTCAGCACCCAAGGATGTAATCTATACAGATCTGGTGATTTGAAATAAGTGTTCTTTCACCATCATTTACACTGTGTTTCAATTCCCTGTTAGCCATTGCTGTCCTTTTTTTCCATTCTGAATATAATTCTTCTTAATAGAGGAAACAAAAGCAAAGCAAGCATTGAGTTATTCTGCCTTCTCTCCATCATTCAATATTTTTGACTGATTCACTCTGAAGGTTATATTCTTAAGATCTTCCTATTACCTAACACATAGTTAAAAAAAACAACAACCCTTTTTGTTGATCCTCAACCTTAACTCATTCTGAAATTCAATGTTCCAAACATGATTTTCATGGGACCATGACCCTATTTTGTATCCATCCTCTGAATTGTTTTATGCGTATGTGTGTGTATGCATCTACATATACATAGATATATCTACACATACATACATATACATATATGAAGATGGATGTGTGTGTGTCTAATGGTACCCATCTTTATATATCTGTGTGTGTGTGTGTGTGTGTGTGTGTGTGTGTGTGTGTGTGTGTAATGATATCCATACTACTCCACTGTTTCTCTTAACTAATCTGTTAGGTTCACTCTGAATTAGCTTTAGAAAGGCTTGCCGTGTTCAGAAGGGACATCCTACCAGCTCTTTGGCATATCCACGAATCTGAGTTTAGCTCCTAGCTTTAAGAGTTCTAGTTTGCATTATATTGTAATTGTATTACTGTCATAGAATTTCTGAGCCCAAAAGACCCTTAAAGATCATCACTTACTAGAAGGACATGACCTTAGAGCTGGACGGAACCTTAGAGCTCTGTTCCAAAGCTCCTCATTTTAAAGATAGGGAAATAAAGTGTCTTGGCCAGGCCATAGACATCAGTAAGCAAATTAATTAATCAGCAGCAAAAATGGCACTAGAATCCAAATCTCAATTAGGTCAATTATTCCCAAATTGCCTTTCAAAAGAAATTAATTTGCTAGGGAAAGGAAGAAGAGGGAGGGGAAGAGAGAAAGGGAAGGATCTGTGTGGTCCAACTGGATCTGGACAGTTGGGTCCCCAATGGGGAAGCTCATGATACTGTTACTGTTTGTCCTTCATTCTTGAAAAGGACCATGACATCAGGAAGGTGATGCCATGCCACAGGTCCCAGTCCAAGCCCAAAGGCTCATTATTTTGGAGTCCTGATTGCACAGAATGAATATAAATAGAAATTGTTTGGGTTTTGGCCAGAAACCCTGAAGGTCTTTCTCTCCCAAACTGATATTTTGACTAGGTAAAAATGGTCATTCTCTGCCTCATTTCTTACCTAGCCCAATTACTACTCAGTCAAACTGAGATCTGGAAAAGATCTTAGCTTAAGAAGGCCAACGTCTCCCACTGCATCTGGGGCCTTCCCTAGTCATCCTGATCTATATCTTGCCACTGGATCCAGATGGCTCTGAAGGAGAAAGTGAAGCTGGTGATTTTGCACAGTCCTCCTCACTTAAATCCAATTCACTTGCAAGTCATGACATCACCTTCCTGATGTTGTGGTCCTCTTCTAGAGCAAACGAAAAACAACAAGAATGGAACATTGAGTTTTTTTGAGGCAGTCAGGGTCACACAACTAACATCATTCTTTTTTAAAACTGCATTAAAATACCTTTGAAGAGGAGATATTTCTATCTCCTCAAAACTGGTCTCCTTAGTTTATGTCTGTTCACAACTTAAAATGAAAAAAAATTAAAATGTTTCAGATAACTACAAAGTAAGAAGCAGTGTGGAATAATGGATTGAGAACTGTCTTCAGACATCAGGAAAACCTGTGTTCAAATCCTGCTTGACACATATGCTGGCTGTGTGACCCTGGGCAAGTTACTTAGTCTCTGAATGTCCTCAGGCATACTAAGCCCTTAATTTTTCAGAACAGGTGCTGATCTTCATTGGAGTAGATGGGGTTTTCTCACCTAAAGCTCTCTACATTGGTGAAGTCACAAGCCCAGTTTAAAAAGCAAACAAACAAATAAAAACACAACAATGTTCAACCCAGTTTGTAGCAGGATCTATCCATCGAGAAGCAGAAATGTAAAAATGTCCATTGGCACATTTTACTTGTCACTCATCATCATGCAAAAGCATCACTTTGCAGTAAAATTATTCAAAACCCAATTATGTACCTCTTTTTTTTTTCTTTTAGCAGAAAGGACAGGTCTACGGGCAGCTTAGGCAGGAGTTTTCAGGGGAAAAAAAGTTTGATGCCCTATTGGCATTGTGAACAAGTGGAGTATTTGAGAGCCTTTTGTGAGCCAGGGATAGACACCAATCTTCAGCTGAAACCCAATGCAGAAATTTTTGGACTTGTTCTTAGACTAGGAATGATTGTTGGGGAGCCAGATTTTTACACACAATCCCTTCTTTAGAGTACACCTCTTTGAGAAGCTTACAGTGATCAAAATCAGAGGCTTCCAAGCTTTCAAATGCTGTAGAACACAGCAGTATTATTTTGCACTCTACAAGTCTTACCAATGATTTGGTATTTGGAATGGGGCCTGAAGGTGGTGTGACAGATACACATAAACATGTATACGAGAAGCTTTTTTTAAGGAGCTCATGGGATCATAGAGTGCAGGTGCTGGAAGGGGCCACAGGATCATCCTATATATATGCAAACTGAGGCTTAGAGGGACTAAGAGATTTGCATGAAATCACACAATTGGTAATTTAAGACTAGAACTCAGGTCTCCCAATGCTTGGTCTCCAGTGCTCACTCCTCTGTACCAAAATTTCTCATTCTTCTTCTTGGCGCACAAATGAAAATTACCCAAATTACCCTTAGCTGATGTGGGCCCCTCTCTGGGAAAGGGACTCTGCCTCAAGTAGACCACATTCAGTTCTGGGTAGAACCTCTGAGCCCAAAGAGAAGGCATTCAAACTATTCTCACATTATCTGGATGCTGTGAACCTTTCTGCTTAAGAAATTCTCTTAAATAAAGCTCAGGTATCTAGGGTCTGTGGGATTAACAGAATCTCTTTTAGAAAGGCACTACACAAGGAAAGGTATTATACGAAGGTACCATACAAAGCAGTAGATGTCAGGACATTTATTTCTTCCACCCCTCACACAGCAAAGTACCTAAAACAAAAGAATCATGAGTATGCATTAACAAATATTTGATTTATTCAATGCTTACTATATGGCAGGCACTGTGCTAAGAACTTGGGATACAAAGTAAGACAAAAATAGTCCTTGTCCTTGAAGAATTTATATTTTAACGGGGGGGTGGGGAGGGGGAGGAAGGACCATGTAAATAATCAGGTACAAATGGATACATACAAAGTCAAAAGAAGGTATCCTTAGAGGAGAAGACTAGCAACTGGGAGGGACCAGCAAAGGCAATTTAAAGGACATGACATCTGAGCCAAGTCTTGATAAAAGAGAGGACACTGGGAGACAGAGTTTAGAAGGGAGAATATTCCATCCATGAGAGATAGCCAGTGCAAAAGCAAGAAGATTGAAATGAAGTATTGTATATAAAAATATAGCAGAATGTCTAGATTGTAGAATTCATGGAAGGCAATGAAGTGTAAGAAGACTGGAGGGCAGCGAGGTGGCACAATGAAGTGCCAAGTCAGGAGGACCTGAGTTCAAATCAGATCTCAGACACTTGACACTTAACATGCTGCGTGAACTTGGGCAAGTCACTTAATCCCAATGGCCTTGCCTTCCCCCCACCAAAAAAATGATTCCATTCAATTAAAAAAAAAAAAAGAAGACTGGAAAAGCAGGAAGGGACAGAATGTAAAGAACTTTAAATGCTAAACAGAAGACTTTTAATTTTATCCTGGAGGTAACAGGAAGCCACTGAACTATATGTGTGTATGTGTATGTATTGATATATATTTCAATATATTTTTGACATATACGTTTATATATGTACATATACACACACATACGTTTCTCCCAATTACATGCTAAAACAATTTTTAACACTTTTAAAGTTTTGAGTTCCAAATTCTACTCCTCTCTCCCTCCTCCCCTCCTCCCCCCCTCCAGGGTAAGCAATCAGATATACATTATACATGAATTTTCTTAAATAGAGAGATGATATGGTCAAAACTGTTGTAGGGATATATCTTCAGCAGCCCTGTGGAAGATAGATTGGAATAAGAGGAGACTGTGAGTAAAAAATAGAAGTATATGGCAGGTGTTATGAAGGTAGAAACAAGGAGGTTTGGCAATTGATTGGATTTGTGATAAGAGAGAATAAGGAGCTGAGTATCTTATCAATCTCAGTTGTGGTTAATTATGTATGATTAGCCTCAGTGCCTGGGAGATGGTGATGCACTTGACAATATAAAGAAAAGTCAGAAGAGGGGAGAGTTTGGGGATAATGATAACAGTTCAGCTGTGGAGATGTTAAATTAGAGAATTCTCCAATTCAAAATGAAAAAGAGGATCCCGGAGATTTGAGGTCCTGTCTCAAGCTAACTTAGAAGTACTGGTTATCATTGTCATTGCAGGCACCATGGCCACTGGGAAGGGAGTGGCTGGAAAAGCAATCTCCTCCCCTCTTTGCTGGAAGTAAAAGCTAATATTGGCCTTCATAAGTCCAGAGAGAAAGCCAGCCAACCAAAAAATGGAGGTAGAACTTTTCTATGGTTTTTACATTCTACTGAAGGGGCAGAACCTTCTGGTTCAGTCACTAATCACTTTCTGTGCAATCTCCAGTCTCAGAGACAAGTAAGAATGACCAGGAGCTAACAGGTTACACATATCCTTTAGTAAAGGGTTAGAGTCCAGCCCCATCCCTGCACATGTTCCCTAGGATGGACCTTGCTACATCATCAGTGAAATAAAGCCACTGAGCACTCTTGTGGACAAAGATGAAGAAAGGTATTATCATTTAAAGAAAGAAGTTATAACATTATAGATTTAGAACTAGAAGGATCTTACAGAGGCCATCAAATTCAACCTCCTCATTTGATAAATGACTAAATCAAGGCACAGAAAGACAAAGTGACTTGCCTAGAGTCACATTACCAGTAACTGTCTAAGACAGGATTTGAGCTCTTCCTGACTCCAAGCCCAACACTCTATCCACTGTGACACTGAGATCCTTAAGATGATGAGAGGTTGACCAAGATTACACAGTGAGCCCATTGGGAACAAGTGAACCAAGTGACCTAGTAGCACATAGTACGGGCTTAACAAATGCTTGTTGGATTAGATTGGATGGGATGGGACTAGGCTAGGCTAGAGAAGAATCAGAGTAAGACATTAGTGGAAAAAAATCAGGATGATTCTACTTATGGTTTCATATGTTAAAAAATGATTTAAGTTATTTTGAAAAGGAAACCATACTGGCATATGTGTGTATACTGAGTATTTGAAGAAAGTATCAGCGATTATCATAGTTATTCCCTGTGCACAGACATGAGAACGACGGTCTGTCCTGTGCTACCACCAGCAGCACGCTGATTCAGAAAGAAAATTCCATCAGCCTCTAACCCTAATGGGCAAGTGTCAGGGTCACCTAACTCTGTTGGATGGAAATGGAGGGAGAAGCCCAGTCTCCCAACTATCTGTCACAATCTTTGTCGTAAGCCTTGTCACAATCCTCTATGTCAGGTCAGGAGCAGGTAGAAGGAGTCTTATTAGTAGGGTTTGAGAGAATGTTGTTTGTGGATGGCTAATCCCATCACTACCTTTCTTCTGCCATGAAGATGGTGTCTAGTACAGTATCAGAACATAGTCTTGAGAGAGACCGGGCTTCCAATCCACCCAATCTAGTATGGTTCTTTCAGTTCTAGTTTAAGGCCAGAAGGCAGGCAATGAAATCCCTCATGCTAATGTTTTTCAAACACCTTTGCATAAGTGTTAGAGTAACGCAGACATCATAGGCATTCTCACAGCTGTTTTCTGGGCACATATCTTTGTTCTGTATTTGAACTGTTGCTTAGATATGACTGGGCATCAGGGAAGACCAGTGACTCAAAGGGGATAAGTAAGGGACTGGAAATTTGGGAGCTAAAAAAGGTTCTACCCAGCCCTGCCACTGGCATGTTGAGCATTCCACCAGGAAAGTCATCATAGGGTTGTCATGAGGATCAAACCTGATGTCTGTGAAATCACTTGCTCTATGTAAATTAGAAAATACATTGGGAAATATTTTAAATCACCCTTATTTCACCCCTAGTATTCCAGATTGATATGAATACGATAAAATAAAATGACTACAATATTCTTAGCCAACTTTTGGTACCTTGGTAGATCTATGATAATATCAAGTACTATTCCTCCAACCAGCACCAGACATCCTTTTTCATGCCTTCTCATCCTGTGTGATTCTGGTTCATATTTTCCCATAAATCTTTTCTGGAAAATCTACCCAATATCCTATGGTAGTCTTCATCTTTTAGTTTTAGCATTTCTCAGGATAGCAAATGAACCACTTAAGCTAGATGTTTGTCTGTTGGTTACCGTTTTTGATATAAAAATTAGCTGATTTTGTCCCAAATGTACGTGTCTTTAATAATGACTTTCATATGATTTCTTTCATATAAGTCACTGTCGTTAATATCCTACTCCTGATCTACCATAGGGTTTTTACTATGGGAGCTGCTTGTCACTTAATTCTTTTCAGATTTTGATATTCTGTGATTTATAGCACTATAACCTTACCTGGATATTATTAGCATTAAGAGTTGAGCTTTAACGTTTTCTGATAGGAAGGAACTGGACATAAAGAATGCCCATCATTTGGTGAACACTGAACAAATTATAGTATTTTAATGTAATAGGGGATTATTGAAAGTACAGTAGAAAGATCTCCAACTCTGGAAGCAGAGGACCTGGTGAAATCAAACCCTGCTTCTGATTATTATTTCCCTTGTGACTGTGGCAAGTCACTTAACCTCCCTAGGTATCAATTTCTTCACCTATAAAATGAGAGAGTTGGAGTAAATAGTCTCTGAGTTCCCTCCCAGCTCTAGGGTCATGACCCTATGATCCTAAATGATGAATGTGAAGAATTCAGAGAAACATAGGAAGAATTATATGAATTGATAAAAAGTGAAGAAGGGAGAACCAAGGGAACAATATGCATAATTAGCAAAATAATGCCAATAAAAAGAGTGCTAACAAAGAAACTGATCTCAGAAGTCTGAATAATTGTAATAATCTTAGTCCCAAAGAATAGAAAATGAAACACCTCCATAATCTCAGTAGGAAGGTTACACACACTGTCAGATATGTCACCTAACTATTTTTTCCTTTGGAAGTTTTCAAAGGGAAAGAAGAGAAGAGAGGAATATCTGGAAATGACTGATTTAAGAACATAAGCCAAAAATAAACCTTTTTCTTTTCTTTTGTTAAGAAAGGAAAGGGGACCACTGCTGGGTCATACAAGCATGGCAATAAGCACCAGCATGCTTCTCAAGGGCCCAGGAAGACCAAGGAGGAAGATCTTGGAACAACCTTGTGCAATGTGTTGGTATAAAATAATGAGTTTCAGTACCCACTCCCAAATAAACATTCAAATCAAGTCAAAAAGCATTTTTCTAAGCACTAAGGATAAAAAAGAAATCCCTACTCTCAAAAGAGACAATATGCAAATAACTATGTACAAATGAAAAATATACAGGGTAAATTGGAGACAATCAGAAGAGGGAAGGCACGAGCATTAAGAGGGGTCAGGAAAGGTTTCCTGTAGAAGAAAGGATTTTACTTAGGAGTTGAGGGAAGACAGGGGAGCCAGGAGGCAGAGAGGAAGAGGGAGAGAATTCTAGGTATGGGCAACAGCTGGTGATAATGTCCAGAGTCAAGAGAGAGAGTGTCAGGTCCAAGAAATAGCAAGAAGGTCATTATTGGATCATATAGAATGTGTGAGGAAAGGGAGGGAACAAACATTTATTAAGTACCTACTATGTGCAAGGTACCATGCTAAGAACTTTACAAATATTATCTCATTTGATCCTCATAATACCTCTAGGAGGTAAATGTTATTCTTATCCCCATTCTACACCTGAGGAAACTGAGGCAGACAGAGGTTAAGTGACTTGTCTGTGATCATACAACTGATAAATGGAGGAGTGGGAATAAGGTGCAAGAAGCCTGGTAAGGCAGGAAGGGGTCAAGAAATGAAAGCCTTCTGATGTGTTGAAATTAGTATGATCCTCCTCTAAATTACTTGGGAGCCTATGTCTCTCTTTCACCCAGGTTGCCATTGCTGAAAACATTTTTTAAAGGTCTCCTTTGGAGTTTAAATTTCCGAAACTATTGCACATATTTTTGAATGTTCTCAACAGTCACAAAACTTTTTTTTCCCCCAAAGAACCAGGAGTTTAGCAACACTGAACATGTTGTCCAAAACAAAGGAAATAATTACAATGTTCTCACTAGGATTTGGAAATAATAGAGTCTAATGAATTTGTCCACAGATTTTGAAAAAAAAAATTGGCCTGGTATCCTTAGCCTTCAGCAATGAAATTCAACCTATTTCTTTTTTAAGTACTTTGGACCAGACATTTAAAAGCATTGCCTCATTTGGGGACGTCTAGGCTACAGATGGAAGTTTGCCCCCTCCCCTACTCTGTCACTTACACAGCTTCAAAGGACATTAAGCAGCAATCTGAGGATTTCAAAGCTCTCAGGGTTCCTCCCACATTCCCACAGGCCACTGTTCTCTAACCCTCCTGATCACTGGCCGGATGAGCTGTCAATCAGCCTCAGGATGACCCATACAGTAGAACAATCGATTTGGCTTGAGGCTGATAACCACTCAGACAGTCACTAATACTGGTGGAGGAAAAAGGGAGGGAGGGGATAGTGGGAGCAGTCCTGTACATTTTTATGTGCTCTATTGTGGAATGCCATTAGTACAAAAGTCCCACATGGGCCCTGTAAGTTTTGTTTATATCTCCAATGCTGTGTTGTAAGCAAATATGGTCATTATGGCTAATTTTTGAGGGTTCCTCTTTTCATCTGTACCTTCCTTTTACCACCCGCTCCAGCACCAAGCTGAGGGTGCCTAAGACTGCATGGAACACAGGAGGTAGAGTAATAAGCATGTGTTGAGTTTATGCCTACTTTTTATACCTAATAAGATCAGAAGATCATGTACTTAGGACTGGAGGAGACCTTACTGGTCTTCCGGGTACAATCCCCTCACTTTACTGTGGAGGAAACTGAGGGCCTTAGAGGTTGTCACTTATATGAGAACATGTAAGTAGTAAGTGAGAGTCAGGATTTGAACTGGGATCTTTGACTTTAAATCCAGCAGTCTTTCCACTGTACTGTTCAGCTTCCCAATAGTCAGTACCTGGCGGTATAACTAGTCCTAAGAAATATACACAAATTTCTCTAAATGACACTGCTGCCATTTTAAAAATTATTTATTTAGTGTTTTACCTTCCCCCAATTACAAGCAAAACAATTTTTAACATTAGTTTTTAAAATTTTGAGTTCCAAATTCTCTCCTTCCCTCCCTCACTCCCTCATTGAGAAGGCAAGAACTTTGATGTAGGTTATACATATGTAGTCATGCAAAACATATTTCCAAATTAGTCACATTGCAAAACACAGACCAAAAAAACCCCGAAGAAAAATAAAGTTAAAAATGTGTTCTTTCAATCCGGATTTGGACTCTATCAGTTCTTTTTCTGGGGATGGAGACCACTTTTCATCTTAAGTCCTTCAGAGTTGTCTTGGATCGTATTTATGGACAGTCCTTCATCGTACAGAATTGCTGTTACTATGTACAATGGTCTCCTGGTTCTTCTAATTTCATTTTGCATCATTTCATGTAAGTCTTTCCAGCTTTTTTTCTGAAAGTATCCTGCTCATCTTTTCTTATAGGACAGTGGCATTCCATCACAACCATACACTACAACTTGTTCAGCCGTTCTGCAATTGATGGGCATCCCCTCAATTTCCAACTCTTTGCCACCAGAAAAGAGCTGCTATGAATATTTTTGTACACATAGGTCCTTTTCTTTTTTTTTTTTGTCTCTTTTGGGATACAGATGTAGTGGAGGTATTGCTGGGTCAAAGGATATACATCGTTTTATAGCCCTTTGGGCATGGTGGAATTAGTTCACAACTCCACCAACAGTTGTGCTGCCATTCTCAACTTTCTCTCCTCCCATCCATCCCCCCAATCAATTCAGAAGTTTTGATGAGAAGAACAGTCCAAAAAAGTTGTCACCTGTGGCACAGAACCGTAGCTCCTGGATCATTTGCACCAGATTAAATCCTAAAGGCTTCTCAGTAATACTTGATATAACTCATTTGACCCATACCCAGAAGTTTCTCTGGGAACATCCAAATCTTGGTTTGTAGCTCTCCTTTAAGGATATTCAGTTCTCCTACCAGTACATAAGGTTATAAACATGTTAACACAGAAAAGGTTTTATTAAGAAGCATTTAAAATATCAAGAAAGGACTAGTATTCTAGCCCAACTGGCAAGGGAGCAAGATTGTAGCCCACCTCCCAGTGAATACCATTCATCTCTGAATGCACACCATTTCTTCAGGTTCCTACCTCTTTAGAAGTCCTATCATATGATCCCAGGAAAAATTCACAACCAACTAAAGCCTCAAACCAATTGCACTTAGGGAGAGGGGCAGAGAGCTAGTTCAGGGAGCTAGGAAAGGGGTTCTCAAAGTATGGTCATGGCTGAGACCCTTTCAGGGAACCTTCAAGGTCAAAACTATTTTCATAATAATACTAGGACATCATTTGCCTATTAAAATACTCTTCCCTTTTCCAACTACATATCTGTGTGAGGCCAGATTTTCTTCATATACTTCAAACAAAACAACATATTATAACAGATTGAATGCAGAAGCAGATATGAGAATTCAGCTGTCTTCCATTAAGTCAGACATTAAAGGGATTTTTGGAAATATGTAAAACAATGCCCCTCTTCTTATTGAATTTTGTTTTGGAAAATAGAGTTATTTTTCATTAAAAACTTATTTATTATATCATGTAATGGACTTATTGTTACATGAATTGATAAATATCTTAAATGTATTAGTTTTAATTTATAATAATTGTATCAATAGATATAACCCACATGAACAAAAATTCTTTCAGGTCCTCAATTTTTTTTTAAACGGTCCTGAGGTCAAAAAGTTTGAGAACTGCTGCTTTGGGATCTGTGCTTCTTCTGCTCCAGACTCTACTGCCTTTATCCCTGCCCCTGGCTGCCAGCCCTATTACCTTTCACCAGTACCATATTTCAACCCAATCCTGCGGCTACCAGCTTGGCTCAGGCTCTCCTCTCTACTCAGCTAGATAAATGTTCACATTGCTCATTTGCTTCCACTTTCCTCCTGGTAGCCATAATCCAAGAAGCCCCTTCTTCCTGATAGATTCTCTTCTCCCTCTCTCCTCTTTTCGTTATGCAGCTCCTTGGGCATTATGGTTAAGGGTGATGTGGCTCCTTTGTTAGAGTCCAGTGCTCTTTTCATAGTGACTTGGGTTCTCTGCTTTCCAGTACAAAGGGGAAGGAGTGGCCAAACTTCTCCTAGTACAAGGAGGGGCCTTTTCCTTTCCTACTACAGAGATTTTTTCTTAAAAGAGCTAATAAGTTAATCAGAAAATAAGGTATAAGTGACTTGCCCAGGGTCAAACAGCTAATAATTATCTGCAGCCAGATTTGAACTCAAGAAGATGAATCTTCCTGACTCCATTCCCACACTCTGACCACTGTACCACCTAGCTGCTCTACTGAGCTCAAAGGAAAAAAAAGTTAATTATAAGCCTGCAGATAGCAGAAACCAGTAAATGGCACGGTAACCAGCATCAAGATGTATATTATCTTTCACACAACAAGATGGCTCTTCTCACTCGACTGGATACATACTTTGAACTCTTTTCTGACAAACAGTTATGTGATATACTAAGCCAGTTAGTAAATTGCCCTTCAAAGTCAAATCTAGCCAGTGCCTGTTTTTATGCCTTATGTAGTGTTTGCATTTTTAAATATTTTCAAATGTAAAAATCATTCTTAACTAGGGGTTAAAAACAGGTGGCAGACCACTTTGGCTTCAGGGGGAATCATTTGTGAATCCTTGTGCCAAGAAATCTTTGACATAGTAGAATGAACTATGGCTTCTGGAATCAGAAAAGCTAGGTTTAGATCCCAGTTCTGCTGCTTAATGCCTATGGGACCTCCAACAAATCTGCCTCAGTTTCCTCATTTATGTAATGAAGAATTTGGACCAGATGATCTCTAAGATGCCTTCCATCCCTAAATCAGTGATCTATACTGCCTCATATCTTCTTTATGGTCATTAGTAAATATTTCCAAAGAAGCCTGCAAGGGTTAAGGGATATAACCTGTAGTTATAGAATACAGGTTTTTTTCCTTGTGTTAAGCTGCCTGTCACATGGAATGAATGATGAATGAATGAATGAATTAAATATAATTTATTAATTCCATGCTATGTCCTCAAGGAGTTCATTATCTACTACGGAGGAATCAAAACCTTAACTAGGGCCTTAGTTAAGAAACTGTTAGCCACTCATCCACAATAACCAGGATGAATAGGTATATAAAGATACAAGAAAAATCAGATCATCAGCCATACTTTACCACATAGTTTATGCTTCAGCTAGGTCATGCCAGAGAGAATTACCGTGACTCTATTTACAAGGTTGCAATTCTCTGCATGAGTTGGGAGTCTCACCTGATATGGTACCATTAGCACTGTGTTCTATTTTTTTTTTTGAGGAATTGTTTTTATTACAGTAGGTTGTAAGGCAGAATTTGGCATGGTCAAAGAATTCTTCACCAAGTTGCCAGCCTGCTGGTGATAAGGCAGTCATCCAAGAAATGTGTGATTGAAAAAAAAAATGAGCTACTCATATGATCTGAGGCAGCTAAGTGCAAAGGAGGAGGATGGGGGAGAGGGGGAGGGAGTGGGGAGGGGGAGGGAAAGGAGGGGGAAGAGGAGATGAAGAAGAAGAAGAAGAAAGACAAGGAGAAGGAGGAAGAGGAGAGGAGAGGAGAAGGAGAAGGAGAAGGAGAAGGAGAAGGAGAAGGAGAAGAAAGATTTATATAGCTCTTACTATGTGCCAGTCACTGTGCTAAGCACTTTATACTATTATCTCATTTGATCCTCATGACCACCTTGGGAGGCAAGTGCTACTTTATTCCCATTTTACAGATGAGAGAACCGAGGCAGACAGAGATGAAGTGACTTCCCCAGGATCACACAACTGACTGTCACTGAGGCCACATTTGAGCTCAAGTCTTCCTGACTCCAGGTCCTGTGCTCTAAGGGCCACTTAGCTGCTTGATAGAGCTGGTGTTAGAGTTAGGAAATTCTGAGTTCAAATCCTGCCTCGTACACTTATTATCTGTGTGACCCTAACAAAAATCATTTAATCAGCCTCAGTTTCCTTATCTTTAAAGTGGACGTCATAATAACAACTGTTTCATAGGGTTATTGTTAGGATCAACTGAGATAGTATCTACAAAAGTACTTTGCAAACCTTAATGTACTACCTAAGTAATAGTCATTGTAACTATGTAACTGTACTCCATTGAGATGCCAGAAGAAATTGAAAAAGGACCCATATTACTAGGGGTATTCCTTCCATGATTTAATGGGAGGACATGGACAAGAGCTTCACCCACAAGGGAATTTATTTGATAATTGTGGAAACAGAAGAAAGAGAGGACAAGAATCCAACAGAGCTGTAGACAGGCAATTTTGGACAGGATAGAGTGAAGAAGCACAGAAGGAAGAGCCATGATTCCTGTGCCCCCTTTGCATACTGAAGAAGAATAAGACCTCAAGGTCATGGTCGGCACTTCCCCATGACTACTTTTTAAGGTGTCAAAAGGAAGCCAGCTCCCATCTGTACATTTCTGCACCTCTGTCCAACCATGAACAGTAATGGATGACTTGTGATCCTGTTGAAGGAAATGTTCACCTCAATGAGGTCACAGAGACATTTGAGTATTTGAGTGTGATCCAGGTACTCCAGCTGGAAAATCAGCTCCCCTCTCTGCCCCCCCTTGCCTGTGCCCATGGAGCCTGGTGTAATAGATGGAAGGTTGGGATTAGTTCTCCTGGAAGAGAAGTATTGGAGAAGTAGGATGCTATAATTACCACAGCCATTTAAGGATTATGCTTCTGGAAGACTATAATTATCAAAATATTGTTACATTCAGGGATATTTTACTTATGAGGGTGTGCTCTCATTTCTACAGGATCTTTCTAGGGGGCCCAAAGGGTGTGTCTTCTATAATAAAAGCCCCAGCTCTAAATAAGCAGCTGCATCCTGGCATTAGGGCGGGGTCCATACTAAGTGCCAACACAACCAAAGACTGCCCAAGTGCACAGAGATGGGCTGGCTCCCTTTTGTCACCTTGAAAAAATAGCCATGGGGAAGTGTCAGTCATGGCCTTGAATCCTTATTCTTCTCCAGTATAGACATCTTTCTCTCTCTCTCTTTTTTTTTTTTAACTTCTTCAGTTTATTCCGTCCATGGGATAGAGCCTATCTACTAGGGCTGTGTTGGACCCCCTTTCCTGTTCTTCTTTTTCAGCATTTCCAAATAATGAGTTAAATTTCCCCCTGGGTGGCAAATTAAGCACCTTAAAATGCATTAACCCCTTTACACCACAGAACTATGCAGTCATAAATATTTATTTAATGAAAGAGCTCTACAGGTCTAAAAGGGTTAATGGAACTTCCAGAAAGAGCCATGGACGCTAACATGGCCTGGCTTCCTCCCTGTGAAAATCTACCTCAATATTTATGAAGCCTACTTCTCATAAGTATCCTTAATGGGCTTTGTGAGCACAAAGTTAATGGCTTGGTTCCTGACCTCTGGAAGATTACATCCTAAAAAAGCAACAGGTACATGTAGCAAGACAAAACGCAATTAGATGGTATGATTCTTTTGTAAGCCTGGTCCCTGACTTAAATACACTAGGCAAATGGATACCTTATGTAACAAAGGCACCCCCACATACATTCCCTCTGTCACATGTTTTCCCCCTCTTTGCCTCACTCTCCCTCTATCCCATCCCAGCAAAAATTTACAATGGGAACAAAGGGGAAGGGAAAAGAAAAGAGAAATGAAAAAAAAACATAAGGAAGGCGATTCATTTTTGGCTGCTACTGATTCTCTCTTTCCCTCCTTCCACCACTTCTAATCTGCTTTGGTAACTAATGGGAGGAGTTACCTTTCCTTATGCCTCCCAACTCCTCATTAGCCCAGCACATCTATTCTTACTCCTAATACTCCCTACTCCTGCCCTACAATTCCCCACAGCTCTTGTCTTTTCTCACTCCAGCTCCCATCTAAATCCTCAGTCTAGAACCCTAACCTTATGTTTTCCAAGTGTACTCCTAGTGAGGGAGTATCTTTCCCTAACTGCCTTTCCTCCTAGAGAAATCCTGTGAACCTCAGTATCTAGTTCATTTTGAAAATCTGCCTCATGTCCTCAGCCCCAGGGAAATTCTGGTCATATTGTCTCATCTTAAAAATCTCTCTCCAAAAAAAAAGACCTTTAGATCCCTTGTAAGCACTCTGGCTAACAAAATAATTAAACATGGCAGGTGTGAAAATGGGAGGAAAGGTGGAACAAGTGCTAATCATGCAAAAAAAAAAGTGATGAGCATCAATTTGACAGTATGGTGTTCTCAAAATAATGTTTTCAAATAATTGAAAGAAATGCTAAATTTCAATTAGAGATCAGTGAAAATAAAATTTTCCACCATTTTTAGAACCCTGACCATGGACCCTAGGTTAAAAAATCCTAATTTTCAAATTGAACAGAGAACAGAAGGAGCTTCAGAGGAAAAAAAACAACAACAAAGTTCCATTACTGAACTTATTATGTATTTTTAAAATTGTATATAATAGAGATTCATGCTTTCATGTACAATCTTCTATTTTTATTCTTTTTTGTACATGGAAATGTTCATGTTCACTAGTTTTTATCAAGTTCAGAATAACAAAATTAAATTTTAATAATTTTTAAAAGAGTAATAAACATAGAAATGTTTTTATTTATATGACAATGACAAAAACTAAAAGGACTCCTACTAGAACATATAGACTTTGAGGAAAACTTTGCACCCTTCCTTTAGAGCCCTTCCCGGTCCTTCTGACTTACAGTACTGGTCCATGTAACTCTATTGGTAGAACATCAACTCTTCCTTATATCAGATCCATACAGTCTCATGACTCAGACTACCATCAAGGGCAAGAATCAGATTTGCTCTCCTTGATTGTTTCTCTTTAATCTGGACCTGGAGTTTTACCATTTCCCAAAGTCCACTTTCCTTTCACCACTAAAATTATATAAAATATGATACTTTTTTCATTGTTATGTCCTATTTGCTTGAAAATGTAGTTGAAAAGTCATAGAATCCTAAAGATGGAAGGAACTTGAGAGGTATCTAGTGATCTAGTATAAACCTTACCAAAACCATGATTAGCCTATGTTGTTATTCAGTTGTGTGCAACTCTTCATGACCACATTTGGAGTTTTCCCAACAAAGATATTAGAGTGGTTTGCACTCATTTTACAGATGAGGCAAATAAGGTTAGGTGACTTGCCCAGGGTCACACAGATAGTAAATGTCAGGAAGATGAACATTCCTGACATCAGGCCCCACATTCTTTCCACTGTTCCACCTAGCTGCCTGTGATTAACCTATACAACATATCCAATAAGCCTCTTCTTGAATATCTCCAGAAATTAACAACTCACTGTATTATAAGGAACCCTGATCTATATTGAGTCAAATCTTCCCTGTTGCTTCTACCTATGGGTCCTCATTCTATTCTATGGAACCATCCAGAATAAATCAGATTCTTCATCTATAAAACAGTCCTTCATATATTTAAGCCAATGATCATGCTTCCTACTCACTTACCCAAATCACTCTCATCCAGCCTTAACAGTTCCTTAAATTGATCTTGGTATAGCATGGTTTCAAGTCCCCTCACACTATTGTCAGTGTTCCTCTTTAAAGGCAGCACCCAGATCTAAGTACAACATTCCAGATATATTTTAACCAATTTTACTACTTGCTACCTGTGTGACATTAGAGAAATGACTTCTTGCCTGGGTCCCAAACTCTTCATTGGTAATATAAGGGAGTTTCCCATTCAATTCAATTTAACAAACATTCATTAATGCCAGGCACTGTGCTGGACACTGGTCAGCACTGAAAAAGATGATCTCTAAAATCTTCTCCAGTTCTAAACACTGTGACTCTTCTATCCAATCCAATTCGAGTTAATAAAATATTTTTTCATTCAAAGCACTGTTAGGTGCTAGAGAAACACAAAATGAAGAAGAAGAAAAAATGGACAGACTCTACCCTCAAATAAAATATACATATTTAACTCTAACATAATTATAAGGTGATGAGTGCCTAGAATAAGATCAATGTAATGGCAAGGAAATAAAAGCAATAAAAAAAGGGGACCCAGGCCAAAACAAACAACAGAGAATTGGAAACAAAAAGGCAGCAGGAAGAGTTTCCTCATCTACCTAAAGCAAGATTGCTTTTCTGCTGCAGACCTAGGGCAATTATTTCAAGGTCATATCTTCAGATCTCTTCTGTATCAGTCTAGCAATAGACCATAATTAACATGCTAAAATGAAATTCTGTGTATTGAACATACACTAAAATGACAGAGCAAAATATATCCAGATATATCCGAAACGTATCCAAAGAGTTTTTATATCCAAAGAGTGTGACTTCTGCAAAAGGTTTACTATAGAAACATTACATAGCAAAGACACACCAATATTCCTCCCTCTTCCCATAGCCACCAGCCTTAGATGGTTTATTCAAAATGAAAGATGCTCCAAAATGATCACAGGCAAAAGTTAGCATGGTCCAGTGGAAAGCACACTTGTTCTGAAGTCCAAGGACCTGGGTTCAAATCCTGCTTCTTGTGCTTCTGTGTGTGACACTTGGCAGGGTAGGACCTTTCTGAACCTTAGTTTTTTCTCCTTTTAAATGACAAGATTTGGCTGGATGGCCTCAAGTCCCTTCCAGTTCCACTTCTATGATCCTAAATCATGTAATTTCGCTGACTCAGTTTTTTGATCTATAAAGTAAGGCTCATAATACCCCATCTATTTTGTAGCATTACCCCATCTATTTTGTAGAATTGTGTGAGGGGAGGTGTTTTGTTAACTTTGAAGCATTTTATAAGTATGAGCTATAGTAATCATATTATTGGGAGCAGGGGAAATTCAGACCTGTGATTTCATGGGTCTAAGGAACTCCCTATGAAGTGACTCCCTTAACCAATTCAGATCAGCAATTGTCTTTCAACTTACAACCTTAGAGAATCGTCTGAGGCACAAGGAAGTTAAGTGATTTGCCCAGGGTCATACAACCAGTTGATGTCAGAGGCAGAATCGTGGGATGATAATGATGATGGGCAATGCTGAGTATAAGACAGCTAGTCTTAAAAATAAGAAGATCTGGGTTCAAATCCTGATTTTGAGGCTACTTTTTCACTTTGTACAAATTTTTTAAACTCTCTTTACACTAGGCACATCTCTAAGATTGTAAATTGGAGAAGATTCATCTTCATCAGTAAAGGGAATCTCTACACTAGCTATTGCCCCAGACTAATGAATTTATTGGTCCAAAATATATCTTATTGTTATTTGTCATTTTATGGATTTTTTTTTTACTGGAGCTCTATGAAAAAGACCACATAAAAATTTGCTGTGCCTGTTAGAGGTTCTAAACTAAAGTCTCTCACTTTTATTAATACTCGCTATTGTTCTATTGTTCTGAATTCCCATCAGCCTATCCTGGGATCCTATCCCATTGTGGAATATCAGCAAACATGACAAAACATAACACAGTATGACAAAGTATAACACAATAAAGGCTGTATAATGTAATAGGAAGTACTGGTGAATATTTTAAGAGAAATTAAGTTATTTTTGGATCAGATACTGATTTAATCAATTTAAGCAACAGGTATCCAGTGCAGATTTATGGGACATTTCAACAGGCTAGGAGCACTCGAAAGGCAGATAAGTTAAAGCAAAGTATCAATGAACCATTCATGAACTCAGATCCTTCCCGGGCTGCAGAGAAAGGACATGTGAGCAGACCTTCCTGCCTGTCAGGTTGGATTTTTAAAATTAGAGGTTGTGAGCCATTCCTGCTGTCTATGGCAGATCCCCGGGAAGAGAGCTTTATGCATCCTGCAAATGAACACAGGGTGTATTAGCCAAAGTTCCCAGAAATAGAGAAAAGCTTTGGATATCATTCCATCTCCAAATATCTGAATTTCTTCCAAATGATAATGTGAAACCTTCACGTGATATAATCTATGAAAAACTAAGATAGCAAAAGTCAAGCTGATGTGCAGCTATTTAAAACAGCTAGAGCAGCACCGTCTCCTTGCATGCCTATATAATTAATCTAAGCTTTGGGACTGGCTTGATGTCTACAGATTGGAGGCCTTCCAAGATTAGACCACAGTTTGAAAGGATTTCTTTAGTGATCCATAGGCATCTCAAACTCAACATGTCCAAGATGGAATTCATTATCCTTCCCCTGAAAACACCCCTCTTCTTCACTTCCCTTTTTCTGTTGAGGGTACCACCATCTTTTGAGTCACCCTGGTTCTCAACCTCAGAATCTCACTTCCCTCTCCCTCACCACCCCCCCATTCATTCAGTTAACAAGTCTTATTTACCGTATCTCCATGACATTTCTGCATCCTTCCTCATCTTTCCCCTCACTCTCACCTGGAAAAGCTTCCTAATTATGTTCAGTCATTTCAGTTATGTCCAACTCTTTGTTTTTCTTGGCAAAGATACTAGAGTGGTTTGCCATTTCCTTATCCAACCCATTTCACAGATGAAGAACTGAGCCAAAGGGGGTTAAAGGACTTGCCCAGGGTCACACAGCTAGTAGCTGAGGCTAGATTTTAACTCAAGACAATGAGTCCTCCTGATTCCTAACCCTGATTCCTAGTACTCTATCTATTGTAAATCCTACCTGTCCCAGTTTCCTAATTAGTCTCCTTGTTTTCTAGTCTCTTTCTTCCCTAATTCTTCCTTCACACTGCTGCTAAATTGATATTTCCTATCCTAAAGAACAGTTCTGACCATGTCTCTGCCTTGCTCAAGAAACTTCAGTGACTTCCCATTGTCCAAATAAAATACAAACTCCTCTGTTGTCATTTAAAGCCATTTGTGATCTTCTTCAAACCTATCTTTCTGGACTGATTTCACATTTTCATCTTCACACACTCTATGTTTCAGCGAAACTGACCTTTTTTGCTGTTTCCCATACATGGCAATCCATCTCCCCTCTCCATGACTTTGCATAGACTTACACCCTTCCTCTACCCCATGAATAGAATGTTCTTCCTCCTCACCTCCAATTCTTTTTTTTTAATTAAATTTCAGTTTAAATTTATGGAATAAAGCAAGCATTTCAATAATATATTATAATAAAAAAGATGATGACACCTGAAACTGTAAATGTATTATGTACAATTTGCTATTCCTTTTCAATATATAGTAAAGTTATCATGTAAATTTCTTTTTCCCCCTTTGTTTCTTCCCTCCCCCCATACCCTAGAGATGACCACCATTAGACCTAAATAAATATATATGTAAAATTATTCTATATATACTTATATTCAGTAGTTCTTTTTCTGGATATAGATAGCGTCTTTCTTCATATGCCCAATTCTTGTAATCATTATGAGGCTCCCATCAAGAATAAGCTTAGATCCCACCTTCTACATGAAGCCTGAACCCCACAGTTATTTGTGCTCTCCTCATACACTACCCCAAAATTACTTTTCATTCAACTTTGCATTTACTTGCTTATATGTTGTATCACTCCTATAGATAGCAAGCCCCTTGAGGGCAGGGACTACCTAGTTCATTCTTGACTATGTATTCCCAGCACCTAACACAATGACTTGCATAAAGTAGACCTTGAAATTTTTGTTTATTAAATGAATGGATCCACACAGACTCCTGAGAAATCTAAGTAAACTCTAAGTAAACTCTTAGTTTACTCTAAGTAAAAATGCCAATGGTTTGTTTTCTGTGTAATTGGAGGCAGGGAGAGAGAAATTTAATTCCCCTTCTAACCACCGAGCAGTTAGGTAATGAAATCACAGAAAGTAAGGGAGAGAGAACAGAGTTTAAAAGATACTTATATGCTAACAAAGTGCAAAGATTGTCTAAGCTCTGCATATATAGTTGTTTCCATATTATCTACCTTACTAGATAGACTTCGAGTCTCTTGAGAGTAGGGAATGGGTTTTTTGGTTTGTTTTGTTTTGACTTTTTATCAGTGGTGCTTAAAATAGTGCCCCCCACGTAGTAGATAGCTAGTAAATGCTTGTTGCTTTGACTGGTGCGTTTATTTGGGGCAGGGGATTGTCTCATTATTTTGTAGTGACACTTTCCACATCTGGTTGCTTCAAGACCTTCCTCGTTGGGCTCCATGGACCCTCAGGAGCCACCCTATCTGCTAGCACTTATTACCTTGTTTGCATGGTCCGGCAGCTGTCTGTCCCCTCTCTTCTGGAGTAGTAGTATAGCATGCGATGTCTTCACCAAAGACATTGAAATGGGAAACAAGTTCTGACGACCTGAATAGCCTCAGCTGCCTACTTTTCACAAGAGTAACCACAAACAAAGCCAGCAGCCTAACTAAGTTAAGCACCTGAGGGATTTCTCTCACACTCTCCACTCAATGAGGCAGATCTCCTCCTGCAACAGGAGATGGAACCAGTCCCTTCTCCCTAAACTTAACAGTGCTTAAATCAGAAGGCCTTCCTCTCCAACTGCTCTCAGCCCCCTCCTTTTCCCTCTCCGTTCCCCTTGCTGCCATCCTCTTCAGGACCCTCCTCACACCTGGATTATTGAAGCAAGCTTCCAGCTGCTCCTGGAGTTTCTCTCTGCTCTAATCATTCTGTGCCCTTCTGCCAAAATAGTCTTCCCTCAAACACTGTTTTCATTGTTAACCCCAGCTTGAAAGCTAACAAGTGGCTCCCGGGAGCCTTCAGCCCAGCACTTAGGGCCCTCCACCACCTGCCTTGCCCCTACCTTCCAGTTTCTTCTCTTACTACTCCCCAGGAGCCCTCTTGACTTCTCAAACTGTTTCCTAGCTTATTTTCTATTTCTACTTACCATCCCCCAAATAGATATGATTTGCCACATAAATGCACACTTAATAAATTGAATTGAATTTATACAGGACTTGAATATTTGCAAAGTCTTTTATACACATCATGTCATTTGCTACTTACAGAGGTTAATTCTAAAAGTATTGTTACTACCATTTTACAGATGAGGAAGGAGATTAATGATTTTCACAAGATTGGCAGGATTTGAACCAAGTGCTCTTCTTCTATCACTCTTTCCCCAATT
>CM053580.1:470550316-470579039 GCA_028627135.1 Pseudochirops cupreus
TGGGAAGTATCTTTGTGTGCGTTTTGGAGTTCCAGGATTGGTTTAGAGTCCTATTTTATGGGTATTTTGGGGTGGCTATGTGAGAGCTGCGATGTGTTGCTGCTGCTACGCTGCCATCTTGGCTCCGCCCCCCCTTAAAGCATTCTATAAATGATAGCTTTTATATTCACTTTAAAAATTTATTATTCAGTTTTAAAAACAAAATCAGTATGTAATTCCATTAAAGAGACCATCTCTAGTTCTTTCAATGATTATTTACTCTACACACTAACTTTTCATGTACAGATACATTTTGTGAAGCAGAAGCAGGGAACTAGTTTTTCTGCTGGAGACCACTTACACATGGACAAAAATCAGTGCAGGTCCACAAAAGAAAAAGCAAATCCAATTTAGTTTTGTTTTAGAGAGAAAATAAATATAAACCATTCTACTCACTTGATTTTAAAAACTAAAAACACCAGCTTCTACCCAACAATTATAAAAGATAATACAAAATACACATTATTGCTATATTTAAGCCAATTACAAAAAAGTAAAAAGAGTACATGTAACCTTGGGAAAGTCACTTAACCCCACCTGCCCTTTCTCCATCCAAAAAGCAACAAAACAAAACAAAACAAAAAAGAGTAAGTGACATCAGAGACAAGGAAGCATATGCAAAGGCAGGGGACACAGATAAGTAGTCAGACAGAGGCAAAGTCACATAGATACACACAGAGAGTCAGGGATAACAGGACATGGTGATGATCAGTGGGCATTTTGTTGAGAGCATCAGAATAACTTGTCATTGGCATCAATTTAGTTCAGACCCTCATCGCCTCTTGCCTAGATTATTGGAACAGCTTCCTAGTAGGTCTCCTTACCTGAAATCTCTCCTCAGTTCTGTCTTTCTACTCTAATGGTTCCCTATTGCCAATAGAATAAAATGAAACTCCTCTATTTGCTTTTAAAGCTGTTCACATTCTGGCCCCTATGTCTCTTTGAAATTTCATTTTATGTTACCCTCCCACAAAACTGGCCTTCTCTCTGCTTCTCACACAGGACACTCCATCTCTCACGTGCATGCCCCTGGACCGGCTGTTCCTCCCTCCACTGTGGAGCGCACGCCCTCTTTACCTCCTGCTATAATCCCTCCCTTCCTACAATACAAAGCTCAAGCATAATCTTCTACATGAAACCTTTCCTGAGCCCCAAATTATTAATGGCTCCCTTCTTAAACTACCTGGAATTTTTATTTATTCTCTTACGGAAGGTGTCCCCAAAGTCTTAAGCTTAAAAGTGTGCTAAGATTTAGGGGAGAGTCTGTGTTTAGTCTGTATAGAGTGCATCTGTACTTGTTTCTATATTAGGATTTAAGTTCCTTGTGAATAAGGATTGTTGGATTCTTTGTACTTCTCTTCTCAGCACTTTGCACGGTACCTAGCGCATAGTAATTACCTAATAAATGCTTGTCCATTGACTGGTTGACCTTTAAAACTCTGCTCAGTTCTCCAGACTTTTATAAGTCATTTTGTATGGGTTATGTCTGTTTTTATTTCTAAAATTTAAAAAAAATTAAATAAAAATTTATTTTCCTAAGGAATTGGTTCATGTGCAAAGAATGATCAAGGCTATAGAAATCTATTTACTCTAAAAAGATATCCTTTAGCTTCATACAAAGGTACCAAATGACCAGGAGTACACAACACTCAATCTCCTTATTATTATGTAAACCTAACTTCCGTTTTTAATGAAGTTCTGAGAGACAAAGTCTTAATTAATTTATTAAAACAGCTCTTTGGGGACAAGAGAGGAGGGGGAGGGGGAGATTTATAGGTTTTAAAAATGGGTACACTTTTTGTTATAAAATATTCTAGAAGTTAAGACATTCGTGTAATTATTGTTCTCATTTTTTTAAATTGAAGGACCTTAATTTCCTAGCCTGGAAAATAGGGAATTACATAAGAATCAAAAGGTGTGGAGAGGTTTTGATCTGGAAACTTTGGGAGGCTTGCAAAACTCTGCCCTAGTCAGACCACACCTTCTGTGCTGTGATTCCCTTTTTTTCAGGCTAGGAAATTAATTTTGTGTTCAGTTCTGTTCCCTATTCTGAGAAAGACATTGACAAAATTGATTAAATGGAGCATGTCCAGAGGAGGACGACCAGAATTGTGAATTAATTGGAGACTGGTATGTGAGGATCAATTGAAGGAACTGGGGATGATTACCCTAGAAAAGAAAAAGCTTAGGGAACACTCATAACCAAGGTAACTTACACCTCCAATATCATAAGGCTGCCTAAGTCCTCTGGGCATGTAATCACGCCACTCTCTACTATACTAGTACTGGTTCCCATTGTTTCTACTGAATGTTTTTATTGGTCTTATGATGGCCGTTTGGGGCCATCTTTTGGATCTCTGTTCCCATCTACTAAAAGGGAGTGACTAGAAAGCCTCTTCCTTTGTTATAAATATTCTGTTTCTTTGTTAGTCCCTTGCATGACTGCTGTACTTCATGTCACAATTTGAAACGTCACTGTTATATTAATTTCTGTCCACAGAAGAAATGATAAATGAAGGACAAGACCTTGTTTGGGATTGGATGTGTTTATTACTTACTGTGACCTGAAACTGCCAATTGAGTACACAACTCCCACATTGGGAGCTTCCCTTCATAAGCAGGAAAAGCACTATATTTCACACTACATTAAGTGTAATATAGTATAACCCTTTGTGCTTTTTGATTGAGTTAATTTTTTTTTTTTTGCTTTTTGGAAGGGAGAAGGTAGGGCACTTGGTGTTAAGTGACTTGCCCAAGGTCACACGGCTAGTAAATGTTAAGTGTCTATGGTCGGATTTGAACTCAGGTCCTCCTGATTCCAGGGCTGGTACTCTATTCATGTCATCACCTAGCCACCCCTAAATTTTTTTTGAAATATGTTATAACTGCTTTGAATTTCTTAGTTTATTAAAAGTTCAAAGTTTTTCATCTGTGTAACTTTTGTGAGAAGTTATCCTCAGTTTGAGACATTCTGTGATTTTTATCAGCCAGTTAGAGAACACATGAGTTCAAATGAAATGTTTCACCAAAGAGTATGGTGAATAAAATGATAAAGCATCCTCCTACCTCCATGCATACATGATGTACATTTTTATACACCAATAATTGGAGAGGATAAAAAGAGCACGTGACCAGTCAACATACAGAGAGGGTAATTCCATAAGGAACACATGCGGTCAGAGAATGTGTGAAGGGCACATGCCTGGAGAGCACACATGTATGTTCAACAAATTCATGCCTCTGGTGCTATAGGATTGGTAATGTTTTCTGTCATCTTTTTTAGTTTTTAAATTAAATATTATTATTCAATAAGCAAATATCTGTCTTCTCCCTTCCCTGCCTCCCCACTATTGAGAAAGAAAGAAAAACAAAATTGCTGTTACATTGACTGTTATAGTCAAGCAAAACAAATTTCCGTGTTGTCTCTGTCCAAAAAATGCCTCGTTCTGCACCGTGCCCTTTATGTCTCTATGAGGAGGTGAGTAGTATATGTTTTATAATAAATCCTTTATTTGTAGGTGTGTGTGTGTGTGTGTGTGTGTGTGTGTGTGTGTAGCTCCCTGTACTTCTTCCTGTACTTCTCCATCTTGGCTCCACCTCTCCTGAACTTGGTGATTTCATCTTGGTGTTCTCTCCTGAATACTTATGGGTCTTCTTTCTCATGGATTTATCATCTCTCTGTTTGGTATTATGTTTCCATTGGGCATCACATAGTTTCTACTGGGAGTCTCTGTTGATTTCACTGGCACCAAGCTTTTCCCTGTTATTATCTACAATATTTCAGGTTTTTAGACATGTCTATTGGATCTCTGCTCCCATTTGATAAAGTATGTTTCCTTTGATTTTCAGGATTTCTATTTTGGTGCTTAATTGGGGATTTTATAAAATATAGTAACTAGAAAGCCTTCCTCTGACAAATTCAAGTGGTCCAAACTATATCCATGAGCCACCAATTAAAAAAAAGGCCTAGTTTGGAGTCAGAGGACCTGGGATCAAATCCTGACTGCATTTAACTGTCCTTGTTGATTTGGGGGTAAATTTTTAAACTCTCAGGGCTCTAGTTTTCTCTACAGTACTCCAGGTTATTATTAAGTCTATTTTAAGTCAGAATCATTTGAAGCACCTCACCATCTATAGAGAAAACTCTTCCATTTGCTCTTGGTTTTGAAAATGCTTCATGATGGGGAACAAACTATATCTTCAATCCTTGCGAGATATTGATAGTCAGAGGATCATAAAATGTTCTCTATTGTTAGATATTTCAAGGAATCTTGTGTGCCTAGGAATTGGGGTGACCCTATTTTACTCTACCAAAATCATTTCTTATCATCAACAAACAACAAATTCAGTATGATCTTTTATTTTCTTCATCTTTCAGTCAGTTATGTGACATAAATATGTTATCTGCTGTAGAATATCATTTGAGAAGGCCTGACTCTTTTCTTCTTAGACATTTGTCATAGCTTCCCCTGCTGTGTACATAGATTATTTTTGTAGAGTTTTTTTTTTTAAGATAAGCAAGTAGGCATATGGGTTGGTAGTTATTAAAATTCCCTTGGCCACCTTTTAAAAAAATAAAAATAATATATTCTGCAATATTTCTTCCCATTCTTTTGATATCCTTCCCTCTCTCAGATGTCATATGAGTCAGTCCCTTAAAGCCTTCAAACTTTTGTTGCTTCTACCAAGAGACTCTTTGTGTATGTCTATGTATGTGTGAGTATGTAACACACATATATGTGTACTCAGTCTACATCAGTTATTCTTCCTGTCTGTCTTCTTCAATGCCTTTTCTCCTCATGTAGCACACCCAAGACTAATGCTCAGATTCAAATATTATAGGCCCATTGTTCTTGTTGATTAAAAAAATGTGTTAAAAAACAATCTCTACTCATACTTTTCAATGTTTGTATTTGTTGTCCTCATTTCAGTTTTGTTGGCCTCTTGCCAGGCTTTCTCCATTTTTGTTTTCCCTTTTGTATAATTTTTGTATAATTTTGTATAATTTTCCACCAAATCTCCTCTATAAAATTTTACAGTAGAGTTTAGTTTATATTCTAGTGAGTTTATATTGAAGTAAGTCTATATTCTAAATCAGTGTGGCTCTAGACTTCCATGTCTTGCTGGTTGGCAAGGAGGTTAAGAATTTGTTGGATGCGATGGTTTTAAGGCTTTTTTGGTCTCTTTGTTATGACAATTGATCTACATTATTTGAACTGCTTTAGGAAATGGTAACAATCCTCTCAATACCTGTTCCCTCGTCTGTTTTCCGTTTTTCAGTTGACATCTACTGTACAACAAACTCTCACAAGGGAGCCATCCCATTTATAGGATGACTATTTTCCAAAGACTAATTCTAATTTCTTACGGTATGGTATGGAGTCACTTAACTGCACCCTCCCTCTGTTTCTCCCGCCCTTCCCCTCTCTGTAGATATTAGATATACATTTTCCCTAGGGGGGAAATTATATAATGTATTATATTATTAAATTAATTATTAAATTATATAATATAATTCTTATATATAATATAATATAAATGATATATAATTATTATATATAATAATATAATTCTTATATAATGAATATAAAATATTTACAATAACTATATAATATATGGTGAATATGTATAGTAAATATATTTTTCTTGGGAGAGGCACATCTTATATAGCATATAATTAACACATGATATTTATAATAAATATATAATGAATATATATATTCATAAGTATTCTAGTAGGCCATCTCATATACAGGATGATAATTTTCCAAAGACTAATATCTTATATCTGTATGATGCCTGATATCTTACCCATAATCTTTCATTCACATATATTATCTAGTCTTATTTTTTTTGTTTACAATAACCCTATAAGAGAGGTGGAGCAGATAGGAAATCCATTTTGTGGAAAATGAGTCTCACAAAGATTAAATTCTAGGAACAAGGTCACACAATCAGTAAAGAGCAGAGATAGAACATAAAGCTGGGTTTTATAATTTCAAGACCTGTGACCTTTCCATTGTACCATAAATGAATGGAAAAAAATTGTTAAATATTTACTATGTGCCAAGCTCTCTACTAAGCTCTGGGAATATAAATATAAAAGTGAGACAGTTCCTGCCCTCAAGGAGTCATCAAGTTTAGTAGGGGTAGACAATACATATAGGAGAGAGGTATTCAGGGAGAGGTGTTTTGGTTTGTTTAGTTGTGTCTGACCTTTCATGGCCCCAGTGGGCTTTTCTTGGCAAAGATGCTAGAGTGGTTTGCCATTTCCTTTTCCAGCTCATTTTACAGATGGGGAAATTGAGGCAAACAGGGTTAAGTGACTTGCCCAGAGTTACACAACTAATAAATATCTGAGGCTGGATTTGAACTAGGTAGATGAGTATTTCTGACTCTAGACCTGGAACTCAGTTCACTGAGCCACCTAACTGCCCAAGTGTTTTATTTTGAAAAAATCGCAGGGATGTTGAGTGAAACTACAGGGGAGATCGTTGACATACCCCATTGGTTTGATTTTGATTCCAGAGATGGAAAGATGGGTCAGGGAGCATGATGGCAAGTGGCAGTAGGGTAATTGTCAAGAAAATGACTGGGGTGCAATGTGACCCATACCAGAGTCCAACTAGATATGTTGGGTCATATGATACTCTCGCCAAGTATAACTTAACTTTAGTGAAGGAGTTTCAGAGCTTAAAGGGTTAGGTTCCCTAGGGCATGGTTTCTCATTCAATGGTGGACAGAACAGGTTGCAAAAAGTTGTCCAAGGTAGAATGTTGTCACTATGTTGGTCACTGCCTCCATATTATAAGGTTCACATGACCTCTTACTGTTAGGGTCCTGTGACTTCTGACATGGGCATGCTTGAGAAAATAGGGAAAGACTCAGAAATTGGCATCGAAAATGAGGCTGTTATTTATCTTTTTTTTTTTTTTGCTTTTTGGAGGGGGGAAGATAGGACAATTGGGGTTAAGCAACTTGCTCAAGGTCACGCAGCTAGTAAGTGTTAAGTGTCTGAGGTCAGATTTGAACTCAGGTCCTCCTGACTCCAGGGCTGGTGCTCTATTCACTGCGCTGCCTAGCCACCCCTGTTATTTACCTATTGACACAGAATTATCATTCCTTCAATTCTGTTTATGGTTGAATTGCCTAGACCTGTTATAGTAAAATCCACAAAGGTGATCCATTTTGGGAGCTGTCCATTTGCCTGGATACAAAGGTCATATAAAGACAGGGTTGGCCCATACCAGAGAGCATATAGACATTTTATAGGGACACACACATACATGCACGCACACATGTACATACATATATTGCACTTATTTTAAGTGTGTGTATATATATATACACACACACACACACACACACACGGCTTGTGTGTGTACACATGTGCATGCACATGTACACAGACACATATATGATCCTCTACATCAGTTCACATGACTCTTCTTTGTTTCTCTGAATCCTTCACATATGTCATTCCTTACAGAGCAGTAATATTCTATATCACCTCTATATACCACAATGTCAATGCAGTTAGCATATATTTTAAATAATATTTTATTTTCCTCCAATTTCATGTAAATACATTTTTAACATCCATCTTTAGAACATTTTGAGTTCCAACCATTTATTATATTTTAATGCGTATTTTATTTCTCTGTGAATGTGCCTTTATACCTAGTAGATAGTTAAGCTCTATTAGGATAATAGTTGCGTTTAATAGGACATTTGTATTTCCTCCCCCCTCTCTCCTTCTGTGCCATACACAAAATAGGGTCTTCTTCCTCCCCCCACAAAGCATATATTTATTTTGGGATTGCACATGTCACAGAAAATACATGTATACACACATATATCTAGCATCTAGACAATTTACCCCACTTGCTCCTTGGTGGTTGCTTAATCCTGACCACAAGGTGACCAATTCAGACAAACTGAGCAACATTTCCATGTGAGATCGATGGCTCTCAGAAATACACTGCCTGTGAGAGTCATCATTCCATCCATGTCTGATGAATCTGCTTCCAATCATTTCTTCATATAAATTAGTTTGGGAAAATTCTAGTGGTATAAAGATGATGCATGATGGAAAACAGAGGGCTCTGATCACCTTGACGTATTCTCATACTGTTTTTCTACATGAACCTTTCCTCAAACAAATCCTATGTTTCTAGAAGTGTATTAGAAGCATCCTCACTTCTGATTGCTTGCTTTCACTGCTTCCTTACTTGGGATGCCTTTGCCCTTCCTCTTCACTACTCTAGATATTTTTTCAAAGTCTTCTTCAAAACTTCAGCCTCCACGAAGCTTCCCCAAACCAAGTTGTCCTCATTGATCATTGCCTCCTTTGAGCTCCTGTGACACTTACTTTTTGAAGCATTCATTAAAACTGTAGCGCCTTCTACCTTTTATTCTTTTTAATATATTTATTTCCTTATTCCAAATAGGCTGTAAGACCATTGTCCAGGACAAGTAAGGATGGTGTCACATAGTTCTTTGCATCCCTAGCAGATGAGCCTTACATATGGTACATGCTCAATAAATTGTTGTTCACGATAATGATAAACTTTGTACTGTATTTGCTTTCTGATTTTGTTTTAGAAAATAAATTTTTGTTGTTACCTTTTGTTTTTATATCACCTAAGTATCCCTCCATATCCCCCCCCTCACCTTCTAGGGAGTCATCCTATGTAATAAAGATATTTTTTAAAGAAAAAGAAAACGAGGAAAAAATCAGCAAAATCAGTCAAGACTTTCTAAAAATCAGACAATACATGCAACATTCCACATTTGTGGAATTCCGGTCTCTTCCCATGTTTGCAAAAGATTGGGAAGAGTATTTTTTTAATATCTCCGGCTTGGGGTCAAATTTGTCCTTTGTATTTTTTTTTCTCTCTGGAGGGGGGAAGGCAGGGCAGTTGGGGTTGAGTGACTTGCCCAAAGTCAATCGGCTATTAAGTGTTGAGTGTCTGAGTTCAGATTTGAACTCAGGTCCTCCTGACTCCACCTAGCCGCCCCCACTTTGTATTTTTAACATTCATTTTTCCACTGCTTTGTCGTCATTGTTGTTGTGCCTTCCATTTACATTGTTGTAGGCATGGTGTACATAGTTTCTTTGGCCCTACTTACTTCGCTTTTCATCTTTTCATGTCAGTCTTCCAATGATGTATTCATCATATTTGTTATTTCTTAAAGCACAGTAATATTTCATTACATGCATGTACCATAATTTGTTTATCCATTCTCCAAATGATGAGCATCTCCTTTGTTTCCAGTAATGCTGCTATAAATATTTTTTGTTTCTATCGGAACTTTTCTTTTTATCCACGACACCCCTTCATTCTTCTATAGGCTCATTTCTGACTTTGTGGATTTCTTTCTTTACCACTATCAAGCATGCTTCTCTTCCTAGAAGATTCCCTCCTACCCTGCCTTAGGTATTAGGTCTATACTTGTCTCATAAAAGGAGTTTGGTAGAGTGCTTTCTTTCTCAATTTTTGGTAATAATTTGTTTGGTATTAGCATTCATTGTTCTTTAAAGGTTTAATAGACATCTCTTGGGAACGCACCAGACTAATTTTTTTTTCCTTTTCTCATTCCTTTAAAATTAATTTTATTTCCTTTTCTGAGGTTTTATTACATAAAGTCCTTATTTGATATTCAGTTAGTTTAGGAATCTTATATTTTTTAAGGAAATCTATATCTTTTATGTTATTAGGACAGTTTGTCAATGTTTTTAATTTTTTTCAAAGGACAAGCTTTTAGTTTTGTTTATCACTTCTATAGTCTTTTTTTGTTTTTATTTTAATTTGTTTATCTTCTAATCTTTGATATTTTCTCTTTTGTGCTAACCTTGAGTGCATTTATTTTGTGGGTTCTCATTTTTAAAATGTTAAGTTAATGTGTTAAGTTCCTCTCTTTTTCTATTTAGTGACTGTAGGTTTTTCAGCCCTTCCTCACTCAAATCAAAGTCAATTACAAGTCATGTCATCATCTCCCTGATGTCATGGTCCTCTTCCAGAACGAAGGACAAACCAAACCTGTGAGTTGTCTGAGATGCCTGAATGGGGACCCATCTGGCCAGTTCCAGTTGGACAACTCAGCTCCTCCTCTCTTTTTCCCTCCTGTGCTGTCCTGTCCTGTCCTGTCCTTTCCTTTCCTTAATGGCTATCTTTTTGGACCTTCCTTGATCAGAGTGAAAGTAAATAGTAACTGTTTCTCTTTTGGCCAGCAATTCTGAGGGTCGTCTCATCCCAGTTTGATTTTTTTTTAAGGGTCCATCCCTTGATTCACTTCTTAAAGAAGCCTATTCACTGAATGGTCGTTGCTTCACTCACAGTGAGAACCTGGAAAAACTTGCGCTTAAAAGGTCAATTTCTTCCACTACATCCTATGCTGTCTTCACCAGTCATCCTGATGGATATCTGGCCACTGGACCCAGATGGTTCTGGAGGAGGAAGTGATACTGATGACTTTGCACAGCTCTTTCTCCCTCAAATCAAAGTCAATTGCAAGTCATGTTATCATCTCCCTGATGTCATGGTCCTCTTTGAGAATGAAGTTCAAACCATGACTGTAGGTTTTTAGGATATATTTTTTCCCCAGAAAGATCACTTTAGACACATCACAGAAATTTCAGTATGTTGTTTTTTCATTATCATTGTCTTTCACATGGTTTTTAAGTGTTCCAAAGATTTGTTCTTTAGCCCAGGGCTTCATAAGCTTTTTTCACTCACGACCCCTTTTCACTGGAGAAATTTTTATGCAACTCCAGGTGTATAGGTATACAAATCAAATATTTAATGACAAGAAGTCATCAAGAAATTTATTTTAAAAAACAACTCTGTGATACACATATATTTTTACCACTTATTAAAGATGACAGTAAATTTGCATACTGATGAGATGAATATGCTTGTTTATTTTTACACAAAGAATTAAATCTTGGTACTACGGGACATAGAGCATCTTCAACATTTTTCAGAGTTGATCAATATTTTGATTGTATAATTGTCAATGCTGAGAAGGTCACTTCACATAAATATGTAGTACAAAGTGGCAGAAGTATGTTTAGGGCTATTTCAGAAATTGTTGGAAATTCTGTCCAACATCTGTAGCTGTAAACAAATCTAAAGAATCATTTTCCACCCCATTCTTCCATATACTAACTTTTCATGGTAACATTTTCAATTTTCCTTTAACATAAGTATGTTACAATATGAAAAGACGTGCTTAAATCACTGAGTTTTTAAAAAAAATCCAACAAATAACAGTTTTGAAAGCCATTACGTCGTTATGAAAAAAATAACAGAATTGGATTTCTGTTCAGTCAAAACTATAACAACTTTATCTTTTAATTTCAACCATCTGTTTAAATTTTGCCCTTTTGAGAGCCACCTTACCTCTGTATGTAATAAAAAAAAAAACTTTTATAATCAGAGTCCATGTCTTTCCAAAGATTTGAAAACAAATGGCTGTTAAGGGCATGACTTTGTTTCTGACATGGGTCAATATACCCATCATTGGGCATTCCTGGGGGCTCAATATATTAATGCTAAACTTAGTGAGGAAACCCCAATTAGTTTAGTTCACTACAACTCAGAACTGCTGAACTACCAGTCTTCGCTTCCCAGAAAACTAAGATTATGGGCATGCACTACCATGCCCTGTGGATACATCATTCTTTTTTTTATTTAATATTAATTTATGGAATAAAACAACATTTCCATAATACAGCATAATAAGAAAGATGATTGCACATGAAACTACAGATCTCTTAGGTACAACTTGCTGTTTCTTTTAACCATATGATTATAGGGGACAGCTAGGTGGCACAGTGAATAGAGCATTGGACCAGGAGTCAGGAGGACTTAAGTTCAAATTGAGCCTGGGACACTTGACCTACTTACTAGCTGCGTGACCTTGGGCAAGTCACTTAACCCCAATTGTCTTGTCTTCCCACCTCCAAAAAAATAATAAAAAACATAAGCATATAATAATTATTGAGTAAATTTCTTTTTTCCCTTCCTTCCCTCATCTTGCCCTAGAGATGGCTACCATTAGACACAAGTATATATACATATACATATACATATACATATACATATACATATACATATACGCACATATGTGTATATATGTATATACATGTGTAAAATCATTGTATACGTACTTCTATTTATCAATTCTTTCTCTGGATGCAGATGGTGTCTTTCTTTATATGTCCTTTATATTTAACTTGGATATTTATAATAGTCAAAGTGACTTATTCATTCAAAGTCATTTTTTCCTTTTAAATTTATTTATTTTTAGTTTGCAACATTCAGTCCCACAAGTTTTTGAGTTCCAAATTTTCTCACCCTCCCCCCAAGATGGCATGTAATCTGATATAAGTTCTACTTATACCTTTACATTAAACATATTTTCACAATAGTCAAGTTGTAAAGAAGAATTATAAGCAATAAAATGAACCATGAGAAAGAAGAAACACAACAGAGAGAAAAAGAGAAAGAGAGAGAGAAGAGAGAGAGAGAGAGAGCACACAAATAGTTTGTTTCAATCTGTCACCCAAGTTCTAATAATAACAATAGGAAGAAACCTCCAATATTCTCTTTTTTTGACTACAATATGTTTTTCATAAATATTTGTTCTCAAAATGGCATAGTAGCAAGAGCACTGGATTTGGAATCAAAGGATCTGGATTCAAGTTCAAGCTCTGTTATTTAGAACTTAGGTGACTTTGGGTAACTTCCTCTCTCCAATTCTTAATTTTTTCACCTTTAGAATGGAGGGAGTAGAACGGATAATCTTGAAGTCACTTCCTCTACTAAATCCCATCACACTAACTTACAGAGTGAGGACAGACATATCCTAGGGTTAGAAGCATGAGGGGAGGAGGAATAGTAAAAGAGGGAAAATGTCTCTATGGTTATCAACCGACCTAAGTTTTATGAAGAAGAAGAAGAAGAAGAAGAAGAAGAAGAAGAAGAAGAAGAAGAAGAAGAAGAAGAAGAAGAAGACGACGACGACGACGAAGAAGAAGAAGAAGAAGAAGAAAAAATTATAAAGAGCACTTACTTTGTGCCATGAACATAGTAATATGAATAGGAAGGACACTAATAGGAAAGTGAGATAGTCCCTGTTTTCCAGGAGGAAGACAACAGAGGAGACAACACCTCTAAGAGGGTTGAGCTTCAGGGCAGGGAGAAAGCCCAAGAGTCCAGAGGGTAACTGGTAAGGTCAGGTTATCCAAGGTCATTCAATGGGAGAACTCGAATTTGAACCAAGACCTCTGACTCTAAATCAAGTTCTCTTGGCACCACACCATGCCAAGAACAAATTCATCTCAAAAAAATATTGGAGAGCACTGGCAAAGCAGAAATCCCCAACCAATGACTATTGGGAAGTGAATGGTGGGTCCAAGTGTTGAAGTCAAATAGGACTCTGGGTTACTTCAGAAAAAGGGGGAGCATCCAATATCTGGTAGGAACTGGATTATGGGATTTGGGATGGGGTGAAGAAAGAAGGGAAGGAAAGGAGAAGAAGGTGAAGTAGGAGAAGGAAGAGGAAGAGGAGGAGGAGGAGGGAAAAGAGAAGGAAGAGGACAAGGAGGATGAGGAGGAAGAGGACGAGGAGGAGAAGGAGGAAAAAGGGGAGGAAGAGAAGGAGAAATAAATCAAGGTAGTGTATCAGGAACTATTGGACTGAAATATTTACCAAGGAAACTCAGGCTTGGTTACTTGCACATCCCTGGACATAAAACCTTCTTTAACTTGAGCTGCTAGAGGTAGCCTTTGCATATAGATTTTCCCTTTAGCAAGTGATCTAAAGTAAGTTTCCAGATGGTATTGCTCCTTCTTCCTTAAGGTAGTGTAGTACAATGGAGACAACCTAACCACTGGGTTAGGATCTATGTGAAAATCTGTGTTCAGTCTGTATGAAACCACTGACTGACACTGATCCATAGCATGACCTTGGGCAAGTCCCTCCAACCCTCAGAGCCTCACTTTTTTTCATCTGCAAAAAGGAAAGTTTGGATTATATGGTATCCAAGCTCCTCCCAGGTTTAATATTGTATGCTTCTGTCATTAAGGATTTCTTCACATTCATCCCTTACCTTCTGAAAAGGAAAGTTTAAAATAACAGATTGAGTGAAAGTACTCATCCTGTGAGTGAAGCAATATGACCTATTCAAAGAATTTTCAACATTTGTCACACAGGTAGTAAATGTCTAAGGCTAGATTTGAACTCAGGTGTTCCTGACTTCAGACCCACTGCACCACCTTGCTGCCCCCCAGTATTTAGTTTAGAATTAAAACGTGATCTAAAGTCTGCAACTTTATGCAATTATCAAGAAATGGGTTTAATTTTGGATTCTTTTGTGGGACCAATATATGTCTGTGGAAAGAAGAAGGTTAATGCTTAATTCTCTTGATGAATTTGATTTTTTATCTCTCTTGGTACATCCCCTCCAGAAACTCAAGGCTAATAAGGGTCTGCTAATAAATAATTGCTCAAAATAATCACCTTGTTCCTTATGTTGTTTAACTTATAGATCAGAAAGTGACTGAATCATTAAAGGATATAATCTAAGACTCTAAGTTGCAGATCAAACACAAATATAGATTTTTTGGTCAAGAAAGTGCCTTACTAGGATTCCCTGGTGGTGAAATTTTCTGGTAATGAAACCACAGGTTCAGTAAGAAAAAAAATCTTGTATGTTATGGTAATAAAGCCATCATCATACAGCATATTACCACTAAAGCATTACTTAAAAGAAGGGTCGTATAGAATCTCATTACAGTTGCATGGACAGAGAAGGAAGTGACCAGTCATGTAGTCAGAGTGAGGGATAGGACCATATGAATCAGGGGAATTCTGGAGCTAGTTTGTACCACAGCCGATTATTAAATTTTCAGTGCAAGCATTTACATCTTGGAAATCAGGAAATAATACAAACCAGGGCTTGATTTGTTGTTTTCTTGATTGTCACAGCTTCACTCCTTTCCTTTCATCAGGGGTCTACATGTTAGCCACCCAAAACTCCTCCAAATGATTTTGTCCCCTAATACTAAAGGGATATTTGCTAGGTCACTTCCCACAGTGTTCTGGCTTTGCCCCTGCTATCCATCTGAGCAAACCATTGTCTCCAGGCCTACATCTTGGCAGAAAAAGGTCCTGTTCTCCTTCGCCTATACCTCAAACATATCTTTCCCTCTAAGATGGATTGTGCAACTCAGTTTTGTTATCGTCAAAGGCCTACGAAATATTTTGCATTTGACTTGCCAGAGAAACACTCCCAGATAAAGTTTCCTGGTCCTGCTTCAGTTGTGTTTTGGGGAGATTGGATACCAATAGCCAAAAAGGTTATTCTTGATGGCCCTTTTCTGTTGCCTTGGGAGCAGCATGTTGACAGCAGGGGCAATGAGACCAAAATTGCATGCCAAACATCATGAGAGCAAGAGGCAAATCTCAATGCCCAGTTGTGGAAAACGTGCTCAATTCAATTACTTAAGCTAGTGACCCCAGCAGTGTTTGAAGTATAAAATCTTGGACACTGTTCAAATTTCTTATATCAGGGGAAAGTTTCTTCCTGGAAATTGGCTGAGTAGGCAAAGAATTGTCGACCACATCATATGGACAAGCAGAGAGAGAGAGAGGGAGAGGGAGGAAGGGAGGCATGAAGGGAAAGGTGGGGGAGGGAGAGGGAGAGAAAGAGAGAGCATGCTTCATTACTGCTTTACAGGCCTGAAAATACCTAGAGCTACAAGGTGATAACATGTGAGCCAAAGAGGGAGCAGTTATTTATAGTGGGAGTGACCATTTTTATTATCTTTGTAGTGGTTCTCTTGGACCTAATCTCAAAGTATGCCTACAAAGCTACGCTAACTGGCATGAAGGCAGAGCTCTACACAGGTCTTCCAGCTCATTTAACCATATTTCTGCAGTGTTTTTTAATTTTCGTAATATTTTAAATATCACACTAAAAGCAGAGGGCGAGTAAGAAAAACTGAGTGACCACTGAACAACTGTTTCAAATTATGACAGAGCTAACTTAAAACTTAATGCCTTGATATTTTGCTTTTTAACACTTTAATCTTGAACTGTGTTTGGGGGGGTGAATAAATTTATAGCCTCAATAGGAGGAAATATAACTTCCTAGGGGGAAAACCCTCCTAGGAGGGAAAAGAAGGTCTATGCATTTTGGTTCAACAATTGCTAAAAAAGGTTTCGGGATGGAGGTGACTGTTTAAATATCTGAAGGGATTTTGTCTGGGTTAATGAAAATACAGTTACAACACATTTTGGTTTCTCTCTGATAGTCTGGGGACTCATAAGTTTCTTCTAACCTCAGAATGACCTCTGCCCTAGAAACCATACCTGATGTTGGTCATGAAAAGATCCTGGTTGTCATTGTAGACCCTTTGGTACTATCTGGGCAGCCTGGTTGGAAGGTCATAGATATATTTATGTTCCAGAGAGATATTATGAAGAGATGATATAACTGGGAGTTTAAAGAAAAAAAAGAGCCAGTAAAACCCAGAATAAACAAAATGCTCAGGGAATAGGGTGGTCTGGTTAATTGAATTTTCTGGCTGTATGAAGGTTAAGCAGAAATCCCTTTGTGTTTCACATCTTGCTGTTGGAAAATTTATCAAAGCTGTGTTAAAGTATTTCTCAGCAGAGTTGTAACTAGGCCAAGATAACCAAGGTTTTTTCAAGGGTACTGACATGGTCAAGGACGTTGATGGGGTGGGTGATATGCTTACTTTCAATGACTCTCTTACCTACCATTCTTATTCTGTGTACCCCCAAAGATTCTGTCCTTTTTTTGGAGGGGGAAAGGTAAGGCATTTGGGGTTAAGTGATTTATCCAAGATCACACAGCTAGTAAATGTGTCAAGTGTCTGAGGCCAGATATGAACTCAGGTCCTGTTGATTCCAGGGCCAGGGCTCTATTCACTGAGCCACCTTGCTGCCTCAAATTCTTTCTTTCTTCTGGGGCCCATTCCCCTCTTCTTCCACTGCTGCTCTTCCCATGCTGCCTCCTCTTACCTCCTGAGTACCATGGTGTCTGGAACTAGAACTTCGGGACTTTGATTACCCCTGGTTCAACTAAACCTGACCAGGACAAATTGTGCCTTCTGGCCCTTGCCACCCCCAACTGGATTTGTCCCAGGTGTCATATATCTTGCTTTAAGAAAAAGAGTATATTGAACATAAGGAAATCTATGATGATTAGTTATCTTTAAGGGCTTCATCATGATGGATAATTTCTCTCTTCTGATAGTATAAACATCAACATAAAATCAAATTTAACATGTGCACTAAGTGTTGACTACGTGAAATGTGCTTTGCCAGTCAAGGGCAGAGATAGAAAGCTTAGAAGAGATATGTCACTGCCCTCGTGATGTTTACAGTCTTGTTCAGAGATATGGCTCATGTGTAGATAACCGTAATATTAACAGTAACAACAACAATAAAAATAAATGACATTTATATAACATTTTAAGTTTGAAGAGCACTTTAAAATATTACTTTATTTTATAACATAAAACAGAAAGCAGGACAAGTGCATTACTGAGGAATAAACAAAGTACTTTATGAGGCCCGTGAAGGGCCTTTACACAGATCTAGAAGGTGTGAAAGATTGGGCTGACTTGTTTCTGTCCCCAGAATAGTCACTAAAAGTTGATGCTTTGACTAAAATACCTGGACGAAGTTCATTTTGTGATTTGTTCTTTCTTCCTAAAAATAAATTTAAGAAGATATTTGAATCACAGAAGATCAGGGCTAGCACAGACCTTGATGTATATATAGTCAAACGTCATCATTATTGTTGTTCAATGACCTCGTGGATCGTATTGTCCACGGGGTTTTCTGGGCAAAGATTCTGGAGTGGTTTGCCATTTTCTTCTTCAGTTCATGTTATAGATGAGGAATCTGAGGCAAACAGGGTTAAGTGACTTTGACCAGTGGCACGCAGCAGGTCTTCCTGATTCCAGGCCCAGTGCTGTATCCACTGCACCACCTAACTGCCTAGGAATTTGTTAAAATTTCACAACTTTTAAGTGGCAAAAATAAAATTTGGGTTTTAAATGGTTTTAGTTAATGGAATTCTTCTGGTACTTTCAAAGACTGTAATATGACCAGAAATAAGCAAAGGAAGAAGCAGCAGGAAATACAGATGATTTTATGGAAACCATGGCTCTCACAATATAGAGGTACGTGTCTGAGAAAACAGTAAGCAAGCATTTATCAGTCAAGTGAACATTTATCTACGTTATGTAATGCTAGGACAGCTGGGTGGCACAGTAGATGGAATGCAGGGTCTGGAGTCAGGAAGATTCTTCTTTCTGAATTAAAATCTGGCCTCAAGACACTTACTAGCTGTGTGACCCTGGGCAAGTCACTTAACCCTATTTGTCTCAGTTTTCTCATTTGTAAAATGAGCTGGAGAAGGAGATGGCAAACAGCTCTAGGATCTCTGCCAAGAAAACCCCGAAAGGGGTCACAAAGAGTCAGACACAACAGAAATAACTGAACAACAACAAAACAAACAGTAACTCAGTTTCCTCCTCTGTATAATAAGAATGAGGCAGCTAGGTGGCTTAGCGGATAGAATGCTAGGCCTGGGGTCAGGAAGATGTGAGTTCAAATCGGACTTCAGCTATTTACTAGCTGTGTGACCCTGGGCAAGTTACTTAACTTTTGTTTGCCTTAATTCCCTAGGGAAGGAAATGGCAACTCACGCCAGTATTTTTGCCAAGAAAACCCTAAATAAGGTCACGAAGAGTCAAACACAAATGAAAATGTCTGGACAACAAAAAATTGTGTAACGCTAAGTAAGCACTGGGAACGTAAAGAGAGGTTAAAATAATCCCTGCTCTCAAAGAACTCATAATCGAATGGAAGTGGGAGGATAACATCCAAATAACTATGTATATACAAGATGTGTATACAAGGATACATTAGATATACTTTCTGAGAGAGAGCACTAGCATTAAAAAGAAATGGGAAAGAATTCTTGCAAAAGGCAAGATTTTAGTTGGGACCTGAAAGAAGCCCGGAAAGCCAGGAGGAGAGGAGGGAGAGGCTTCCAGTCACATAGAATAGCCAGTGAAAGATCATGGGGCTGAGAGAATGTGTGTGCAGGATTTGATCTCAGCTCTTCCCATCTCTGGGAGTCCAGCATTCTGAAGACTGCAGCCCCCTAGTGGTCTAGCATTGTGAATAAACTCATGTTATGCTTGCCACTGAGGATGAATCAAGTGCTCTTTGCCCAGAAGCGTAAAGTCACATTTCCAGCATCCTAAGAAAATATTGCAAAAGACTCTCCTCTAGCTTCTAGCTCTTTCCCGGGATATTAACCCTCCACATCCTGTCACTGACACGTTCCTCCAAGCATGCTTCTGGAAGTTGGGGGTCAGGGTGTGGGGGGTAGTGCTTGGGCTGTGTGGGATTTGCAACACAAAACTGGCTTTTGACCATGGTCTCCAGACTTTCAGGACTGACGGTGAATTAGTCTTCAGATTCCTACTACTTTATGAAGTAATCATCAGGCTGAAGGTAGAGAGACCCATTCCACTTCTACAGCAAACCAGAATCTAAGTAAGGCATATGTGACTTAAAGGAAACATTAGGAAAAAAAAAGAATTCATTGAAAGGGACCATCAGTTGTTACAGGGTTGATCACCATTGTCTCCTGTTACTTAGGCATATGGTAGATTATTAGCCTCCAAACTTGACAGTAACTTATGGTCATTTTCACTGAATTTATCCCAACTAATTATGGCATGGAAGTGAGGCTGGGTTCTATACATCTGTACCAGAAGGGCGTAAGTTCTGACTAGTTGTATCAAACTGCAATCTTCCAGTAGACACCAGCGTTCTGTCTGAGAACCAGACCTGTACTCCTCAGCTTAGAGAGACATCTCCAGCTGGGATAAAGGGTGAGTGAGCAAATGAATGCATGGAGGAATGAATTTTAAAAGGGAATACTATGTGTCAAGCACCGTTAAGTGCTAGGAATACAAACATAGTCCCTGATCTCGAGGAGCTTACCTTCTTCTGGAGGAGACAACTTACATAGAGGTGAAGGTGGTTAGGGATGTACATTTTAGTTTACAAAGTGACAGGGTGAGTGGAGTCGTGGGGAAATATTGAGTACCATGCCTTCTTCAGTAACAGTGACATTATCAATTCGCTTATTGTTCCAGACCTATATCCAGGGGCTGGGTTGGAGGCTATACAGGAGGCATTGGGGCATGAGAAAGCAATGACTTTTTGGTTACATAAAGACAGTTTGTTGAGTTATAGAGTGGTTTCCTTTTGCACTGGTGACAGGAATACCCACATCAATAAAAGTGTGAGTCCTGCAAGCATTAACCAGGGAGGTATGGGAATGGAGAAAAGACTCTTTTACTACTTGGTCTTAGCTCATGTAAAAGGTTAGGTTCAAGTTAAGGGAAGATTGAACTATTGCCTCAATCACAGTTCTTGGATTATTTAAAATATTCATTGTCCCAAGGCCTCCCCTCCCTACACAGCTCCACCTTACCCCCTTTCCCCTTGCCCTGTCCCTCCCCCCATCACCCATTACTAAACCATTACAAGGGAAAATTGACGCAAATCTATCGATAAAACTAGTCCTGTGAGTATTAGATTTTCAAGAGAGAAAAAAAGCAACGGGCACGTCGCCAATTTCTCTCTTGTAAAGAAAGAATAGACTAGTTCATTGTTTATCGGTCATCATAGCAGCTTCCAAAAGTTTCCTCTCTCACAGGAGGCTGAGAGGTCCAGCTGTGGTGCTCTGAGTAAGGTGAGACTGACCTCAGAGCTTTGTATTTCTCATCGGATGAGGCCAAACAGGCAGTTTAAAGGCAAATCCTGAGTTGTGACGACTTTCACGGGGCCAATATCTGAACAGAAACAAGAGCAGAAACTTGGCTGTCCCGGGCGCTGCTTGTTTTTTCCGCTGCTAGTTTTTCACGAGCTCCTCTCATCTTTCCCTTGTGCCCTTAACATTTAAAGGAAGATTTCACTCAAAGAGAACTGATGAACCCCGCCCCTGGAGCTGCCCTGGGCGCACAGATGCTCTGCGTCAGCAAGAGTCGGCAGGTAGTCGCTGGTGATGCTGGCGACCCGGGATCTGCTTTCCTTCTTGGCAAATGGGCTTTGTTCTCGATTTTGTTTAGAACTCAAATCCTCCAAGTCCTTTTCTGAATAGTACAATCAGCATCTTTAAAACCACAGAGCCCATTCCCTCTAGTGTTTCAGATCTGACCTCAAAGCAAAACAAAACCATTCTCTGCAGGCTTATCCTGCACTAGTGCTCAAGCTAGGATTTCCTGCAGGTTGTGGTGCTTAATATACGCTTCTTGAATGGAATGGAAACTTTGCATTAAAAAAAAAATTATAAAGCCTTGGCTATGTAATGAAATGGAAAAAGTCCCCCTGGAAAATATTAATAAAGAACTTAGACTAGTTTTTAGTAAATGAACCATTAGAGTCAGTGTTTGCAATGTGAAGGCTACTTGCCCATATAAGTAATAAGTCAGTGGCAGATCTGGGATTGGAACCCAGTAGAAAGAGTACCTTGACTGCTTTGGAAACAGGATCTGGGCTTAGTCAGTCTGTCCCTCAGTCAACTAGCATTTGTTAAATAAGTGTTTAGTATGTGCTAAGTGATAGCATACAAAGAAAGCCCTCAAGGAGCTTACATTCTAATGGAGAAGACAACATGTAAGCAACTAGGTAGATAAAAGATTTAAATAGAGTAGATGTGAGACCTTTTGGGACAGGAAGTCCTCTTGGAGTAGGTGGTATTGGAGTGGAATCTTGAAGACAGTTAAGGAAATTAAGATGCAGGGGTGAGGGAGGAGAGCAGAGGTTCTTAACCTATTTCATATCATGGAATCTTTGACAATGGTGAAATTTACGGACTTTTTTCCAGAACAGTGTTCTTAAATACAAAAAACAAAATAGGTAAAATTGCTAAGGAAATCATATTGAAATAATACAGTTATGAATATAGGCATACGTATATATATATGTATATATAAATAATACACACACACACACACACACACACACACACACACTTAAAATAAAGAACCTTGAGGTAGAGCATTCCAGTTATGGGGTATAATTAGTGCAGAGATTCAGAGTTCAGATTTTGCTTCTGTCATTTACTTCTGTGACTTTAGGTAACTTCTCTGAGCCTTCGCTTCTTCATCTGTAAACTGCAAAGGTTGGACTAAATGACCTCTGAGGTCCCTTCTAACTCTAAATCTTCTGATCAGGTTAAGAGAGATCTGAGTTGTCAGTATAATTACTGACAGTTGACAGTATAATTACCAATATATCGTCCTCTACTTCAATGCCTCATTGTACTGTGGAGGTCATAGATCAAAAGATTTAGAGGTGGAAGAAACTTTAAAGATCATTTAGTCCTATTCCCTGATTTTACAGACAAAGAAACAGAGGCCCAGATGATTTACCTGACTTGCCCAATATAGTCGATAGACAGCAGAAGCAGGATTTGAAACTTGGTCTTTTGGGTCTCAATCCAGTGGCCTTTCTACCACTGAGCTGGTAACCCTAGATTCCTGAAGGTTTTGGCAGCAGAGTGAGCTGACAGGTCATATCAAGATGTAAAGACTTTAAAGACAGACTATATCTCTATTGTTTAAGATGTAGCCTGCCTAAGCCTAGAAAGTTTTGTCAACAGAAGGTTGACCATAAATGAATAATTGTGGCCACTGCAATTTCTTAGTCTGTCCTCTCAAATGTGGGAGAGTTGTGATCTGCATGGCTGGAGGGAGCTGACCACTGGAGAGGAAGTCATCAATCTCATCCCCAGCTCTTAGCATAGGGCCTGGCACATAATAATTACTTAATACGTTTTTGTTGATTGATCCTTAAAGTAGTTTTATGTTATATGATATATAATTAGTATAAAAAATTAATAAGTAAGGTTGTAAATGGAGGTTAAGTGAACATTTTCCTTTTTTTATATTGTTTCTGGAGAGAACACTGGATCTGTAGTGGGAAAATCTGGATTCCAGTCCCAGCTCTGCCGTTTAGTATCTAAGTGATCTTGGGAAAGTCACTTAATGTTTTTGGCTCTCAAATTTCCTTATTTGTAAAATGAAAGGTGTTGGATTAAATGGACTCTGAGGTCCCTTCTGGTTCTAAACCAATTTCAAGTCAACAAACATTGAAAGTCTTTCCATTGAGAGGTTAGTTGTTCCTATGTACAATATGATAGACATTGGGTTTGCAAAGATGAAAAACTGTGTAATATCCATCACTGAAAAGTTTAACAATGAAGTTGGGAGATGAGGTAAATCCACAAATCACTACAATACAAATTAGGAAATGAAGAGGGAGTACATCTCTGTTGGGGAATCAGGAAGATTTGTTGGAAGAGATGGCATCTAGGGATATCAGTAAGCAAAGACAGGCAGGGAGTAATACTGGGTAACAATCTGTTTGAGTTATGGACAAAGTGTGCACCAAGGAGTGAAAAGGAGGCAGTGGGGTTATCTCCTGAAGAAACCTGAAGTTGTATGGCTTTCATGCAGAGGAAATAAATAGCTGTACTATATCTTATTTCTACTGAGTATCTTTTGAACCCACTTATGGGGGGAGTGCCCAGACATAAACCAAATCTAAGCTTTTTTAAAGATGATTTCCCTGGGAACTCCAGGGTGAATGATAAAAAGTCAGAGAATGCAAGAAAAATAATCCTCTCTTCAGATGCCAGGTTCACCAGGACTGAATATAAGATCTGTGTGAACCCAGACCTATAGGCTTCTTTAGAGGGAGTAGGAGTTGCATCTCTATGATGCAACTAGGTGGCTCACTAGGTATAATCCTGGACCTGGAGTCAGGAAGCCTTGAATTCAAATGTGGTCTTGGACATTGTGGGACCTTGGGCAGGTCACTTAACTTCTGCCTCAGTTTCCTCAGTTGCAAAATGGGAATAGTGATGGCATATATTTCACAGGATTTTGTGAGATTCAAGTGAGATAATGTTTGTAAAGCACTTAGCACAGTGTAGTAGTGTAGTGTGGTAAAGCCTAGCACAGAGTAGATGTTTAATAAATGCTTGTTACTTGTGTCCTTCCCCTCTGTAATTCTGCCTCTGGAAATTCTATTCTGTTTCTATATCTGGATTAGCAGCCTAACAGATTCACTAACCTTTTATTATAGTTAGTTCTAGACACAGATTTAGTTTAGTTTATTCACTTCTTGTTCTAATTACTATTTAACCTACTTTTGATCTACATGTCTGGTAATGGTGGCTACTAGTACCCTTGCGTCAGTCAAGAGATTATATCCTTTCCCCTTGACCTGCTCAAGAGCCATTCATAAAATATGCTACGTTGCTGATAGAATGTACTAGTCTGAACAGCTCATAAATAGATCCTAGTGAAGATGAATCAAAAATAGATAAAAGGTCAAAAGAGGCCAAAGTATTGATTATTATTGGGCAGCAAGTGGGCAGGAGGTCCATATTTCAGAGATATAGACCAATATGTACAAGCATTGGCACCTATAGATTGTAAGCTGTTTGAGGGCAGGGATATTTTTTTTATTAATGTCTATGTATCCCCAGCACCTAGACAGTGATTGTTAGCTAGCTAGTGCTTAATAAATGCCTGTTTATTGATTAATCTAAAGGGGAAAATAGGCAGGTGTGGTCTAGTAGTCAATGCAGAGGTGTTGGCATCCAAAAGTGAAAGAAACCAATATGGTCTGAAATCAGGTAAGAGTTTAAGGACTTAGGTATTCAAATAACTAAGATATTCTATCTCACAGTTTAACTCACTTGGAACAAAAGCCATCCATCTGCACTTTGGAGCCCTAGCACTGGGAAGGTCTACCCTGCCCCCTTGAATCTTCCATGTGGCCTTCATGGGCTCTTGCTGGCATTTATACACTGGAAACAACTAGGCTCAAAATGTGAAAGATAATCAATGTCCAGACTGGACTGGCTTTCCAATTTTATTTCAAACATAGTGCTTCCTTTTGTGTGCTCCTTCAAGTTTCTGTTTCTGGGTTTTTCTGTTCTGAAACCAGATTTGGAAGGACTACAATAATGGATATGGCCACGTTCTGGCTTTATTATGGTATTTCACCTTTCTCAGCTTTAAAAAAAAAATCAATTCCATATACTCTCTTGTATAGAGGCAGCTAGGTGGTGAAGTGGTGAGAGTACTGGACTCGGAGTCAAAAAGATCTGAGTTCAAATCTCTCATCTGACGCTGACTGTGTAATCCTGACCAAGTCACTTAACCCCTGCCTAACTGTGTTTCCTCATCAGTAAAATGGTAATAATAATAATAATAATAATAATAATAATAATAATAATAGTACCTACTTCTCAGGGTTGTGGTGAGGCTAAAATGAGATGTTTGTAAAACACTTACCATAGTACTATAGTTGCTTAATAAATATTTACTGAAATTAAAAATAAATATATTTGTAAGGATTGAGTGCTCAGAGTAGTCCAGGATCCTACTTTACAATTTTAAAGTGTTGTATGCAACTAAAACATACTCTAATAATACAGTTTGGCAGGATGGTATAGGGATCAGAAGCTGGGGTTCAAGTCCCGGTTCCAATATTTCCTGGATGCATGACTCAGACAAATCATTCAATTTCACCGATCTACATATTGTGTTAAAAGGACTACATATCACAGATTTGGAGTAAACAGCTTTGCTCTTATTACAAGCCATGGCAGCAAGAAATCAATTTACATCATTCTTCTGTTAGCCAAGTGACCTTTGAATACCAATAATTTCCTTTATTGATACACACACACACACACACACACACACACACGTTATAAAACAATGGTAGACAGCAGGTGTGCTCAGGTCTAGTTGCTCTTGGGGGAAGGGCAGAGATTTACTAATATGTTATTGGCTTCTAGGGAGCAGAGCTAATAGGGGCATACAGTAGTGGGGGTGGATGTTGTTGTTCATTCGTTTTTCAGTCATGTCCAACTCTTTATGACCCCACTGGGTGCTTTCTTGGCAAAGATCCTGGAGTAGTTTGCCATTTTCTTCTCCAGCTCATTTTACAAATGAGAAAACTGAGACAAATAGGGTTAAGTGACTTGCCCAGGGTCACACAGTAAGCATCTGAGGCTGGATTTGAACTCAGAAAGATGAGTCTTCTTGACTCCAGGCCAGGTGCTCTATTCACTGTACTACCTGAAATAAAGTCTAGTTTAGATATGGAGTCACACTTATGCTATAAGACAGAAGGTCCAGGGCTCCTCTTTCTTTGTCTCCTCTCCTCAATTTCCTCATTCCTAAAATAAGACTAATAATACTTGCACTAATTACCTAACAGCATTGTTGTGAGGAAAGTGCTTTGTAAACCTTAAAGCAGTGGTTCTCAACCTTCCTAATGCCACAAGACTCTTTAATACTCATATGTGGGTGTATCTGCATGTGGGCGGACCTGCCTGGAGATGGATAGAGGAGCCATGTTTTCCGATGGTCTTAGGCGACTCTGTTTGACCCCCAAAGGGGCCACGACCCACAGGTTGAGAACCACTGCCTTAAAGCATTATAGAAACATGAGCTCTTATTATGCAATTTGTACCCACAGGGTTTCTTAAGGGTTTTTTTTTCCATCATACACACACAGGAGGTCCTTGACAGTGTCTGTTCCTGGGAAATTAATTGAGAGTTGCCAGGTAGCACTTATTTAGTCAGTCAACAAGCATTTATTAAGCATCAGTGCCAGGCAGAGGCTTAAGAGCATGGATACAAAGGAAACAAAAAGCAATAGTCCTTACCCTCAAGGAGCTTACAGTCTAATGGGGGAGACAACATGAAAAGAGCTATTTGCATATGAGTTATGTACTGGTTCAATGGAAAGGTAATCACTGGGCCCTCTTAAAGGGAAAGTTAGCAAGAAAAGATTAAAAAACAAAATTCCTTTTACTTAAGGAAAAAAATACGCCCAAATTATGTAGAAAGGGTGCCATTTTAGAATCAGTCAAATGAAATTCAAAGAGCTACAACTATTTAAATAAAGTTGTGACTTTATAGTTACATGGGTCCAGTTCTGTCCCCACATAGTGGGGACAGCAATTTTCTGGAAAGGAAATTTTTGTCCCTAACAAAAGAAAAGAAAGAAAATGTGTCCATAACAAAGCTTATTCTCATATACTTCTCTAAGGACAGTTGTTCCAATAAGCATCAATCTTCCTGAGCCTCAGTTATTTATCAGAGGCAGTCCCGATCTTTAAATCTAGTCAGAAAGGAATATATGCAAGTCTATCTCTGCGGTGGATGTTCTTTAGAAGCAGCAAAGTCCATGGTCTGTGATCTCATCAGGTTGATCAGAGGAACTCATCATATTGATCAAAGGATTCTCTGATTAATCTCACCACTACATTAAGAATTATTCTGTGTGAGTCAGTTGGGCCAATGAAAATGATCCTTGGTGCTGACTTTTTATATCTGTTTTTTAATCACCAGATTAATACTGTAACTTCTCTGCTAACAATTGCCATGCTTGTGCAGAATTGGGCCGGATGATAAAAGGAAAATTCAATAAACCCTGTTATTGGTGAAATCCATTATTTTGAATGATATACTGATACTGATTTCCTCTTGAGGAAATAACCTTTGTGGAAAAGCCATATTAGTTGTACTGTGGTCCAAATGTTCATGTCACAGATGCACATAACTAAAGAATATGTGTAGTGCTCAAAGTTGGCTCAATCACATATCCTATATAGAACATATGTGGGAAGAATCATTTAGCAAGCAGGAAAAATGAGTGAGATACACACACATATATATGTATACACACATACACACACCTCTGGACTCAGATTTCCAATGTTCTTTTTAGTAGGAAGTATGAAAAATTGATTTCAGTCAAAATCCATCACCAGCTTGCCCCTTTCTAGCTCATCTAAGGTGACACACCTGTAATCTTTCCATTCTAGCTAGCTCCACCCCTTTTTCAGTCTCATGTAAGCTTTTTTTAGGTCAAAGCCATTCTGTAAGACTTTTCTCATCTAGGGAAACAGGTACTTGCTCCCTTTACCACCTTTCTTTCAAACCTACCATTTGTAAAATGTCTTTTGAAGTCAGTCTACTAGAGATACATACAAGAAATCACCAATTGAAATTACTTGTCATGTAGATCAGATAGAGACAGCCATATGGTCAACTAAATCAACTACAAGGACAAAGACAATGTCTTATGTAAACTCTGTAACTCTCTTAGTACCTAGAACATTTACAACCAGTAGACATTTGATGACTTGCTTGTGAAATTGGTGCTTGAGTAGGAGTACAGGTACAATGGAAAAATCCTGGGGGTTCGGAGTTCTGGGTTCAAATCAGACTTCCTTTAAAATCATATACTTCCTCTAAAAATTTTGATCTTCTCATCTGTATAAGGAGGATAATAATACATCGACTACCTACTTCAGTCAGGCAATAAATATTTATTGAGAACTTGCTGTGCGTTGGGCATGGTCCTAAGCACTAATGATACAAAGAAAAATGAAATCGTCCCTGAGTTCATGGAACTCACAGTATAACAGGGCAAGCAACTACATACAAACAAGTTATATGAGTATAAAGGGGAGAAAGAAGGCCCTAGAATGAAGAGGGATTGGGAAAGGCATCTT
>CM053580.1:470579139-470592427 GCA_028627135.1 Pseudochirops cupreus
ATACTATGTTATGGCTTATTATATTATGTTATATTACTATGTTATGTTTATATTATATTACATTATATCATATCATATCATATCATATCATATTATATTATACTGTTACATTTTATTATACTATATTATACTTGTTTTATTCCACAAATTTAAAAGAAAATAAAGAAAAATTATAAAAAAGAAAAGAAAATGCCCATAGTTGGGAGACTGAGTATCTTGTGTGAAGAACAGCAAGGAGGCCTGTGTTAACTGGATTGAAGAATGGAATAGGGTGTAAGAATGCTGGAAAGGTAAGGGTGGGAGGTGGGGAGGGGTCAGGAAAGAGGGGCACTAGATTGTGAAGGACTTTGAATGTCAAACAGAGGATTTTGTATTTGATCCTGTAGATGATAGGGACTCACTGGAGTTTATTGAATGAAGGGTGACATGGTCAAACCTGTGCTTTAGTTGAATAGAATGGGGAGACACTTGTGACAGGGAGATCAACCAGCAGGCTGTTGTAATAGTATAGATCTGAGGAAATAAAAGTGTGCATGGGGTGGTGTCAGAGAAGGGGGGGGATAATTCAAGAGATGTTACGAAGGGAAAATTGACAGGCTTTGTTCATTGATTGGATATCGGGGGTGAGTGAAGAGTAGAGGGCAACAGCTAGATTTGAAGCCTGGGTGGCTAGTGGTGACTGGTGTTGTCCTTAACAATAATATCGTTGTTGTTCAGTCATTTTCAGTCACGTCCTTGTGACCCTTTACCAGAAGAACCCTACCCTGATGAAAGCACAAACCTCATCAAAATAATAACCGTCATGACTCAACCTCAGCATAGAGTAGGGTGCTCACTAATTTTACTGATGGAGATGGGGATCAACTCTTGTTTGTGAATTACCGTACTGTTTAAGGTGAGTGAGGTCAGCCTCACAGTAATGCTCTGCAAATCAACAATTATTAAACAATGCATTTGAATTTCCAGAGCACACAAAACCAGGAGCCACTCGGGGCTAATTAAAACTTACAGCTTATGCCCCATCCTCTGGATCTCGGCCATGAATATCAGATTGTTACAACCTGATCCTCCAACTTGGCCACTCCTTCCTCAGTCTCAGGGGATGAGTTAACTGTATTAAGCCGTATTGCTTCCACTCCTCCTTTGAGAGCTTAAGAGCTTAATTATTTAACTATTTGCCAAGCATTGAATTTCGAAAGCAAAAGCTCATGTGAAGAAGTCAACATATTGGATTGAATACAGTGTTGGATATCTTTCCAAATCTGGCATGAATAAAATGTGAGTTAAATCTTATAAAAAAGTAGCTTTTTCCAAGGAATACCCATATATATATATATATATATATATATATATATATATATATATATATATATATGTGTGTGTGTGTGTATATATATATATATATATACACACACACACATAGAAATATATATATATATATATATATATATGCATGTATGTATGTATGTAAATATACAATGTTTCCCAGTTGTGCCAAGGCACATCCTACTATTTCCCTCAAACTGGCATTTTGCATCTCATTTTTTAAAAAAACTTTGTACTTTAAGTATAATTTTGTTACATTTTTAAAAAGTAAGTTTAATTAAGTTTTGGTTCCTTTGGTTTGATGAATGAAAATTATATCCTTTATGATTGAAACTTTCAAATGAATTTTCACCTCAAAAAATTTCCTGGATGAACATCCTAATGAAACACACTGCACACCTCTAAATGTATACCTGTAAATTTTTTTTTTGCATTTCAAAGAGATCTCATTTTAGGGACATGATCCATAATTGCAGAAAAGTCTATATTTGGACCAACATAGTATATCAATGGCTTTGAACAAGCTCTTTGGACATTAGCTTGAAAATCAGCAAAATCTTCACTAGTAAGCTAGCATTTCTATCAGATAGTAAGGCTTGCAAAGTACTTTGCATGTATTATTTCATTTGAACCTCTCAACTATTTTGTGAGGTGGGAGATATGATATCAATCTCATTTTACAGATGAAGAAACTTAATCTCACAGAGGTTGTTTGACTTGCTCATAGTTACATAGCTAGGGATGGAGATAAAGTTAAAATAGCTCTTCTTGAATCCATGATTTGCATTCTACTATGTCAGATTTTCTCTCAGGACACTACAGACACCTAGATTTTCAGTATAGACTGCTCTCTGGCCAGGCCTGATGTTTCCCCAGTTCATAAAACTCCAAGTCATGATGAGACTGGACTTGGCAGAATGGAATAGAGGAGTCTGCTGGAATCAACCAATCAAGAAGCATTTATTAAGCCATTTCTAAGTCTGTTTCAATGTGACACAGGTAGTAGGCACTGGAGATACAAAGGCAAGAAGGAAACCATCTGTGCTCAAGCAACTTACATCCTATTGAAGGAGACAAAAAGTATATACAACTGCTGGGTAATTGGTAGTGTACTTTCCAGGGATGTACACATTGATAATGAGGTTGAGGTACACACTGCCACAGCTAGCGCAGGTTTGGGAGGCTCCAAAGGAAAGTGTGGGAGAGAAGAGGCATTAGACTGACTACCAAACTGAAGGTCTACAGAGCCATTATGCTGACCTCATTGTTTTATGTCTGTGAAACCTACCATGCCAGGAAACTGAATTGCTTCCAACTGAATTGTCTTAGGAAGATTTTGAAGATCACCTGGCAGGATAAGATACCAGACACTGAGGTCCTTTCTCAAGAAAAACTGCCAAGTATTCAAACTCTACTTCAGATAGTGCAGCTCCGATGGGCTGACTATATTGATCAAATGCAAAACAGATGCTTGCGAAAGACTATTTTATGGAGAATTCACACAGGGCAAGTGTTCCCATGGTGATCAGAAGAAGTGATATAAAGACATTCTCAAGGTCTCTCTTAAGAACTTTGGAATTGATTGTGTGACATGGGAGACATTGACACAGGATCACTCAGCATGGCATGCCCACATCAGAAAAGATGCTGTGCTCTATGAGCAAAGCAGAATTGTAACAGCTCAAAGGAAATGCAAGATGTGCAAATTTAGAGTACCCATCCCAAATGTTCACGTGGACTATTTGTGCCCGACCTGTGATAGAGCATCCTGAGCTCATATTGGTCTGATCAGCCACAATTAGACTCATTGAATCTTGACTTTAGCATAGTGATGTCATTTTGGTCCTATTCGAGAATGAAGGATAACAACCAACCAGGCACCAGCAGCTGGGAGCATCAGGAAAGGGCTTCATGTAGGAGGTGGCACTTGAGCTGAGTTTTGAAGTTTTAAGGGTTTTAGTTTTTTTTCTCATTTTCTGAAAATTGCCCAGAATCTTCTTACTACTACTTACTCATAGCTACTCAGCAGAAGACAGAGCAGACAAGGCAACAGATAAAATTGCCACACTGCAAGTCTTCAGAATGCTAACCATTTACTCTGCCAGGGTAGCAGAAACTCTTCATGCAAGTAGGCTATTCATAAATGCTCTGAGATGAAGAAATTCCTTTGGAAATAGTTTTTTCCACTCCTTGCATTGTGCCTTGTTGGTCATCTGTTGCACTTGTCCCAATTCTGAGTTAACAGCTGTTTTTCCCTTATGTAGGCCAATCCACAGAGGCACTTAAGGATATAGAGAACATTAGTGATAATACACCTGATAAATCCCTTCATGTTATATGCTTTTTTCTGCAGAGGGCTAGGGGAAAGATCTGCGTGCAGATGATATTATTGCTTTTGGGGCACATCTGCCACCGATTAAATTACCATTTCTAGGGCTCATTTCTAAAAATGATTTCTTTTCATTTAGGGAAGAGGACTAAAGAAGCACAGCCCATCTAGGTTAGTTTTCCAAGACAGGCCACACAACTTAAGAGCTGATGAAAATTGGAGATCACTCTCAATGATGTGCCAAAGAGGTCTGATGAAGTTGGATCTATCAGATGACATCATTGTCTATGTTGTTAGGTTGCTCCCTCCCCTTTTAAGGAATCTGTCTAGGTTATTCTATTGAGTTTTAACTCATCATAAATCTTGTCCCATGGCTGAGAGAGTCCTATTAAATGCAAGATCCAAGTCGGAATTTCATGAACTCCTGGGCAAAGCAGCCAGAGGTGGGGATTGAAGCTAAGTTTGTGGAATGTTAATGTAAGGGTAGAGTCAAAAGCACTCCATTTGGTCTGGGTTCCTTGACTAGATGTAAATATTTTTTTTTTATTAAATGAAACAATCAAAACTCAGTGTGAATAGGGTCTGTTCTTTCCTTGAATCAATCAAACACAAACTTAACTCTTTATAAGGTTTTTCCTGGTCCCATCCAGCTACTAGTGAGATAATATTTGTAAAATACTTAGCATCGTGCCTGGCACATAGTAGGCACTTAACAAAGGCTTGTTCCCCTCAGCTACAAGCTATTCGTTTTAATATAGTGTATACATAAATGTGTTGTTATATAGTGTATTTTGTATACTTATTTATATATTTTTATATTATGTATTTTTATATAGTATATACATATATGGTTATTTGTATACATGCTCTCTTCTCTGATTAGGTATAAGATCCTTGAAGGCAGGGACTGTTTGATTTTTTTTTTTTATCTTTTCCTCCAGCATTTATTCTCTTGCCTGACCCATAGTAAGTGCTTAATAAATGTTTTTTGATTGATTATACCTGATTGGTAATAATTATAATGATAATAATAGGATTTTAGATAAAGAACCCACTCATTTTACATATGAGGAAACTGAGGCCCATGGATGTTAAGTGACTTGTTCAAGGTCACACCCATTAGCATTAGAGGTCAGATTTGAATTGCTGATCATTTTTCGGTGAATTTGCCCCTGGAAGTTCACCCGATGTGAACCTTTCTCTAACCCTTTTTACATTGCATGGTACCCAAGCACACATAGATTACTCAGTAATTATCCCTTATTCTCACTCAGTTTTTAAATATGTTTTCATACAAATTTCATACATTTTCAGTTATACTTTTTTTATGACACCTTTACTTCCCTGCTGAGCATTCTCCACAATATACTGTAGTCTGTTCATGCCCACAGAAGACTCTCCTTTGTCTTTTGGGTGACCTTCAAGATCACCTCTGATGTTTCCTTCTGGCACAGAGATGACTCTAAGTTCTCAAAGGATATACCAATGCAGCATAAGATCTAGCAGGTTCTACCATTCCAGAAAAGCAAGGCCCACTGATCAAATTTTAGGACATGATAAGCCATGAAACAAATTAAAAACAAAAAAGTTCCATGTGACTCCATCTTTCTGGTTGAAGGGAAAGGGTTCAAAGAAGCTAGAAGCCCACCTATTTTACAAGAAAAAACAGGAAACTAATTTTTTTGTGGACTTTGAAAACATATGATTAATCATGCTACATCTTCTAGGATTCTAAGGAGAACATTTAACTATAAATGCAACACATTTGTCCATCTCATTTTCCTGTCCTATAGGTACAACCTACATTGTGTGATCACACCATAGCTGATAACTTCAGATTTGGGGAAATTCACCCTGAAAGACACTAGGGAAATTTACATAAGAAACATGTAAAGTGGAGTATATTTTAAATGAACATTTCAGTCATGATCAAAATTACTTGTTAGAAAAAAACCCAGTGTCCTCCTTAAACTTTTGCCATATTCTAGGACTAGAGGATTTTCTAAGGTACATTATAACATAAGAAGAATTTACAGAACCTACTGCTTCCATCTCTGCGCCCTGGGTTTGATTCTTGGCTCAGTCTTGGATAGGAAAACAGGTAAAACTTTATGTCATTCTTCTGGACAGCCATTCCCTTTGCAATGGTGATAGAGATGGGCTACATGGCCAGCTCTCATTTAGTTTTCCAAGAAGGAAGAGGCTGATAAGATCCAGGACTTTGAGGGGAATGGGATATAAGCCTTCAGGGAGACCTCCTTCTAGTACACTCCTTTCTGCCCATTCCTCTCCCTTTGGAATACTCCAGCAATAACATTCCAGGTGCCGTGAAGCCTTTGAAGGCTCTTTCCTCACCTGCATATACAGTGAGAGCCCCACTCAGCCCTGCTGCATACCATTGAGATGACCATAATCTTCCCTCCCAGTGTTGTCCACCCAATCCTGTTGTCAGGTGTGAGTTACTGCGGGCTTGCTGGTCTACATCTGAGTGTGATGACAGTCTCCTCTGGGAAGGTCAGGCAAATCATTTCTCTCTGAAGACTTCACTCTAATCAATTTCAGACATTGCTTTAAATGTTCCTTAAGCTCCCCAGGAATCCACCTGAAGATTGGTTTTCTGAGGGAGTCTGGCTCAGGAGCTCCCTCATAATCAGGAATAAAATTGCTTGATAAATTTGGACATCATAGGCACTGTTCTGGGCTACAAACTTAAAGTCTAAACTAATTTTTTGGTGGCATGGGAGATTCTACTCATTCATTATGGTTAATGACAGAAAAGCTCACAAATAGTTTTTTTTTCTTTTAAACAAATGTGTAATATTTTATGGTCTTAAAAAAGGAAAGAAATCAGAGACTCAATTTGTTCTTGCCATATGGAACACTGTGTGAGAAAAATTTACCAGCCTACAATGCTCAATTTCTGGTCTTAAATCTTGTTTATGAAGTTGACTTTTCTCCTTGCCAATGGATACCCCTGAACATTTAAGTTTGAGAATCTTTTGTTCCTTGGATTAAAACTCAAATCATAGGCCTTGGTCAAAAGTTGGATCCTACCAACTATGAAGTGCTATTTCACTGTTTCCTTTGGAAAAAGGGCAAGGAATACCAGATACCACCTGAAGGCATCTGGCTGCTCAGACTTCCAACCAGCTATGCTTATGTATAGTGTCAAAAGAAAGCTCATCCTTTTAGTTGAACCAATGACATAGTGAGCTTATTTCTTGTGCCACATTCTCAATTATAGGGCATCCTATTTCGGGAAGAACGCTGGGGCTGTTTCTAGGGTTCCTTTAGACCCTCAGTAACAGCCTTGAGTACCACTCTACTGGCATCCTTTTCAATTAGGCCTGGTTTCTCCACCATCATAGTGTCCCTTCTGTATACCAGATATAGATATAGAATAAAAAACACGCTCTTGTGTTCATGGACTCTAGGGGGTTCTTTCTTTCAGCAAATCAGTGACTGATCCATAATCAGCAAATGCAGAGATACACTCTAAAGGAAAATGAGCAGAATCTCCTTGATAGATTCTTTTAAAAAAGATTACTGACCCCTATCTTAGAGGGTCCTATGAGAATTAAAAAAGCCCACGAAGCGCTTGTGCCAGTAGAGGCAATGTGATATTGGAAAGAACACTGGATTTAGAATCAGAGAGTCTGGGTTCAAATCCCAGTTCTACTACGTGCTGTGTGACATTAGGCAAGTCATTTTATATCTTTGAGCCAATGTTTTCTCATTTGGAAAATGAGAGGCTTAAACCAGATGACCTCTAAAGTTCTATCCAACTAGAAATCTCATGATTCTATGACAGTGTTATTGAAGATTTCTAAATGCATAAAATAAAATACATAGCAAATTGAAATTAAAATGCATAGGAAATTAGAAACCAATGATATTGAAACATAATTATAAAAATATTAAAACAAAAACATATTCACAGACATCAGATTAAGAACCCCAATTAGTTCAACTCCCTCACTTTTTACAGATGAGGAAACTGAGACTAAGGAAGATTAGGTGTCCTTCCCAGTGTGATACAGGTAGTTAATATCAGACATGGGCTTTGAATCAGGTTCTCTGACTGAATTGGGTGCCGGGGCCAGTGCTCTTTCCACTGTAGATACAGATGGCCCAGGGGTCTATGGAATGTTCAGGGAAGACTGGCACCTCTGGTGTGAGGACTTGCTGACCCCTTTTAAGGGCTGCTCATCCACTTCCACCCAACTTCGACCTATGGTTCCAAGAAGCTCTAGTATGCACAGCAGTCACAGCCTGGTAAATTGTCTCAACAGATGGGCTAAACCAGGTTGAGGGTAACCAATGAGGCTCAAACCTATGGATGAGTTAAGAGGTTGTATAAGAAGCATGTTAAGACTTCCCAAGATAGAATGGGAGGATGAGAACAATTTGTTCCAATGGCCATCAAGGTGACTGAAGGAGGCTCTGTGGAGCACTTAGAACTTGGTTAGACATCAAAGATGCCAAGGTCATCCACCGCATCCCAAGCCATCTCCAGTCCTCTTGACTTTTTATCTTGCCGTTGGACTTCAGTCTCTCTGGAAGTGACTGGCAACTCTGTGTAGCTATGCCTCATTTAAATCCAATTCTCAAGCAATCAAAGAAACTACCTTGAGATGTCGTTTGTCCTCTTCAAAAACAAAAGATAAACAATATCATCAACAATAGATGGCCCAGAGCCCATGATTAATGCAGAGACTCTTCAAGAAAACTTTCTCTGTGGTATTGGGTCCCATGCCAACAAACTGCTTTTTGATTACCATTAGAATTCTTCAAATACTTCCTAGTGAGTTGAAAGCCAAGACATTTATAAATTGATCAGCTGCATCTAGGTTCATGGACACCCAAGTTTTAAGTCATGAATTCCAAGTCACAAACCCTGAGTTTGTTTCAGCAACCTCTGACCCTGGGAACATCTTCCAGCCTAATTTCATTCCAGTGGAATCCTTACCAAGCAGACTTGGTTTCTCCTCCCACATGGTACATTCTCCTTATGCCCCATGTCCAAAAATAAGTCTCATTCTGCACCCTGAGATTGACTTTACTACCCTTTACTACTTTCATGACTAGTGCTCAAACTGGTCATGATCCCGTTAGGTCTGTCAGTCCTGGGAAATGACTATAGCTCTGGACATCCCCAGCTGTGGAAGGATGCTCTGTTAGCTCTTCTACTGAAAAGGTTCTGGTGAATAAGTTTACACTGAGGTTACTGCCAAACACTATTATCCCTTTGTAGGGCACTGGTAGTATTTGTGTTTTCTTAGGGTCTGAGACTCTGACCTATGGGCACAGGTTTCTAAAGGAGAAACTTTAGGCATCAGAGATGGATTAGTAAAAGATTTACTGGGAGGGGAGAAGTAACTACTTCCTAGACCTAGGGCTGGGACTGGCCCTGTTTTCAAATCAGATTGCATTTTTCTTTTCTAGATCTGGGATACCTTTCAGAGCTGCCAGATCTTCGTGGAGATATGGAATTGAAAAGGTCCTTCCCCTGGGGCAAATGAGAAGCCTTAAAAAAAAAAATAGGTCAGGATATGATCTAAACTTCACTTACTTTGATACCCCTTTTCCCTTCCTCCCCAACTTTGCATTGTGGATGGAGAATTACCCCTGTTGCCTGACTGTCTATTAACAGTTAGTTACATGGACTAGAGACCTGGCTGGTGGTAAATAGAATGAGCAGCAATCCTCCTCTGCTTTCCCTGGGAGGCAAAGCTAAAAAAAACCAAGCATACTTATGTATCTATCTATCTATCTATCTATATACACACACACATATCCATCCATACACATATGCATGTATAAATGAATAGATATCTAAATATATGTACATATGTGTACATATGTATCTGTGTATATATGCACATACATATATATATTTCTATACAATTACATACATATATACGTAAACATATGCATACCGCCATAGGAGAAGGGCAAGACAGGCTGATGAAGGGGAATAAGGAGACTTTGTTTTGTTTTGAAATTTTCCTATCTCATTGAACCCAGATGTATGTATTCCTTACGCTGATGTAATGTGGCTTGCATTTTTGACTGAGCATGATAATCAATGATATCTGTACATAATTTAATAAATCACTGAGTCAGAGTGAATCGCCAACAGAAATTGTAGATTTGTCTTTTTTAGAGGATTAAAGAACAATAAGAATTAACGGTTTAGTTTGAGATCAGAGGCAGTATGGTATAGTGGATAGAGAGCTGGCCTCAAAGGTAGGACATCTTGGGTTTGAGTCCCACCTCTGACACATACTGACTGTGTGACATTGGTCAAGTCTCAACCCCTCAGTGATATTGGCAACTATCTGTAAATTGTAGAAAAGATGCTGACTTGCTTTAATGGAGAGAGTTTCCTCATCTGGTATAGGGAGGTATAGGAAGTTCCCTATCCCAATAAAGTCATAGATCCAGTCCCTATCCTACTTGAAATAATTTGCATATACTCTTGCCCTAACAAAGAAGGAGGGTCTTAAATGACCCCTTACAACTCCAGGATTCTATATTTACACTGGTTATTTTGCAATTTATAGCTTGCAAACTCAGTAGACCATCAGCTCCTTGAGAGTAGAGATAATTTTGCCTCATCTTCATATCTCCAGCACCAGGGATAGTGCTTTGCACATAGAATATTAGCAGCTTAATTAATAAATGGATATTGAATCAAGCTAGAATTGTGGCACTTCAGCTTTAATTAATCTCAAGCCTTACGAATCTGTGTATTAAAAACTTAATTATTACCTGAATTATTTTATCTCCATTATTTTGCAAGCTTTTCCTAATTTTTTGAAGCTACATTATCCTGTGTTTAAATGGACAGTAGCAATACTGTGATATAGGGAAAGAAGAGAATGCTGACTCTTTAGGAAGGAGCTGGAAGAAAGTAGTCTGGGGTGGGTGTGGAGAGAACTATTGCATAGAGTCACAAAGCCTTTGGCACAAGAGGGCATTTTGTTCTACACTTCAATGGATATATCATCTCATTGATGTGGATACTTCTTCTAGCAGTGCCAACCATAACCTGTCCACATCAATTATTCTAGTGAAGTTCTCATCTGTGTCCTTCCATAAATCTCCCAGAGAAGGTCTACTCAACATTCAGAGGGGCCTTCTTCTAAGTCTCTTAATATTCTGTGGTTACCAGTGCAGCACACAAGCTCTCCATCTGTTAGCCTGCACTCTTGCTCCAAAACTAGCCCACATCCTTTTTTGATCACATTTCCTGGATGAAATCTTTTATACCACTTGTGCACGTCACTGTTGGCTACCTATTTATATCCACCAGATATAAATGTGGTCCAGACCACACACATACACACACACACACACACACACACACACACACACACACACACTTTGAGTTAGCCACAATTCTGGATCTTCAGATATTGTGGTGGTGTATGATTCATAGGCATATAGCATCCTCAGAAAGAATATTGATAATATCAAAGACAGGGTTTTTATGAAAGGGAAAACCTTGAGACTGTTGAAAGTGCTGAGAAATTTTGCAAATGTAATCTTGCCTGTTCTTTTTTTCTCAATTAGTGCTTGACTCAGTTCACTGTCCATCTGCACTCAGTCGGTCAGTCAGACTTTATTAAGCCAGGCATTGTGCTAAGCCAAGGATACAAGAACAGCAACAACAAGAAGCAAAGGACAGTCCTTGATCTCAAGAAGTTCACAGTTTACTGGGGGAGAAAATATGCATACATGTTGTATGTTTGTATGTTTGTACATAGTTGTACAAACAAGCATATATGTGATAAATGGAGAATAATCAACAGAAGAAAGGCACTAGCATTAAGTAGGATTGGAAAGATTTCTTGTAGAGAATAAGACTTTAGCTGAAGATTTGAAGAAAGCTAGGGAAGCCAGGTAGCCAAGATGAGGAGAGAAAATGTTGTAGGCATGGAAAACAGCCAATGAAAATGCATGGGGTCAGGAGATGGAGTGTCCTGTGTGAAAAATAGCAAGTAGACCAGTGTTAATAGATTTCATAGTACTTGGAGGGTGCTGGTGTTGGTTTTGGTGTGAGGTATAAGAAAACCAGAAAGATAGGAAGGAGCCAAGTTATCAAGGGCTTTATAAGGCAAACAGAGGATTTTGTATTTTATCTTGGAGGCAATAGGAAGTCACTGGAGTTGATTGAATAGGGGGTGGTGATGGCGTGGTCAGACCTGTGCTTTAGGAAGATTGTTTTGACAGGTTAGTGGAGGATGGATTGGAGCGAGGAAAGATTCAGAGCAGAGAGACCCAAAAGCAGACATGAGGTTTACTGATCTGTTAGTTGAATTCATGGGAATCAATGAGATCTTCAAGTGAAATAGCATGGAGGGAAAAGAAAAAAGGAGCAAGGATGGAGTCTTAGAACACCCCAAGGGTTAAAGAGTGCAATGTGGATGAAGATCCAGCAAAGGAGACTGAGAAGGAGCAGTCAGACAGGTCAAAGGAGAACCAAGAGAGAGTCATGCTGGGAAAATCAAGAGAGAAGACAGTATCCAGGACAAAAGGGTGACTGACTGTGTCAAAGTCTGAAAAGAGGTCAAGAAGGTCATCAAATATAGAGTGAGAGATGATTGGCAACTTCAGAAAGAACAGTTTCAGCTGAATGATGAGATCAGAAACTAGACTGCTGAGATTTAAGAAGAGAGTAAGAGGAAAGGAAGTAGAAAAATTGATACTAGACAGCCTTCTCAAGAAAGACTGTGTTTAGCCACAAAAGGGAGAAGAGATATAGGGTGATAGCTAGCAGACATGATTAGACTGGAGTTTTAAGGATGAGAGGGATGTGAGCATGTTTGTAGGCAGTAGGGAAGCAGCCAATAAGAATGAAGATATGTGAGAGGGTGGGGGATGATAAAGCGAGACTGTCTGCTGGAGAAGGTGAGATGGAATGGAGTCACTTATGCTTGTAGAGGGGTTTGTCTTAGCAAGAAGGACTGTCTTTGTATGTGTAATAGAGATGAAGGAGGAGAAAGTGGCAGAAGAAATCTTAGTGAAGTGAAATTAGGAGGGCAGGAAAGAGACCTCTTGGTGAATTGTCTCAATTTTTCAATTAAATATGAAACAAGATTTTCAGCTGAGAGGGTGGGTTAATAGGGGAACCATATGAGTTTTGAGGAGGAATGAAAATACTTAGAAAAGTTGCTGTAGTGAGTGATATAGTGAGACAATTAGAGGAATGCAAAAGAATAGGCTTGCTGCAGAGAAGGCCCAGTTGAGATTATCTAACATAAATTTGTAGCGAACCTAGTTAACATGGTTTTATGTTTTTTCTCCATCTTCTTTCAGCAGTACATGAGTAGGAGCAAAGGCCTCAGATGGTGGGAGTAATCCAAGGCTGAGGCTTGTTAGGATGAAGATATCCTTTTTTTTTTCCATTGACTTGTTTATTTATTTTTAGTTTACAAGATTTAGTTTCACAATTCCTTGAGTTTCAAATTTTCTCCCTTCCCTCTTCCCCCCTCCCATGGTGGCATGCAATCAAGTATTGGATCTGCAAATATTTTCACACTGTACAATAGTCTGGTTGTATAGAAGGGTTGTAACCAATGGAGTGAACAATGGGAAACAAGAAAGAAAACCAAACATAGAAAAGAA
>CM053580.1:470592927-470613717 GCA_028627135.1 Pseudochirops cupreus
AACAATTTGAATATTGTGGAAACACAATCAGGATAACACAGGATCTAGCAGCTTGTGCATTAAGGGATCGCAGGGCTTGAAATACGATATTCTGGAGATCAAAGGATCTAGGATTAAAACCAAGAATCACCTACCCAGCAAAACTGAGTATAACGTTTCAGGGGAAAATATGGTCATTCCATGAGGTGGAGGACTTTCAAGCATTCTGATGAAAAAAACAGAACTGAATAGAAAATTTGACATTCAAATACAAGAAGCAAGAGAAGCATAAGAAGGTAAACAGGGAAAAAAAATCATAAGGAACTTATCAAAGTTGAACTATTTACATGCCTACATGGAAAAATGATCATTGTAACTTATGAAACTTTTCTCAGTATGAGGACAGTTGAAGGGAATATAAATGTATAAATATGTATACATACATATATGTCTATATAGGAGGGTATATATGCATATGAATACATATATTTACATACATACATTTACATATATTTATGTACAGGTATACATAGACAGAGGGCACAGGATCAATTGAATAGGAAGGGATATTATTTAAAAGGTGAGATTGAGAGGTGAGAGAGGAATATAATGAGAGGAGATGGGGAGAGACAGAATGGGGTAAATTATCTCACATAGAAAAGGCAAGGGATAACTATTACAATGGATGAGAAGAACAGGAAGGCAAAAGGGAATGGGTCAACCTTACTTTCATTGAATTTGACTTAGGGAAGGAATGACATACATTCTAAATTGGTATCTTGCCCTACAGGAGAGTAGGGGGGAAGTGGATGAGAGAGGGGATGATGGAGGGGAGGGTAGTTAGAAACATACAGTTTTGTAAAGGGACACAGACAAAGTAGAGAATAGAACAAGGGGGGGGGGCAGGATAGGATGGAGGGAAATATAGTCAGTCTTTCACAATATATCCACTGTGGAAATGTTTTGCGTAACTACACATGTACAAGGTATATTGAATTGCTTGTCTTTCCAGTAAGGGTGGGTGACAAGGGAGGAAGGAAAAGAATCTGGAATTTTAAGTTTCAAAATCAAATGTTTAAAAAAATTTATTGTTGTTGTTATTTACATGCAGCTGGGAAATAAGCTATACAGGCACTGGGGTAGGGAGATCCATCTTGTCCTGCCGGAAAGTCGGAGGGAGGATGGGGGAGGACATGGGAGAGAGCAGACTGGGGGAGGGGGTGTACAGTGTGATTGCCATTTGGGGGTGGTGGGTAGGGGAAAGACAAGGAGAAAATGTGTAACTCAAAATCTTGTGGAAATGAATGTTGTAAACTAAAATAAACATAAAATTTAACTTTTTTTAAACAAGAAGAAAGAGCAGCTGCCTATCACTGGATTTCTTCAGATGAAGACTGAATGATAACTTCATACATATTGCTAATGAAGAAACTCAGGTGCAGACAAATTAAATGATTTCCTATATAGGTTAGAATCCATAATAGACTTTCCATAACTCACCGGTCTTTTTGCTAGTCTAGAGAAAGATTTAAAAGTTTAAAAAAGCAAATTAACTTTGTTACTAGTCATTGTTGTTCACCTTGGAATCTTATCAACAGGAATCAAGAAGTTTATCCATGATTTAGTCATGATACCTTGTCATAAAAAATGTGTTAAAAAAATTCATACTGCTGCTGCTTCTACTATGGAAATACTGATAAGTCAGTGTGATGGGTAACTGCAGCTCACCCCCACCCCAAACCCCAGCTGTTATCTGAGATGTATCTGAAAAAGAAGATGGGTCATGAGAGGAATCAATGCACCATGTGAGTCATGTCAAATTAGACCAGGCAATGCAACTATAGTGGTGCACAAATCACAGCTGAATGTGGCCCACATGTGGCTGGACATACGGGACCAGTGCTGGCCACCAATGCTTTGCAGAGGTTTAGAAGCAGATCTATTTAATGGGATAGGTTTTTAGTTTGGTTCTCCTATAGGAAAAAAAAAAGGGGGAAAGGCAACCACTGCCAGTACCAGAGTGAACAATTTTAGTGCTACCTGGGCCAATGGAAGAAATCCAAGGAACATCCTATCCCTGACCAGTAGATGACCTGGGAAGATGAAACCTTGAGGACTTAATTCTGAAGGGAAGAATTGAGGCTTGGGATGGGGTATTTGGGATTCCCTTGTTCATGTCTAGTTAGGTGGTGAAGCAGATAGAGTGTTATTATGCCTGAAGTCAGGAAGACTTCATAAGTTTGAACTTCATGAGCTCAAATCTGGTCTCATCCATATACTAACTGTGTGACCCTGGACAAGTCACTTAATCCTTTTTGTCTCAGTTTCCTCATCTGTAAAATGAGCTGGAGGAGGAAATGGCAAACTACTCCAGTATCTTTGCCAAGGAAATCCCTTTGGGGTCATGAAGGGTCAGACATGACTAATAGACAAAAACAATGACAACTCATGTTCACTCAATTCACAAAAACTTGAGTGCAATTTCTGCAGGAGAGATTTCCTCTGGTGGGATCTCAAAGTACACAAATTTTTTCTAATTATTTAACTGCTCAACTATGCAAAGCTGTGTAGTTATTACTTCTTGGTTACTGAAACCAGTTAAAAAGCTTCAGATAAAATGACACCTCTCAATGGAGACTTAGCAGCAGGGGTGGGGGGAACTATTTGAACAGAATGTTATATACATCAGAAGTGTCAAAGTCTTGACCCACAGGTGGCAATAGAGCCTCAGTACTCCTGAGGAACTAGATTAAAATGTAACTGAGAAATATTTAACAAAATAATTTTTTTTAAACATAGATAATGTTGATATGTGGCTTTCTCAGTCAATATGCAACCCAGGGATCCATATTATATTTGAATTTGAAACCACTGATATAAACGAAAAGATGCTGTCATTGTATTGTACTGTTTTTCTTTGTTATAAGGGAAGGCTCAATTCTCAGGACAGAGGAAGGGCTGACAATAACTGAAAATGATTGCTATAAAGGAAAAAGGCAAAAATAAAACTTGTCCTTAAATATAATGGAAGAGTATGTCCATATGCACAGATAAGATGTATATTTCAGGACAAAAAGATCCTCGAAACGTTTGTGCTAATTATTCTGATAATAACTAATCTTATATCTGTCATATATCAAAAACAAATGAGAAATTATGATAATTAATCAATAAGCATATGTTAAGTGCCTGCTGTATGGCAGATACCATAGTAGGTATTAGAGATTGGGGGAGGGGGGAGCAAAGGCAGTACCTACCTTTAATAAGCTTATAGTCTATCTTAGCCTAACAAGTCTAGAAAAGAATACAACCCTGATGATCTATGATCCTTGCTTAGTATTGCTTACTTGTACTACAAAATTCTTTTATTCATTTTTTAAAAATTTAATAAGAACATAGTGAGTACAGAGCATTGTGCTAGGTGCTGAGGAGAACATCAGCTTTGGAGAAGACATGTTTCCTGCCAGGAGTATGCAGGAATCACTTTCAACCAGCTCTTGAGAACCAATTTTTAATTTTCAAATTATCAGTGTGAGATTTAACATCTTAGAAACCCACAAATATTATGAATCAGGATTTGATTTAGTATTTTATTGATTATCTAGGCTTAAGAAAGTGATAAGAGAAGCACTGATAATGCAGATTAAGCTTTGAAGTATGATGCACTTACTTTTTTTCCCCAAAGAGTCAGTTGTTAAACATTGACCAGCTTTCTCCTGGACTCACCGCCTTTGTGGAACTTATAATCTAGTAAGGGGATAAGATACAGACAGATAAATATACTACACTGTAACAAGGCCAAAAATGCAAGACAATTCCCATAGGACAAAGGTCCTGGATGATGACTGCATTGATAACAGTTATTTATTGTTATTCAGTCATTTCAGTCATGTACAACTCTTCATGACCCCATTTGGGGTTTTCTTGACAAAGATACTGGAGTGGTTTGCCATTTCCTTCTTCAGTTCACTTTACAGATGAGGAAACTGAGGCAAACAGTATTAAGTGACTTGCCTAGGATCACATAGCTAGTATGTGTCTCAGGCTCGATCTGAATTCAGGAAAATGAGCCTTCCTAACTCCAGGCTTGGCACTCTATCCACTGTTCCCACCTAGCTGCTCCCTAGGCTGTGTACCCAGCAAGCTCAGAAGCAAAAAAAAGCCGTATGCCTCTGAGTCCTCTTGAACAGAGACCCTGGTCTATGTTACAAATTCTAGCCAAGTCTAAAGCCTATAGACATAGTAATCAGGGTAGTAATCCCTGACCAAAGGGAAGCCTATAGCTCTTTCACTCTGAACCAGCAGGGCTTTACAGATGACTGATAATGGCTGAGTCCAGCAACAGTTTAATGAAATTCCAAACAGAGTGAGCCTACAAGCATGTTGCTGAAACCCTAATCTAGGTCAGAAACTTGCAGAGTTAAGATAAGGGAAATACTAATCAGATTTTTCCTGGGTCATACAACTTTTGAAGCACTGAAAGCTTACAGGTCTCTAGCCTGAGCTGTCCTTGAGATTTTGGAATAACACAACACTTAATATGCCAAGAAAGCAACAGCAAGACTATTCCAGACATTTCCTCCAAAAGGGCACAGAGGCTGGCCCTAACATGAAGTCCAAAGTTAAGAAAAAAACCTCAAAGAATTAATAAACAAATTTTAAACAAAGAATCTCATCATAAAGAATTATGGTGGCAGGGAAGCTCAGGAAAACAAACCCAGAAGAATACCTACAAAACATCTACAAGCAAAGTCCCAAAGTAAAACATAGCTTGAGTGTGAATTCAGCTAGGATTCCTGGAAGAGATGATGCAAGAGTTAGGGAGGAGGGAGGGAAGAGTGAGGGGTTGGGAGTTTAGAAATTGTTTTAAATAAATAAAAATTAGAATAGATCAAATAGAAGCTAATGACTTCATAAGACAATAATAAATATTAAAACAAAGTCAAAAGACTAAAAAAAGAAGAAAATGTAAAGTATCTCTTAGGAAAAACAACCAACCTGGGAAACAGAGGTGAGAGAATTTAAAAATCCTTGAGTATCAGAAAGTCGTGACAATGAAAAGACCTTAGACATCATATTTCAAGAAATAATAAAAGAATACTACCTAGATATTTTAGAAGCAGAAAGAAAAATAGAAATAGAATGCACCAGTCAATTCCAGAAAGAAATTCCAAATAAAAAGTTCCAGAAACATTAGGTCAAAAAAAAAAAATGTTGCAAGCAACCAGAAAGAATGAATGCAAGTACCAAGGCACCATCATCAGGATCACACACAATTTAGCAGCCACCACTATAAAGGGTCATAGAGTTTGGGTTATGATATCCCAGAAGGCAAAGGATATGGGCTTAGAAGCAAGAAAAACTTACCCAGCAAAACAAAGTATAACCTTACAAAAGTAAAAAAAAAAAAAAATGAAGTTTTAACAAGAGAACTTCCAAGAATTCCTGATGAAAAGACCATAGCTAACTTTGACAGGCAGACAAAGGTACCAAGAGAAATATGACAAGGTAAACACAAGCAAAAAATCATAAGCAAGAATAAATTGTTTATACTCTTACTTAGGAAGATGATGCATGTCCCCTCTGTACCCTATCGTCATCAGAGGTCACAGAGGAAGACTAATTAGAAAGAGGATCTGGGAGTGGTTCTGTAGGGTCTTGATGATCTTAAAGGCAGAATGGAAACAGAGAGAAAAAGGAATACACTAAGGGGAGAGAGGGAGAGACAGAAAGGTTAGGAAAAAATGAGTATGTGAAAGGAGAGATTTATACAAAGAGGAAGTATTGGGATAGTGGTTGACACTTGTACTTCACTTTCCTATGACTTAATCAAAGGAAAGAAGAATACACAGAGAGTTGGGTGCAGAAGTACATTCTCCAGAAATAATATATTTTCTAGAATATGAGTAAGAATTTGGGAGTTTAGGGAAAATAGTGGAGTGAAAGTGATTAATCCCAGCTTCCAAGCACCACCTCAATTCCTCAATTCAAACGTGTCAAATAAAACAACAAAAAATGGAAAATGTTTTAAACTTTCCAATGAAAAACTCACAAGAATAGGAAAAAGTTGAAATGAGTAAGTAAAAAAATAGGTCCAAATTCAATGAATAAATGCTACAATTTGTGAATCAAGTCAACAAATATTTATTGAGCACATTGTATGCGCCAAGCACAGTGCTAAGAACTGAGAATATAAAGCAAAGGAAGAAAAAGAAAAGCAGTCTTTTGTCCTCAAGGAGCTCACAGTCTGGGACAACATATAAACAACTAGGTGCAAACAAGATATCTACACAATAAATTGGGGATAATCTAGTGAAGGAATGCATTGCATTAAGGAGGATCAAAAAAAGAAAAAAGGGAGAAATCTCAAAAAAGACAGAACCCTGTAGTCACCATCATTAAATCTATAAAAAAGAAAATGAAAATACCACTAGAATCTCCAGAGTAGTTTAGAAGTAAAATAGGAGATAAAAAAGAAAGTCTAGCATTCATAATGTTGCAGTTGTCACTGATGGTACAATTTTAAAAGAGAAACATAAAAGAAAACTTAAGAATAAAAACAATGGGTTAAATCTCAATGAAATAAGGTATTCTTTGAGGAGTAAAGTGTCTGAGAAAAACAAAAAAATGCAATAATGGAAGAAAAAAGATGAGGAAAAATTTTAAGTGGCAAAACTCGAAAAATATTTTATATTTCTACAAACAAGCAGAAATGGCACCAATAGCAATAGCTGACATTTATATAGAATCTTGAGTGTGCAATCCATTTTACATATATTATTATGATTGTTCCTTACCACAACTCTGTAAAACAAATGCTATAAGTATTATTAAACCAATTTTACAGATGAATGAACTGGGTCTGAGATAGGTTAAGTGACTTAATAAATACCATACAACTAGTAAATATCTGGAATAAGATTCACATGCAAGTATTCCTCCACTCTGCACACTCTTATTCTAACATTTGATCCACTACATAGAGAGGAAAGAACTTGGCAACATAGAATATAGAATATTGACGGAGAGAAATCCTAAGTTTAACTCACCTAGAAATTTAATCACCAAATACCAAAATTTCAGTCAAGTAGGAAGAGTCTTACAAACAAGATGATGCAGTTCACATAATGAGAAGCATAAGTTTGAATTATGTGAGGCTACTCAATAATAACAAGATATGAAATAATAAATGTATGTGGCATACTGAAAAGCAAGAGAAATCAGTCTGGAACTTAAAATTATTAATCTTACAAAATGGAATACAGTCTCTCAGGAGAAAAAATGGCCCTTCAACAAGGTCAGAAAGTTTTTTCTTTCCTCCTGAGAAATCCAGACATTGGAAGGACTTTTGAACAGCAAATTGAGCAAGCAGGTAGGGTTTTGTCTTGTTTTCTTTTCATCAGAATTCTGCTTTTGTATGTATAGAGAGCTCCTGGTGAGGACTTCCCTCTATCAGTACAATGTAACACCTTCTCTGAAATTTGTAGTCTTATAGAATTGCCTAGAGTACTGTCAAATTAAGTAATTTACAAAGGGTCATATAGGCATTATGTGTCAGAGACGAGATTTGGATTTAATTCTTCCTAACTCTAATACCAGCTTTCTATACGCTATACTGTGTTGATTCTCTCTAAGTAAAACATAATCAATAAATGAATTTTAAGATGAGAACAAATATTTAAGTTAATTTCTTTCTTCTTTTTGCTTTTTGGAAGGAGGAAGGCAGGGCAATTGGGGTTAAGTGACTTGCCCAAGGTCACACAGCTAGTAAGAGTTAAGTGTCTGAGGCCGGATTTGAACTCAGGTCCTCTTGATTCCAGGGCCGTTGTTAGTTAATTTCTTAACAAAGAAACATAGATTTAATGAACAAAGGATGGTTCAGTGACTACATATTTCAGGACCGCAAAGGATCTATTACAGTTTTTAAGTCACACTTGGTACAAAGCCCATTAAAAACACAAAGGACAAGAATTTGAGAGGAAAGTCCCCTGAAAGCAGAACTACACCATTTGTTGGAGAGAACTGAAATATTATGTCTAGAGATCAGACACTACAAATAAAGAGCAATTCAAAAGAAAGATATGGAGGGTTGGAAAAAGCAGATAATTCCTAAACCATACACTTATCTGGGCTAAGTAGATTGGGGTAAATATATATATGTGCGTTCTATTAGCAAAAGTCCATCTGTCTGTTGGTAAAAGAGGACAGGAAGAGTAAGAATTAGATTGTTACAAAGCAAGATAACCTTTTACTGTGTTTGGTTTATGGAGTAGGGTGATTTATATGAGTCTAGGAAATAAGACTGAGCAATGCAAAAACAAAATAATACAGTGCCATGTGCTTGTGATAATGATGATGATGATGATGGTGATGATGATGATGATGGTGGTGATGATGATGATGATGATGATGGTGATGATGATGATGATAACGAAGGGATCTAATAAAAAGAAAAACTGTCAGAAGGCCAGATAGAGATCTTAAATGATCTAGTCTCAGAAAAGGAAACAGAACTAGTTTCAGAGGAACTACCAAAGGAAAAATATTCTCAGCCTGACGGATTCACAAGAGAATTCTATCAATTTTTTTTTTTTTGCTTTTTTGGAGGGGGAAGGCAGGGCAATCAGGGTTAAGTGATTTGCCCAAGGTCACACAACTAGTAAGTGTTAACATCTGAGGCCAGATTTGAACTCAGGTCCTCCTGACTCCAGGGGCAGTGCTCTATTCAGTGCACCATCTAGCCACCCCTCTACCAAACTTTTAAAGAGCAATACTAAACAAGTTATTTAGAAAAACTGAGAAGAAAATGTATACTATCTTATTACTTTGGTGAAACAAATATAGTCCTAATATCTAAACTAGAGAAGGAGAAAGTACAGAAAGAGAACTATAGGCCATTGTTGTATGTGGTATATGTGGTATATGAATGTAATGGAATACTGTTGTGCTATAAGAAATGATGAACAGACAGACTTCAGAGTTAAACTACATAAATACAACAGAAGTTTTCACAGAAATATAGGCAGACTCTTAAATAAGTAGATAGTCAAAGATTTTTGCCAATATAGCAAAATTGATGATCCTATGCAAATTTATCTATAAATGTCATGCTAAATCAATGAAAGGGGGTCTTTTGTAGTGGTAGCCAAAATAATAGCAAAATTAAAAGGGTAAAACAGGTGACTATCATAGGAATTAGTTGGGGGCAGAAATGGGACTAAAGAGAAGTTAGCATTGCCTGATTTCAAATCAAATTTTAGAATAATAATAATCAAAACTAGCTGATACTGAATAAAAATAGAAATATTCATCAGTATAATAAATTACATAAGAAATATTTATAAAGAAATGTATACAGTAGTGTGCTCTTCATTAAACCCAAGGATGGGGGCAGAACTCTTCATTCAGCAAGAACTCTAAGGAAACTGGTTATCATTTTGGCAAAAAAAAAAAAATAGGTTTAGAACATCATGCAAAAGTAATTTCCAAAGTTGTGAATGAACTAAATATAAGACATTATTTTTAAATGTAATAACACAAAAATGTGAAGAATTCAAAGAAATATGGGAAGATCTGTATGATGTGATGTGAAGGGAACAAAACTAAAAAGTAAAATAAAACAACATACACAATTATACAACTATATAAATGAAGACAACTTTAAATAGCAACAAAACAGCAAAATCTTTGGACAACATCTGGTACTAACTTAAAATGTACCCTTCCTGTCCTTCTTTTATAAGAAAGTCTTGCTAACGTGCAAGGTTGTATGAATTATCAGTCAAAAAATCACTCTTCTGTGTTTTACTTAATCATTTGGGATTTCTATTTTGCAGAACATTTAGTTTTAATTCTGCTAGGATTCTATGATGTGCCAAGATAATAGTCCATGTTTGAAAGGAGGAATTTTTAAAAATTTAACCACAAGGTGGCACTGATAGCTACTCACTATGGAGTCCAACACTCACCCTAGTGGTTTGCACATGCCCTGCTGGTATGGAAGTGTTAAAAAAAGATAGTAATGATAACGATGAACATATTCCCTAAGATTACCAGAGTCTGTGACTTTCTATCCCTCATCGTTGCCTCTCTATTCAAAGCTATGCTACTAGCCATGTACAGGTGCATGGATTTGCAGATGTATCAGTTTGAATTTATCTCTGAGCCCCCACCCACTAGGTAGCCCCACCTCCTTTAACCAAGCTCTGTGTCAATGAGCACCAGTCACATGACTTTGACATAATGGAATTCATTCTCTTTGGAAACAGACACACATGCTGCAATGCTGTGGACAATATTCTTTTTGCACAGAATCAACAAACAATTATATTTACTTAATGACAACAAGACAAAGTATAAGAACAAACCATAAACATCGACCAAAAAACTCTAAGTTGCCACTTTCCTAGATCTGAAAAGTCCTCCCAGGGAAAGGATTTATCTAGCCAGGAGTTCAATAATATATACATTTTGAGTCCACCCTTGAACAGACAAAGCACAAAAACGAAATTCATAGAAAATGTCAAATTTACATTTACCTTAGAAATGGTCGCCCAAGAAAGAGAAAATCTGGAGGCAGTGTCTCAGTTCATTCATGACATAGGGACACAGAACATAAAATCTTGTGTGAGATGGAACTCAGAAGAGTTGCTACACCCCCATCTCATCTGTCTTGTTGGCAGGAACCTTTGACTTCATCCAACTACAGCTAACCCTTCATTGGGTAGGATGAGTGCAATTAGCTGACCCCAGCTAGGAGCCAACACCACTGTATGTTCCTTTCACTACAACCTTGATCACTCCTTTTTTTTCCTTTATCACCCCAAAGTCCTCCCTTGTTGCTCCTCAGAGCACAGGGATGGGACAGCTGTAGGGTCAAGTGGTGTCACCTCCATAAATATAATGATAAAAAGACAAACTTTCTCATACTTTCTCATTCTTTAACAACAGGACCTGCTGAATCTATGCAACTAAAGACACTTTACTAGATATAAACTGTAAGTGGAAAGAAAAGTTGATGCTGCTAATAAAAGTTTTAAAATAAGATATATATGTATATATATAATATAGATATATATATACGTGTGTATGTATATATGCATAAGATGCAGAAGAAGAGGGGAAAAAACTATAGAAAAAAACTCACATTTCTATAGGGCTTTACAGTTTATAAAGTTCTCTCCTCAGAAAAATCTAGGGCATAGATAGTATAAGTATCTTTATTCCCATTTTACAGATGCAGAAATAGGTTAAGTAATTTGCACAAAGTGTCCTAGTGTCATCTTAAAATATTTGAAAGGCACATTAAACAAGGTGGGGGGGGAATGAGAGTGTTTTATAAAGGCTGTTATAATGACCCTTCGAGAAGCTTAAAGCTTCAAAGCCGGTTGCCACACCTCTCTTGCTGAACTAAATGACCCAACAAATCCAGTTCATATCCTTCAATCCTTTTTTTGACTGGGTACACTGGAGGTGGGAAGCAATGTTTCCTTGGCCTCCTAAGATCAAAAGCCCCACATTTTGCGAAATGCCCTTCCAAACACACCTACCAGTATCTGGCACTGGCTTCCAGGTATTCTTCGCATAGAAGACCTGGGCCTTGCAGCAAGATTCAAGAAAAACAAAAAATCTTAGAATCAGGTACCATAGACAGTGTTTGTAGAGGAGCCCATCGTAACTGAAAAAATAAAATTTATAGCTAGGCTAAGTGCTACTGGCCTGTTACAGGCTCACCCCCATGAAGTTCCCTGAGACCCAGTTATACTTTCAATTTTTTTTTTTGGCTTTCTATATTGTCAGGTTTATAGCATGGGTAATATACTACAATTTAATTATATGTTGAACAAGACTGTCTTCAAAGAAAGGAGTTTCCTAATTTACTGGAGCTCTGCTTTAAAAAAAAAAAACAATGGAAATTAAGTATTTTCTGGCTAGTGAGTTAGTTTCTATGAGAATACTTGCTGACTTTCTAGCAAGAACTTTGGTTTATTCATTACTAGGATGTGGTATGAGAGGTTTACCAGAGGATTTCTTCAGTTCCTTCTATCGTCCATTGAAAACGTGGCTAAGACCAAAGTAATAATCTGTGATTATTGAAGAAAATTGTATTTCTATGCTGTTCTAAGGTTTGCAAAGCACTTTAAACACAGTATCTCATTCGATCTTCACAAAGAATAATAATATCCTTCCAAGGTTTGAAAAGCATTTTACATGCATTATCTCATTTGATCTTTACAAAGAACTCTGGGTTTGGAGTTATAAGACCCAGGTTCAAATCTTACCTCTGACATTTTCTGTGAAACCTTGAAAAAATTATGGACCTCAGTTTATTCATCTGTAAAATGGGGGGTCAGACTAGAATGCCTTGGAAGTTCTCCAGATCTTTAATTCTCTAAAAGCCTTTAAAGGTGGATCACATACCTGCTAAGTGTCTAGGATGGAATTCAAACCCAGGCCTCCCTGACTCTAAGTCTACCTCCTTATCTGCCTACTATTCCACACTGCTTCTCAGAGTGTCAGTAGAAGAATATATATATGTACAAAGCAGCATGTCCAAATCGCTCTTCCCCTGACCAGGCTGACCTTCTTAGGCAGCTAATTTCACAAGTTGAATGAGTTTCTTCTACGCTTTTCTCTTCAGATCCTTCTGAAATGATAGAGTAAGCCAGCTATTAAAAGAAATCTCTCTGTTTCTGTCTCTGTCTGTCTCTCTGTATCTGTCTCTGTCTCTCCCTTTCTCTTTCTCTCTCTGTCTCTCTCTGTCTCTCTCTCTGTCTCTCTCTCCCTTTCTCTCTCTGTCTCTCTCTCTCTCTCCCTTTCTCTCTCTCTCTCTCTCTCTGTCTCTGTCTCTCCCTCTCTCTCTCTCTCTTCTCATTTCCCTACTGTTCTCTCTTCCTTATGCTTCCATTCCCATACATTTTTTTTCATTCTTTCCTTTTTCTCCCATACCCAGCCTTTCTCAGATTGCAGAGTCCCAGCCTGCCCAGACATCTCTGCTTTATGTTGCTCAGGTCCACAGTCATGGGTTACTTTGCTCCCATTGTTTCCATACAGGACCACACACTTGGGCAGGGCTCAGGTACTTCTCACTTCAAGGAGACCTGTGGGAATCTCCCAGAAAGGAATGAAAAGGACAGTGATTGAACAGGACTTAGCAGAGGGCAGTTAAATGTCAACCCCGATTAATGATAATGATAATTTAGAATCTGCTTATGGTTTCCATTGTTAAAACATTGCCAAGAAGTCAGAACATGCTATTTGCAGAGCCCGAGTGCTGGCAAATGACGGTGACTTCCTCTGGGGGCTGTAGCTGAGCAGGGTGTGGAAGTTTTGGAGGCAATGGCATACTTGACACAGAGTTCCCTGTTATTAAAGCTTGTCCTGTCTGGTCAGGTGGGTCTGTGAACACAGACACGTTCATGTTCGCTATTACCTACTCCAGAGCTGCTTTCAGGGTGGTAGCTCTTCAGAGGAAAATAAAGGAACTTTATTTATTCCTATTACAAAGGAAAGTTGTTGGTTTCTTTCCGCCCACTTTGCTATACTTCCCCACTCCACCCTGTCCCCTCCAAAAGAAAGTAATGCACCAAAAGTATTTCTGTGCCAACAAAATCCCCAATCAACAAGGATAATTCTCGTACCTTTAATTGTACAGATGATGAAAGGCCAAAGAGTTCTTCTTCTAGAAAAGGGAATCTTAATTTTTTTTGCATCAACCTTTGGCAGTCTGGTGATGCCTACAGACCCCTTCTCAGAATAATGTTTTCAAATGTATAAAATAAAAGGCATAGATTTACAAAGGAAACCAGTTATATTGAAAATACCAGTATCAAAATATTTTAAAACAAATTCACAAACCCAGCTTAAGAACCCCATATATTTTGACCCATCAATGTCCCTAACAGGTCAATACCCCAAGGAGATTTTTTTTAAAAAAGGAAAAGGACCAAAATGTACAAAAGTGTTCTTAGTAGCTTGGTTTGTGGCGGCAAAGAATTGAAAATTGAGGGGAAACCCATCAATTGGGTTAATGCTGAATAAGTTATGGTATATGTTTGTATATGTGCTGTAAGAAATAATGAAGGGGATGATTTCAGTAAAACCTGGGAAGACTTGTATGAACTGATGAAAAGTGAAGTGAGCTGGGATTGTAATATATGGCCCTACACAGTATGGCTGATTCTGTCCAACCAATCACAAAATATTTCTTATGTGGCATCATCTGCTTTCATACAATCTTCAAAGTACTTTAGTCCTTCCAAACTGATCAAGAACAGGTTTACCCTTTGTCTATACTTTTAATTGATTAGGCCTCCCATTTAATCTGGGTAGGGTTGGACCCACAGCCTTCCCCTCTTCTACTTCCCCCCGGGGCCCCTTTTAAAATTTTGTTATCGACAGTAAACAAACTGGAGTGCTTTACACAAAGTCCACAGTCCCAAGACTGTACAGTTCTCAAATGACTTGATGTTTATCATGAGCCCTTCTGAATGCCTTTCCCCGTATCTTGTACTAAAGGATTTGGGGAAAGTTTGTGTGGCACAAATCTTATACTACTCCCAAATATACAAGCAGAAATTGCAATTGCCCCAAACACAGAATCATGCAGATTCAACCAACAAAGAACGTTTTACAAAGTTTGTTAGAAGTTACTTCTTGCTTAGGTGTTTGCAAAAGGCCATCCCCAACTCAAAATAAAATTTTAATAGAAAAGAAAACCAAGCCTCCCTTCTGGGTGGAAAAGTTTTATCTCTACAAAGCTTCCAAATCACATGGGGCTCTCCCCACAGGGATAAGGGATTTAGGGTAACTGAAATTCATTTCTCTTCTGACAGATGAGAAACCAAATGGTCCTAGATGAAAACTGTTCTCTGATTTTCTTTACCACACAGGCAAATCCAACTAGAGGTGAAGACACAAATTTTCACTGGGTCTCTGTACCAAAAGGTCCCACATTTCCCCAAAAGATCCCTGCCAATACATTAAGACAATCCAAATGGAGTTCTTAGATCAGCTCTCAGTAGGACAAGAAGGTTAACGATCAAAAGAAAACAACTTCAGAAAAGCCTCAAAGTTCCTCCAAAGGGATTAAATACTTTGAGGTTGATCACTCAGCTTTTAGACCAACAGGCAAACCTCATCCTACCAACCTACATAAAGATCTAAGACGAGCTGTCTGGACTCATATCACAGAGAAGTAAAGTGATACAGGTCTGCTTAAAAGAAAAGGGGAGTGGGGAGAACATCTATGAGTTAGGCACCAGTATCTTAGGAGTACAAAATCCATATTTCTCATAAGAGCTGTGATACTCATATTAGATATAGTGATAGAACAGATATTAGTAATACACATTTAAGCAATCAAAAGTTATCTCAAAGAAACTCATCTGACCCATAAGAGAACCTGACAGAAAACAGACTATCCAATTCATCCTAAAATAAAAAAGAAAGGGAGAAAAGATGATTTTTCTCTAATTGGGAAGATTGAGTTGATTCTAGTTGAAGATTAGAGAAAGTCAAAAATGATTGAAATCTGCAAAATGAGATGATAGGAAGGGGTCATGTAGAGAAGGAGGCCTTGTCAAGGAGAAGGGCCACCTCCTTATCAAAGATGAGAATAAAGGAAGAGAAAGTGAGTAATGAAGTCAAGGGGTTTTTGAGAGGATAGAAAAAGGAGAGGAGTAAATTCAAAGGGAAGGTCCCTTTTTCTTTTGGGAGCAGTTGAAATGAAATCCAATAGCACTTCACGGAAGTGTTTAGTAAATATCATTTGATTGTGGCAAAGAATTCTGAGACTTTGACATAAAAGGTACTAAATAATATATATGCTATATCTGCAAGCATCTTTTTATGAACTCACCTCCCCCTTTCAGAAGCCTGCTATAATTCTCAATTGCCTCTTTAAAACAGCTAATAATAGTCTTCAGTCAGTCTCCCTGTGCCTCAATAAAGAGAGTTATTACAAGAGCTAAGTAATGTGGTACATCAGATAGAATGTTGGGCTTCAAGTCAAGATAAACCCAAGTTCAAATTCTGGCTTGGCTATTTCCTACCTCTTTGACCCCTGTTTGACCCTAGGCCAGTCACTTTAACTCTGTGTGCCTCAGTTTCCTCATCTGAAAAATGAATAAGTTGCAGTCAGTGACTATTTGGGTCCCTTCCATCTCTAAATCTATGATTCTAAATAGATAACAGTTTATTACCTCATCATTTAGTCTATAGAATTATATATATATGCTCATCTTTCACTCAGAGAAAACTTTACTATCCCCTGCTTATAATGAATTCACTATTTAACCTCCAAGTCTTTGCTTACACAATTTTTTTAATGCTCTGAAGCCCCTCTTGTCCAGTAGATGATAGCCCTTCATGCCTACAAAATACTCAATCTCATCTGACAAATGTTTGTCCAAGATCTACTCTGTGCAAAAAAAATGGGCTAGACACTAGAAGAGACCCAAAGTTTTTAGAAGGCATGTTGCCTGTCCTCATAGAGTTTACAGTCTGGTAGGAGGTTATGTTATATAAATAACCATAATACAAAATGATATTCAGTCAATCAGTACATAAACAATTATTAAGCACTTTCTCTGTACCTGTAATTAAGCTAAGTGCTGTAGATACATATAAAAATCAAAACAAAAACAATCCCTGCCTTCAAGGATCTTTTAATCTAATCTCAGTTAACAAAAACTGATAAGAGTGAAGTTAAATGGTACGTGAGACCCATGGGGGAAAATGCCATTACCAACTGGGAGAAGCAAGAGATTCTTCACAGAAGTGGCATTTGAGTTTAGGCTTTAAAAGATAAATTGGAATTCAACAAGTTAAGAGCCAGAAAAGGATGCTTCTTACAGAGGGGAAAAGGTAAACTTGGTGGAAGGAGAATAATGGATGTCTTCAAGGGATGAAATTTTCTAGTTTGTCTAGAGCTGAAGTTCTCAAAGCATAGTCCAAGTACCCCTGGAGGTTACCAAGACCCTTTCGGGAGACAACGAATTCAAAACTATTTTCATAATAATACTAAGACAGAATTTGCATATTGAAATGCTCTTCTCTTTTCTAACTACAAATGTATTTGAGGCCAGATTTTCTTCACATACTTCACCTAAAACAATACATTGCAACAGATTCAATGTAGAAGAGGATAGGAGAATCCAAGCGTTTATTAAGTCAAACAATAAAGAGATTTGCAAAAATACAAAACAATGCCAATCTCTCAGTACTTTGTGTTTTAGAAAATATTTTTATCATATAATGGGTTTGTTAATATTTTTAAATGAATAAATAAATATTGAAATATTTATGTTTTAATTTTTAATATGATAAATATCGGTAAATAAAACCAAGATAAACAAAAGCTCACTGGCATCATCAACAATTTTTAAGAGCGTAAAAAGGTCCAGAGACCAAAAAGCTTAAGAATCTCTAGTTTAGAACATAGAGAAAATGTGGGGAGTAGCAATATGAAATAAGGCTGGACAAGTAACTGTATTGCTTCTCAGTCCTCACCAAATGTCTCTAGGTGAGACTGTAGAGGTGTAGGGTTCAGAGGATTTATTAAAGCCTCTTCAGTTTGGGGAGTTGGAAAAAAGATCCAATGAAAGAGTTCTACCAAGAACAGGGTACAAATACTTCACAGCTTCAAAGGATCACACAACTATGAGACTTTAGAGCTCATCTAGTCCGAGTCCTTCATTTAACAGATAAAGAACTGAAGTCCAAAGAAGTTCAGAGATTTGCCTAAAGTCACATGACAATCTCAATTTCTCTGGACCTCAGAGGCAATGGAGTCAAGAAGAATAGGTCTAGTTTGAAAGATTAAAGAAAAAACTTTACAGAATCAAAATTACAGAATTTTAGAGTTGAAAGATACTTTGGGGCCAACTAGTCAAACTTACACCTGAAAGGAACCCCAACTATAACATATGGACAAGTGATTGTTCAGCCTCTGCTTAAAGCAAGGAATGGAAACCCAACCCCTCCACAGGCAGCTCATTCTACTCCTGGATAGCTTTGAAAGTTAGAATTTTTTCCTTGATATCTAGCCTAAACTTGCCCTTTTGCAACTTTCAACCACTGAGACGTTGAATTTGAGGTACTAAAGGGACATGGTGGAAGGTGAGGTTTTCCTATAAGGCAGTTGTGGATGGAGGTCTCACACTCTCAAGATAATCACAACAGAAACAGATAATTCAAAGTAATCTACAAAGAAGTAATAGTTGAAGGTCAGGGAATGAATGAGAGATGAATATAGAGAGAAATGGACAGTTCCTTAAAGGATACTAACCCTAAGGAACTGGTAAAATGAGGTTAGAATATTGGGCCAAATCTAATAAAGATGAATTTTAATAGGAATAAATGTAAATTCCCAAGCTTAGGTTCAAAAAGTGAACTGCACAAGTACAAGATTGAACTGCTAAACAACAGTTTGTTTGAGAAAAACAAACAAATAACCTGAAGATTAAATGGACTGGAAGCTTAAAATGAATTAGCAACATGACAAATGGGCTCCCCGAAAAGCGAACATAGAGCTTAAATGACTTTAGGAAAAGTATGATGTCCAGGACAAGACAAGCAACACCCTAGATAAGGAACAAATATTGATATAAACCAATGAAGGGGATTTGAGATCATATGAGAATTGTCTGAACGAGCGTGGGTTGTTGAACCTGAAGGAAAGATTTAGAGAGAACATATAGCTATCTTCAAGGATTTGATTGGCTGCTTCATGGGAGAAAGATTAGACTTGTTCTACTTAAACTCAGAAGGGTTGAAGTCATGGAGACAGGTTTTGATATTGGGGGAGGGAACTCTGACAATAAGATATATCCAAGAGTTCTGTAAAATAGAATCGGACACACGTGCGCGCGCGCACACACACACACATACACAGAGGCATGCACACAATGGGTTCTCCATCACTTGAATTTATCAAGCAGAGATTTGGGGACAATCACAGATAATTTATTAAGTGCCTACAATGTTTCAGACCCTGTGCTGAGCTGAGTTACCACATGTTGGGGGCGTAGATGATTCATGCTCAGGTACCAGTTAGAAGACATGACTTTGAAGGTGCTTTCCAACTCTAATATCCTGTGATTCTAACTGCCAAAAAGAGAAAGAGAGCTTGGAGAACCCTATCAATTCTAATGATCTTAACAGATATCTCTCCTGCTTTCTCTCAGATATCCTGGTAATGATTATAAAATCTTGACACGAACAGATTTGGGTTGAGAGATGGAAAACTTCAGAGACATCCTCGGACAGTTTTGTTTGTTCAGAGCCCATTCTCTCTTTCTCAGTCTCTCTGATGTCAGCTTTGAAGGAGCACCAGTTGAACATCCAGCAATATAAAGAGCTATGCCTCCATTAATGAAAGGGCGAAAGGTTCACTAGGAATCAAGGAGCTCTCCACATGGCAAATGGCACAGAGGTTTTGTTTGTGGGGTTTATCTGGCTTTTGATCATTTGGACAGGCTCACAGTAGAAAAGTTAGTGTTTATTTTAACGTTTAAAATTGCTCTCCCACTACAGCAAGCAGGCACCACAGCTGTACTTTAAGGAGGGCAGAGTAACAGAGCCGGTTTCTGCCCATGTATATATGCAATTAACAAAAGACAATTGGATTTCACGTGTCGACAGAAAAGGAACTAGAACTTCCTAAAAGCTACTTCTGGTGAATTAAGTGGACAAAATATCTCATAACATGACTAATAACAATTTTTACACTGTTAGGAGAGCCAGGGTGGCATAGTAGGTAAAAAAAAAAAATGGCCTCAGGAATTAGCACTTGAACCCATATTACGATTCTTACTCTATCTTCTTACCAAGTGTTTTTGCTTCAAGCTGATTGCTTTTACTGCATGATCATTAAAGGTAAGCTCTCTAGGCGTATGTGAGCTACAGTCTTAGGAATACAGTCCCAGAAGAATATTACTTGAGAGAGTCACCAGCCCTCTGGGGTCCCAACACACAGTCCTGCATTCTGAGTAAAAGTTGGGGATATAACCCAAAAGGGATACCACACTATTGGGCTCCATCCAAGACATATAAGAGTCTCTTAAAAATCTGAAAGGTCCCTCTGGAGAGATTCTCCTAAGAAGATCTCTCCTTCTTAGATGCCCTATTATTGTTGGGATCTACTACAGAAAAACTTCATTTTTGGACATCTTGGGGCAGAGTCAATATGGCAGCATAGAAGCAGCAAAGTTCCACAGCTCTCACATAGCCACCTCAAATACCCATCAAATATGACTCTAAACAAATTTTAGGGTTCCAAAACTCACAAAAATACACCTCCCACTGAAGGCGGCTTGGCAGGAAAGGCTCATGGCAGCATGCTGGGAACCTAAACCAGCCCAGCCTGAAACTGTGGCATGGCCCTGAGGTGGCCAGGACGAGCCACAGCTAGAGTCTTCAGGAGAGTGGATCAACAGCAGCTGTGGCAGTTTCCAGAATTATCAAGCCATAAGAAACTAGGACTAAGTGAAAGGTCAGTGGAACTCAGGTAAATTTGGGGGAGAAAAGCAGTCTGGCCGAACTGCCTCCATGGCAAGGAAGCAGCAGAAGGGGCAGCCCTGCAGCTGCCTCCATGTGGCTGCTTCAGACTCCTGGCCTGCAGACTGCAGGGGGGCCAAGAGATCATTCAGAGACTAAATGCTCTTGCGTCAAACAGCCTGTATTCAGATTGTGGTCTTGGGTGGTGGTCCTGGGGTGCATTTTCAGTGAGCCAAAGCTGGTGGGGGCTGCAAAAAAATGGCAGCCTCCTAATAGCTCCAGCAGCTGTGAAAACCCCAGTGATTTGGGACA